>JAWPHD010003024.1:0-231456 GCA_037043455.1 Cyrtodaria siliqua | reverse complement strand
GCGTGCGGGGAGGTGGTCAAAAGTGACAAGAGAGTCATCAGCCTCGGCTCAGGTAATTTTTTCTAATCAGCCAGATTCAAGTGAGTACTTCCATGTTTGCCTTTTTTTTCCCCCTGTCAGACGTAAATGGCTCGTAGTCGTCTCTTTTGTCTTATCTTTTTTAACTTACCAGGGTAAGCGGCGGCGTTTTTTTTTTTTTACAAAAGGCA
Organism: Cyrtodaria siliqua; assembly: GCA_037043455.1. NCBI lineage: Eukaryota > Metazoa > Mollusca > Bivalvia > Adapedonta > Hiatellidae > Cyrtodaria > Cyrtodaria siliqua. Next base: position 231,247 of record JAWPHD010003024.1, on the reverse strand, counting down.
CAACTTCCTGTTTTGATAACAGTAGCAATTCTGACGGCAGTGTTATTTTTACGACTAGCCGTACGTATGCAACTCCCGCCGTTCTGTCAAGTCTTATCGGCTGAACATCGAGGTCACAACTTATGTATACTTTTTGTGATTCCATGTAAGACATAATACAATGTTATACAAAAGTTGTTCAGGTATCAATACAAACTATATGATTTTGAAACATAACACATTGTATGGTTACTAATATGAAATAGGTTAAACCTATAGGGCGAGCACAGTTCATCTTTGATTGTGCCGCTGCGTATGTATGCACCGGTACAGTGCAAGTCTAGCTGCGAGAATCGTAGCTCTTATGGCATGTACCTATACCATGGTAGGTACATACCACCATAAGAGTAATGCTTCTCACGTCTAGTGCAAGTCTACCTGTACGTGTCTTATAAATCGCCTGTACGTGTCTTATGAATCGTGACATCCCACCCCAACAGATTTCAATTCGTGTGTGTGTGTGTGTGTGTTTGTGAGTATTTCTAAGGATTATAATCCGTCCGCCTACGACAGGCGTCGTACCCGACGATTATAGGCACAATGGAGTCTGTGTGTTTGTGTGTGATGTGATGATATGTCTACTTGAAGCAGCGAACTCGGTGGTTTCTTTATAGTGCTGCCACACTGGAATACCACACCGTAGTAGACATGATACCCCCAGTCACATTATTCTGACACTGGTCAATCAGTCGTAGCACTATTATTTGCTCGTCAGGCAAGGGTTCCATTTTAAAGTATCTGGTATGACGCGGTTAGGGGACTCGTTCCGACGACTTCCCGAATGCAAGGCAGACCCTCTAACCAGTACACCACAATGCTTCGGTCAAATTTCAATTCGTTCCCAGACAGGACAGATATGGCATGGAACGAACTTCGAACGGCTATCTAGTCATGATCCAGTCTGGATCGACATTGGCTGAATCACCAACCGTCATAAAAGCAGCTACTACATCAGTGTATGTAAGCTATATATACATAAACCGTGATGCACGCGTATAATTTTTTGCCGAACAACATGTAATTACGGTTTCAACGTTATGTCATTAAGAAAAATGTATATATATGATTTAAGTTGTTTTTATTTGAATATACGTCTAATATACGTCTTGTCTTCAACGTGTATTAAATTGATTCATACGTATTGTCTAATCATTATGATGATGTATGTTTGAGACAAGTACTATGTTTTTAAAACATAGGAATTTGTTGTTTCCTACTTGACATTTAATAAATGGTGGTCCATTTTCAGAATATTAGTTAAATCAAACTAAGTTGAGTATATCTGGGGGTGGAGGACACCGGGTCCGACGTTTTTCATCAATATATTCTGAAAATGCACCAAATTCATCAAATGCTATGTAGAAAAGACGTTGGTTTGTTTCACTGTTCTTGACGTTTAGCACTAGCTGTGCTCAAGATACTTATTAGTTTCTACATCTACATTTTAAGAAACTGAGTGTCCTATTTGACCCTAATGTTTCTGTCGGTGGTAGAAAAACAAAAATAGTGAAATGATAGGACAGAGAAAAGCATAGATCGATTGAAGCAGAAGACAGGTAAAGTTTCCAAACCGTGTTTGCATCACCTTTAAATTTAAACTACTCCGTAGCATCAGACCAAACCGGATGATCGGTTACAGATACACAGGCATAGGAACGTTTCATTTATATGGGGGTCCAGTGGAAACCTCAAACTTTGTTAAAAGTAACAAAAAGAAAAAGGTGAAGCACCAATAGTGGCGCGAAAGCCGGATTGTGAATTTAACATTTTAAGTGAAAAATCTGTGTGAAAAGTGGGGTAGTCCAGTTAAAATACATGACATAGTTAGGGTTATTTTCATATAACATTTTAATGATGTTGAACAAGTGTCAAGTTTCAAAGCTTTTCGAGGGCTGGCGTGGCGCAGTCGGTAGCGCGGCGGATTTGTAACTGGAGGCCCCGGGTTCAATCCTCCGTGGTGCCACTGAGTTCCGTCGGTGTGTTCTTGGGCAAGACACTTTTCCTTAGCCTCGTCCGTCGGATGGGGACGTAAACCGGGCGGTCCCGTGTATCGGTCTATCCTCCGAGCACGTTAAAGAACCATAGGAATCTATTCGATAATAAGAGTAGGGCAGGTCCCCGGATTCCTATGTATCCTTCCCCTCTCTCTGGGGCGGCTCTAAATAACCTGTACTGTGTTGATGAGCCGTTAAACAACATTCAATTCAATTCAATTCAAAGCTTTTCGACAAATTCATTTTTGAGAAATGAGGAAAAAACAAAAACTTTAACGAAAACTTCAAAACTCGTAGACGGACGGACGGATAGACGGACAGACACATGGAAATCGCCAAGCTATAAGCCTGGAAAAATAAAAAATACAAATTTTGTACATTATGGTGGAGTCTAAACCCGACAAATTTGCTATTATTTCGGGCGTTTGTTTAAGCTAAAGGGTTTTCAGCTATGTAAGTGAGTAATTTTAACAAAATGTAAATACATTATATATAATTGGAACTGGCAATTTTAGTGGTAAATAAAAACACCTTAGTTTGGAAATTCAGTTAAAAAATAAATATTTTACAGCCATCAGTTCAGATGAGGCTTTTTGTATGTAAATTCCTATCTGTCTACATCCTGCATTAGCCTCTTTCGGGTGCACATCTGCCGTGTTGCTGGGACAGCAAAAAAAGTATAACCAGTTAGCCTCAATAGTTTCAGAATGTCTTAATTTCGGTTTGCCCAACTCATTAAAACCATTTTTGGATAAAAGGTCGAAGCGACCCAAAATATGCAACATAGGGTAAAAATACCTTTTGAAGTTCCCCTACCCAAACACGCCAGTCAAATTATTGGTATCTCGGAAAGGAGGCTGTTCCTGTCAGTGTGAGTAACTTCTTGGGCCTAACCATCGTTTAGTCACTCTAGACCTGGTGTTGTTCTAAATACTAGTAGTTATATTTTTTCATAATGGACCATAATGTTACTGTGCGGTAAAAAAAGATGCGATGACAGAGTGGTTAGCTTACTTGCCTCTGGATATAGAAGTCTGGGGTTCGACTCCCGGAGGTTCTCGTCTCGAGAATGGATAACGCACTCCTTAGCCCCCTCATTAGATCTAGAACTATTCGTGTAAGATAGTTAAAGTTACTGTGAAAGTATGTCATTCTTCCCTACTGATGTAAAGCCGTTGGTCTCCTGTGCAGGGAGAGACATACCCTATTCAGGTTAAAAATCTCGCTGAACTTCTGTGGTTATCATAAAAAAGCCTGCAGGTAAACTCATCCACAGAAACGAAACTGTGATAATCATAAGCATGTGTATAATACGTCAATGATATTGGAAGAAAGAAAGAAAGAAAGAAAGAAAGAAAGAAAGATTGATCGGTAATAAGCACCTTGCTCACTAATTGTTCACTAACAGACCATACGTCATAATGTGACGACATACGATGATGACGTAAATCAATGACGTCTTGTCATTGTATTATAATTTCCGTAACATTTCCGGAAATTGCCAGATTGTTCGGGTTTGACACGAATGAACACGGAATAACCTCGACGATTTCCGTCAATGGCTTACAATAGTAGACGACCGAATACGGAAATCTGCGAAGAATTCCGATTGCATTTATGGTATTACGGGAAAATAAACAAACGAAAGATAGTTTTTAACCAAATCATTTGTTTATCCTAATCGGTTAGCAAGACATGTAAATTTCTGCGACACGAAATCTACTTTTATTAAATTGTGAATGTGTTGACGAATTTTCGCCAATGAACAACGCGCAAGGTAACACTTTGGGCTATGCTTCCGGTTAATGGCCGTTTTGGCGACATAGGTAAAAATGCAATTTCATTGTCATTTTTGGATGGGTTCGAGAAAGGTTTTTAATGTTTTTTTCACCTCATTCTGCTTGGAAACCACCATTCTTTATGATTTCTACGAATGCTTATCTTGTTAATTTTGTAACGAAATATGCTACTTTACGGTTGAAGTCGCCCATAAACTGCCGTAAATGACCCAAGACTTTTCAAAAGGATGGATAGGTATGTTTAGTTTTCGCCTGCATGATACCATAGGAGCTCGCTTGCGCTCGCGTCGCTTCGCGACGCGAGCTGTGCTCGCTATAAATAACAGAACATTAATACAATGTCTTACAGGTAATCTTTTAAGTGTGAATATAAAAAAAGAACGAGGCTATCCGCCACGACCGTCGTGCCGATTATATTCTTTATTCGCACGACCGTCGTGCCGATTAGTTTCTCTATCCGCACGACCGTCGTGCCGATTAGTTTCCTTATCCGCACGACCGTCGTGCCGATTAGTTTCTTTATCCGCACGACCGTCGTGCCGATTAGTTTCTTTATCCGCACGACGGTCTTGGGAATAAAGAAAATAATCGGCACGACTGTAAACAGAAATGTAAAGTTTTGAGAGTTTCCAAGTTACAAATTCGTAATGTAAACAAAACAATTATAATACTTAGTGAACAGTTGTATTCATAATTTTGCATTGCAGAGATGTTGAGATTTTATTTTATTTTCAGTAGGTGATAAAATTTGTGTTACTCGGATTTTATCCTTAGGTTCTATAGTAAAATAAAAATGTTTGGCAGAGTAAAAAGATGATAATTTTCAAGATTTTGATTTTAAAAGATACATATATTGAATCAATTTGCATGAAATAGGCAGGGTTTTAAAAGAATCACACTGTAGATACCTTAATTTAAGAGTAAACTTGGTTGAACATCAAGGATAAAGACCGAGTTTATCACCTACCAGAATGTATTGGTTATGTCTTATTTCTGGTCACTGATTGGTCAGTTTTTTTGATGATGCTCTATCAAAATTATGAATTGTGTAAAATTATGGGTAAATTGGGTAAATTGTGTTTTTGAATGAAAAAGAAGAACCCTGTACAGTATGTTTCGAAAGGTCCGTATAAGGATATATCTCATATGGTATGTAAATAACTTATACATTATGTATAGAACATACTTGCCATTATGGGCCTACGGAATTCATATACATGTAAATATAATAAAAAAGATTATAAGATCGAAAGGGTGTGCGTATGTGTGTGCTCGGGTGTGTGCGGGTGTGTGTGTGCTCTGATGGAACTTGCTGACATCTATATGAACTGGGACGATATAAAGACAGTCAGGTTTGCCAAATTGCCGTTCATCACCCCCAATCAATCCCCTATCATCCTACTTGATTCTGTCTTCTGTTTAAATAGTTTCATTTTACACATATATTATCGGAAAATAGATATTTAGGTGAAAATATGGCAAAACAAATAAACACACAAGCTACGTGTATGGCAAGCCAATTGTCCAATAATTAGTTCACGGTCGAAAAACTAGGATTAACGATCGATAAACTAGGTTTTTCGAACGTAAAACCAGGTTTATCGAATACTGACCTATATTTTCGAGCGAAAACATAGGATAACGTGCGTAAACCATAGTTTACGACCGTGAACATGGGTTTACGACCATGAACATAGGTTCACGTTCGTGAACAGTGAACACAGGATAACGGCCGAAAATCGTAGTTTTGTTCGAAAAACCTAGTTTATCGAACGTAAACCTAGGTTCACGTTCGTAAACTATGGTTCACGCTCGTAAACCCCAGTTCACGGTCGTAAACATAGGTTCACGTTCGTAAACTATGGTTCACGCTCGTAAACATAGGTTCACGTCCGTAAACTATGGTTCACGGTCGTAAACCTAGGTTCACGCTCGTAAACTATAGTTCACGTTCGTAAACTATGGTTCACGATCGTGATTGGCTATGCTCGTAAATTACAGATACCGGTTCGAAAGCATAGTTACAAGTCGATAGACCCGGTTTTACGAACATGAACCTATGTTTACGAGCGTGAACCTATGTTTACGAGCGTGAACCATAGTTTCCAAGTGTGAACTATAGTTCACGGTTGTAAACATAGGTTTACGTCCGTAAACTATGGTTCACGCTCGTAAACATAGGTTCACGTTCGTAAACTATGTTTCACGCTCGTAAACATAGGTTCCTGCCCGAAATGCATAGTTGATTTGATAATCCTAGTATATCGACCGTAAACCATGGTTTATGTTCGATAAACTAGGTTTCTCGATTGAACTATGAATATCGGTCGTTATCCTATGTTTACGAGCGTGAACCGGGGTTCACGAGCGTAAACCGGGGTTCATGAGCGTGAACCATAGTTTACGAGCGTGAACTATGGTTTACGGACGTTATCCTATGTTTTCGCTCGAAAGTATAGGTTAACATGCTTTTACGTTCGAAAAACCTAGTTTATCGATCGTTAATCCTAGTTTTTCGACCGTGAACGTGAACGTGGGTTCACGTAATTATTGAACAATTGGCTTGCCATATACGTGTGAACAGTAAACAAGTTTATTGACCAATCAGCATATAAATTAACTGAGATTACAATTCAAAATACTTCTAAACTATTAGTGGGATACAAGAAAAAAAGAGAAGAACATGTATAGAACATGCATAGCCCTTATATGACGACAAAGCATATAAGAAAAATTAATAATAGCTGTCGCAACGTAATTATTTGCTATCTAGACCTTAACTCCGAAGTGACATTCTAATAAAACCGCCATCCCGCCAACAACAGACACATTTTAAAACGCAAAATCATTCTCCATGTGTTGAGGTCATAAAATAATTCATATGTACCGATTAAAAGCCTAGTTGAAATACATGTAATTAAGTATACGTGAAATGAATGTCTGTCTGTCTGTCTGTCTGTCTGTCTGTCTGTCAGTCAGTCTGCCTGCCTGCCTGTCTGTCTGTCCTGCAGCACCCCCCACGGGGATTATGTGCAGATGCGCGTCTATCCCAGTGGAATAGCCTGTGTGTTGTCTGCTGGGCTCGAAAACACTGTTTGCCCGAGTCTCTCTCAATGGGTGTTGAAAACCATGATCAAAATGTATTACCTCCACCTTTTAATTATAATAATCCAATTATGCACTTCACGACGACATGAGTGTGGGGACTGCCCTACCTTTTGGCATCATGGAGATGTTTATTAAATATGTCGACGCTACTTTGATGGTATTCGCTTGATACGAGATTTACCTTAGTTTCTCCCCATCACTCCCACTCCCACTCCCATATATCTTAGTTATAATTCCTCGTAACGATATATTGTATGTCCCCACCGGCCCCGGAGTGTGATTTTAATATTTGGTTGTTTTATATGAACAATTAAGTTAATAGAAATTCCTGACTGTCCTATTTAGTTTATATATGCTTATACGTTTAACACATTGGACAGCCGGGAAAATACTATTTTTAGTCTTGTCTGACGCACACATCGGGATAGGGGGACTATTATTAACATATAAAGCCTATGTATACCTCTGCTTCATGCCCTCCCCAGTGTGGCCTCTCCGTGGCTTTGGCGGAGGGACACACTCCATTTGACGTGTTTACTCTCATATGCGCACATTTCATTTTGCCTTGTTTTATATTGAGAGATCTGGAGTGATGTCTTACTAACAACACTGGGATATTTTATCGCATTTTAACATTATATGCTTACAATTAAAATAGTCCATTCCCTTTGGAAGGGAGCATGAAGCAGACACGACATGGATTATGTATATATGTACATATTAAGCTAAAACATTTTTAAGAAATGGTGACACGCATGCGTTGGAATATATTATTAATCCTCGATCTAAATTTATAAAATAGACCAACCTGGGCTTATGAGCAATTAATTTCTTATATAAACACAGATTTAATCACCTTCTGAAATTCACGGCCAATCCCATCCGACTGACACGGTTGCCTGCCTGATTCTTGCCATTATTGAAACGAATACTTCCTTTACCCTTCCATTCACAACAATATCTTTATAATTATATAAACACCCCACCTTAACCTCCTACTGAAAAGCTCGCCAAAAGGCCTAGTGCCATAGGGCGAGCATAAACAAAAACTATCTCTCTCTCTCGCTGACTTATGTACTTACATGTATCATTATGCATGTATATGTACAATTTGCCGAGTCACATGATCATTGTCGCTGTTTCACATACGGTCATCTTATTTATTTCGTTTATTAAAGTTAAAGGATCACCTTTATCAGTATTTATTAGCATTCACACTATCGTTCGTTTAGGGCAGTGTGGCGGCTGTAAAAAGTCTCCCCGTGCTACGAATCAGTAGTGTTATTTTTACTGGTCCTTTGGGACCAGCGAGCCCATTATAGGTGACTTTGAAGTAGAATACCGCTTAAGCCGATGCTAGGGGGCGTGAGAGGTGTTGCTTCTTTCATTACTTCTCATGAACAGACTCAATAAAACCGAGTCTGCTGCTTTATTCTCTTAATTGTGTTTGTTGCTCCCAAAGGATCACCTTTATCAGTATTTATTAAAACAAAAGTCACTTTATAGAATAAAGAATAATCTCTCAGCTAGCTTAAATACGTTTCCCAAAAGAAACAAATCAGCAACGATCTGAATATATATATATTAACAATTTGCAATGGCACGTCAATGTCGCAGTTTCGAATTATTACGGATAAACGAACGGATATTTTGTTATTTAGTTCGTTTTTAGTAAAGCTAAAACAGACATCACTTTATAGAAGAAAGAGTTAGCTCTAAACTGCCTTTGAATTAGCCAGCTAACTTAAAAAAAATCCCAAAATAAACTTATCTCCAACGATATGTATATATATAATTTTTTTCAATTTGCCGAGTCGCGTCACTGTCGCAGTTAAATATACGGTCAAACGAACATATTTTTTTGTTATTTAGTTTGTTTTTAGTAAAGCTAGAACAAAATCACTGTATAGAACACAGAATTGTCTTTGAACTGCCATCTCTCTGAAATAATTTCCCCAAAACAAATAAATTAACAACGATATGTATACTAGGTTTCTTAGATTTTATAACTTGGCGCAACGAGCGTGCGCGAAAAAACCTTACCTGTACGTGCAAGTATTCATGGGTTAATAACTATTCGGCGGATAAAATGGATTTACGATATGTTTCGAATCCAGAGGGCTATAACCACTGGATATTAATATAAATACGGTACTAGGCCAGGCAACAAGCAGGGCAGTACGCCTATCATACATCGCCCCACGGCCCGTCATCCCAGGCCAAACCCTATATAACAAATAATGCAGTTGCGGACCCAAACACACATACACCCAGCTAAAAAAACAGCATAAAAACCACCAAACATAGCACGCGAAAGTAGGTTAAATTAACCGCCAGTGCTATATCACATATTTGGCACACAATTCAGACACTTTGGTCGACTCTGAGGCGGAGTCATTCAAATTCAAAATTCAAAATCAATTTTTTTTTAGTCCAAACATAATGCCGAGTCAGCGGGGGATTCTTCCCGGGGCCTCAAATGGTAATGGGACTATAAACCTTAGAAATCCTCCCTTTCAAATCCAGAGTATGTAGATCTATGGATAAAAGTATGATAATTTAGAGTTGATAATTCTTAATTCGACACGGAGGACAATTTTGCGGTTTGGCCTGGCTGGTTAAAGCCGTTTATATTGTATCTATAAAGTTAGGATTCTCAAAATATGTAAGTTATATTATAGACCTCGTTGTCAGTAGGTTTACAAATGATGTACATTTGTAGTTAAATTTGGTCGTTGTTGGCGGTGTAGCAACTTTAATAAGTGTCTTGCGGAAGCTGAAAGCTTGTATGCTCGTATTGTAAGAAAGGGGTTGTTAATTCATTTATTAATTTACAACAAATTTCAGATAAGTTAATGCTGTAAAATGGTAGTGTGCATATGCTTATTAGTTTGGCATGATTATGTCATACACACGAAACTTAGCACTGTTAATCATGCACAATTAAATACAAGGAAAGTCGCTAGTAAGTAACACATGCCACTGAAAATGCATCGTCGAAACCCACGTTTGATTGATTACGTTATACTCCATTCGGTGGAGAGTAACGGAACAAATCACACGGGGGTATCCGACGATGCTGAAAATGTTTTCTTATGGGAATTCTTACATTGTACATTTGGCTATTCCGCCTACCGTTCTTCCAAATTATATCCATGTGTTGAGGTTATAAAATAATTCGACGGACAGTGGTGGTTTGCCTGTCTGGTTAAAGCGTTGATAATGTAGTTACATAGTTCGGATTCGCAACATATGTAAGTTACACATATACCTTATCGTTAGTAGGCTTAGAAACGAAGTACATTTCTTGTAAAAGTTTCCTGTTGTTGGCGGGATAGCGGTTTTAAAGGGACACATGGCAATCTTTTATTTTTTATACAAATTCATTCTTCGTGAGAAACGTTAGTGAGTGGAACCAGGTGGAGGATTATAAGAATCCATCATGAGTATCCATGTGAGATAGTTAAATCTCACCCGAGGGTCAGAATTGTAACCAGGGACGAGTTTCTGGTTGCAATTCTGATCCCGAGGGTGAGATTTAACTATCTCACATGGATAAACTCATGGTGGATTCTTTTTCTTGCATATCACTCTCACATGGATAAACTCATGGTGGATTCTTTTTCTTGCATATCAATGACATTTTGTGCATCGACGTCACCAATAACTAACATTTTAATGTTTTTTTACACAATGACGTCATGTATCTGTTCACGTTATTGACGTCATTATTGTTGCGCGTGAATTTTATCTCGACCCTAGGGTGAGATGGAAATATCTAGCCCCGATAAAATGGCGGATATCCTTGTCCGGTATGCAAGAATATAAGATTCTTTCATGGGTATCCGGTGAAGATAGGGAATTCCAACACAAGGTATACGTGTTTTTATCGGAACCTAGGCTCTGCCGAGGTTCCGATTAAAACACTTATACCGAGGGTTGTAATTCCCTATCTGAACCGAATACCCATGATAGATTCATTTTCTTGCATATCAGAGACATGTTGCGCGTTGACGCCGTCAGCTACTAACGTTTTGCATGTTTTCCTGCATACCGGATGTTGGCGCGCGTGAATTTTATCTCGACCTTAGGGTGAGATGGAAATATCTAGCCCCGGTAAAACGACGGATATCCTTGTCCGGTATGCAAGAAAGTGCCGTCCGCGCAGATACAGCTTTAAATTCAGCTGTCCAAAATTGTCAACTGCTTGACTAAGCGCATCACCCTAAGATACCAGTATTGGTCACTGCCGTCGTACCATACCAGATACGGAAAACTCGAATGTGGCAAAAAGTAAAAAGTATTTTGAGGTACTTGATAAGAACAGTGTTTCAAAATCGAGTGTTTTTTATATAATAATGCAAATCAAATCAAATTTATTTTATTGGTGTAAATCCCACGTAAACACAATATCACACATATCGATACACTGGCGCGACGGTCATGCGGATAAAGAATATTATTCGCACGACCGTCGTGCCGATAAGGAAAATAATAGGACCGACGGTCGTGCGGATAAAGAAAATAATCGGCACGACGGTCGTGCGGATAAGGAATATTATTCGCACGACCGTCGTGCCGATAAGGAAAATAATCGGCACGACGGTCGTGCCGATAGACATTCCCATAAAAAAAAGATAAAGACGAATGAAAGAAAGTAAAAAAGGAGAAAAGATAAGAGAAAAAATAGGTTTACAGATGAGAAGCTGTATGCATATATTTTTCTTATTTTTATTTTACATGTTACCGCATTTAATTTCGTGTGACCTAATTTAGTTTGTTTTTGTTTATTGCAATAATTCTTTCTATTTGCTTGGTTTTTTGTAAGTATGGTATGCGATGCAGGAGCAAGCGTACCATTGCATAAGCGTACCAGCGTATAGGCGTACCATTTTAGGAGCAAGCGTCCCGTGTATAGAATATATAGTGGTAACATAGGTGCTAATTTGTTTGTGGTTTGCAGTGCGACTTGATGATTATAATGGTGATAATTGCATGATAATTGCATGGTGAGGTCATTTTTATAAGGGAATATGAATAATTTTGCACACCCTTGTTTCATTTTTTAGTGGTTTTATTTAATTAATATATACACAACAAATAAAGATATAGAAGACACATATAAAGTTTTACATACAAGACGCTTTACATTCAAGACAGAAATGAAAGATATTTACATTCTTAAACAGAACATATTTACATTCTTAAACAGAACATTTGAATATATTATTTAATTTACTGCATCCAGAAAGTACTGCTGAACAGTAAATACACAGGTATGTAGGCTTAGACATCAAGTCTGGAGTGAATGTCGATACAGCGATCTTATATTTTATTTATATCATTTATGAGCGTCCACTTTATTCACTCATTGAAATGTTTGTCCGTGTTTGTGTTTCATTGCGCGTGTATCAAAATGAAATATGCATTTGCGCGTCCGTCTGAGCGTGTGTAATTCAAACAACTAATTAATTAGTATTAAGAACTGTTTATTTTATTATATTTTCATAGACGTAGTATTACAGTGAGAGATAATAATAAGTTGATATCATGGTATTGGATTCTTTAATGGGATAAATTAGTGTGCTTGGAAACTATACATAACTCTAAATGAATCACTTTAAATACATATACTATAAAGGTAAATAAACATTGTTACATGATTTAAATAAATTATTTTAAAGATCATTAACCGAGTGAAGTGGATGCTTAAATGTACCATAAATAATGAGAATATAGTCATGCATACAATATTACTTACCTCGGCATTCACTTAAATATCAATATATTATCAATAAATAAATAATTTCACTGCTTATAATCAATGATCCATTATGTTTTATGTTCGTGGATATACTACTACTAGATAATTGATATACCTATGAATCACTATATATCTATATATGTGGTACGCTTGCTCTCGGAGAGTGGTACGCTTTCTCCCGGTACGCTTGTGCAATGGTACGCTTGCTCCATCATTCATGGTATGAATGCTGCAATACTGGGAATTGTTCTCGTGTATTTATTTTTAAAAATAAAATATTTAGCAAGTAAAATTATACAGTTTAGTAGGTTAGATTTTGATGAGTTGTATAACCCGAACGATATATTTTGATAACAGATGTTAAAAGGTTGATTGTTTGCAATACAAAAATTATGAACTTGAGTCCAAAAGACTCTTACAAAATGACATTCCCAAAACAAATGTTCTAGAGTTTCCGGATGTCTATCACAAAATTCACATAAACTTGAGTTAACTATTTTACATTTAAATAAAAACTGGTTAGTAGGTAAAATTCTCATAATGTATTTGTATTGAAACGATCTTAGTTTTGTGTCTATGGTACTTTTGAAAGGTAGACAATGAATGGTTTTCCAGTTAAGATAGTTAAATATTTCCTCCCATTTAAGATGAGGTTTTATTTCATTATCATTATTAATTAGCTGAATTTGAATATTATATAACATTCTATTTGGAGAGTTACATTTCTTCACTTGGTGTAATAAAGGTGTTTTTTCAATTTCTATTACATTTTCTGTTTTAATAATTTGTTTCCATCTTTTTGGTATGCTTTGGGTAATAGTGAAATAATTGAGAAATTCGGAATCACATATTGTATAATTGTCTTAATCTTTCAAAAGTATAAAACGTCTTTTGTCTAGAATCATATATATCATTTATTGTTTTAATTCCTAGCTGTAACCATGATTTGTAAAATAATAAACTGCCTTTATTTTTAATGAAAGAATTATTCCATCTTCAATATTAGAATTAAAATTTTTTGACCATGATTCAATAATGTTACATAAAAACGGCGTTTCGCTGAACATAGAATAACCATCTTTGCAACTGAAATTACTCTCAAAGATGAAGTTTCAGCCTTTTTTTCCCATTGAAGACGTATATATACTTCCATTCACCATTATTGTTTATATCTGTTAGTCATTTAACCCAACTTGCTTTCATTGAATTTGCCCCGTGTGGTTGCCGGGGCCCGCGTTTGGTCACGGGGCAAAGAATACGGCCACTGCAGATCCCTTTGGAGGGGTAGGCAGAGGGGTAAAATCCCCCCAAATTCATGTTCATTTTATCATTTTTTGTTCATGTTCATTAAAGGTCTTCATCATGATCCCTGCATTGTTTCAGGTGCTATCTCGCTCGCATCACTGAGCAGTGGCAGAAAAACAATAACGTGGCTCCAGCGTAAATGGAGTTTCTACGATAGAATTTGCAGCAACTCTGCAGTTCAGGGTGAGAAGAAGGTTCTAGGCCCATTTTCCATATTTTATCTCGATGTACATGGAAGATGAGCCTGGCATGTTCATGCCTTTTAGGCACCATATAACCTTTTCATGTGTTGGTGCGCCTTAAAACCCCAATTCAAATCAATTCAATTTTATTGAATTTATAAAAAGTTCAATATCTATCATCTTCATTCCACCGTTTTCAATATTTTGTATAATTGTTTTACGCTTAATTTTGTCTGGTTTTCCCTCCCACAGGAATTCGAACATTTTATTTTTAATTAGGTTTATAGTGTTTATGTTGGGTGATTCAAGCACAGTTAGTGGAAAAATTAGTTTTGGTAGTGCAAATGTTTTTATTACTGAGATTTTACCTAAAATCGACAATTTATGTTTCTTCCAGTTATCAAGGCAGTTTTGAAATTGTTCTATTTTTGGATTGTAGTTTAAATCTTTATTTTTATTATTATCGTTCGTGAAAGCGATTCCCAGTGTTGATGCTTTTTCATTAGTCCAAGCAAATTTTTTTTCTTTACAAAATATTGTAATAATCGATTTCTTAGAATTTAACTTTAAACCGGAAATCGAGCTAAACGTATCAATTAATAATATTAAAGATTCAAATGAAGATTGATTTCCATTTAACATAAATGTGGCATCATCTGCAAAAGCAGTGTATTTGATAGTGTTTTTGCGTACCTTTACGCCTTCAATAGTGTTATCGTTATTTACAGCTTTATATAAAATTTCTATAGCTAATATAAACAAATATGGAGACAATGGGCATCCTTGCCTAACTCCTCTTTTTATATTAAAAAACTCTGAGTAATAACCATTATTTGACACACAACTTTGTGCCTCATTATAATATAATTTTATCCAGTTGATAAATTCGTTACCAAATTTAAAATATTGTAATGTTTTAAAAATAAAACCATGGTCAACACTGTCGAACGCTTTTTCAAAATCAGCGAAGAAGATCAGTCCCGGTCTATTGTCATTATTCAAGTTGTCAATGCATTCAAAAATTGTCCTTATATTTTCACCAATGTAACGTCCTTTTAAGAATCCTGTCTGACTGTTATTAATAATGTCTGGTAATACTTTTTTCATTCTGTTAGCTATAGTTTTTGTCGCAATTTTATAGTCTACATTTTATAAGCTTATTGGTCTCCAGTTTATCAATAGTGAAAGGTCTTTGTCTTTTTTAAGTAGAAGCATTATAATACCTTGCTTCTGCAATGGTGTTAAAGTGTCATGCATGTATGAGTAATTTATTGATTCAATGTAAAACTGTTTTATGTCATTCCATGTATACTTGACAAATTACAAAAGAAAACATCAACATTTCAGGAATAATAAAAAAAAACGACAACTCAAAATGATGTCGATGTAAACAGAGGTATAAGCGCATGCGCGGAAAGTGGAAGATCGCTCTTTTTGGTGCTCTCGTATTTTCTGTTTTTTAGTGTGTGTAAGCTCACAAGGTTCCCTTTCCGGCAAATTTTCATTACTTTAACATAGAAATCCTACCCTGTCACGGTTACAGTTTAGTCAAAGCCCGACACTGTCAATCTGCACACAGTTCATAAACTCTAAGATGCACCCGGTCAAAAGCGGACGGTCCTGTTTGTCGGAAGAAATTAGTTCTAATCTACTTGTGCAGCCTTCTTTTGGCCCAGTCCTATGCTCCGGAGCCAAATCCCGGTCCCAGACCAGTGAAGATCCCTTGTGGAATTTGCAACAAAGCAGTTAAGTGGAGCACACCAGGAACCTGCTGTGATTCCTGCGACATCTGGTACCACCAAGAATGTATGGGTATGTCTGATGCAGTCTACTATGGTATGAAAAACATCAGCTGGGAATGCTTCCAGTGCGGTGTACCAAACATATCCACCGGCATCTTCGACACAATCATCCTTGAGTCATCCAACTCTTTCTCACTTCTGAGTAACTACACACCAGCCTCAGACCATGATATTAGCTTTAACTATCCCACAGCCACATCTTCACCAACTAAGCAGCAAGCTGATAAGTCCCCACCAAAACGTAGAGACCTCCCTATGCGAGTTGTGATCCTAAATTGCCAATCTGTTAAGACTTGCGGTAAACCTGCCCAGCTAAACAACCTGATCTCTTCTCTACAGGCCGACATCATTATTGGCAGTGAATCATGGCTTAATCCGAATATAAAATCCACAGAGGTTTTTCCACAGGGTTTCCAGTATTACCGCCGAGATAGACCAGATGGTAAAGGTGGTGGAGTGTTTTTACTAATATCAGACCAGTATGAGAGTAATGAACCAGAGGAGCTGAAGGTGACTGACAAAGACGACTGTTAGCTAGTTTGGGCCAAGATCAAGGTTACGGGAAGTAGTGACCTATACGTCGGCTCCTTCTACAGACCACCGGTCAAGACAAATCCAGAGTTCATAGCCAAACTCCAGTCATACATAACAAGAATACCCACAAACAACGGGGCCCATTTATGGCTTGGTGGAGACTTCAATCTGGCAGATATTAACTGGGAAGACGAGAGTGTAAAGCCTTACTCCAGCCATGGAACTCAGTGCAACAAGTTACTGACTCTGACAAAGGATGCTTTTCTCGACCAAGTCGTAGAAGAACCGACTCGCATTACAGAAACAACTGCGAACATACTTGACCTTTTCTTCACGAACAACTAGACACTCATTAACAAGATTGAGGTGATTCCAGGGATTTCAGACCACGAAGCAGTCTACATAGAATCCAGTCTTCGCCCAATGAGAGTCAAGGTACCACCAAGAAAAGTCAACGGGTATAAAAAGGCCAACTACGATGGGATGAGGGAAGA
Source organism: Cyrtodaria siliqua (assembly GCA_037043455.1). NCBI lineage: Eukaryota > Metazoa > Mollusca > Bivalvia > Adapedonta > Hiatellidae > Cyrtodaria > Cyrtodaria siliqua. The sequence continues at coordinate 214,226 of JAWPHD010003024.1, read as the reverse complement.
ACTTAGGGCCATAGAAGAAAACTTCGTCAGCACATCCAGTACCAAGGACATTGAATAACTTTGGACTGAGTTCAAGGAAAATATCCACACACTTATGGTAAAATATGTTCCTACCAAGTTGCTGCGAGGAAACAAGACCCACAAACCTTGGATCGACAAGAATGTCAAGACCCTCATACGCAAAAGGAACAAGCTGTTTGCGAGGAAAGCAAAGTCCAAGTGTGCCAAAGACATCGGGCTGTACAGAGAGACAAAGACTTATCTTCAGAAAGCAGAGAGACAGTCATACTGGAGGTACATCGAGACAATCATTGATTGCGGAAACACAGCAGGCCAAGAGGACAGACCCAACAAACAGAAACGGTTCTGGTCCTACATCAAATCCCTGAAGAAGGACAGCAGCAGAGTAGCCCCACTGAAAGAAAATGGGAAGTTATATGACGATGCCAAAGACAAGGCTGACATACTCAACCGCCAGTACCAGTCAGTATTCACCAATGAGGACATAACTGATATGCCAACACCAGCAGGGGCACCATTCACTCCAATGTCAGACATAGTGGTCACCATAGAAGGGGTTGCAAAGCTCTTAAAGAAGATGAACCCAAGCAAAGCCTGTGGACCCGACCAGCTTCCTGCAAGGATCTTAAAAGAACTAGCCAATGAAATTGCACCATTCCTGACGGCCATATTCCAAAGAAGTCTACAACTTGGAGAGATACCAAATGACTGGAGGATAGCAAATGTCACGGCAATCTTTAAGAAGGGAGAAAAGTACAAGGCCAGCAATTACCGTCCAGTATCCCTTACAAGCCTTTGCTGCAAGATACAGGAACATATCATAACCAGTAACGTCCTCAAGCACCTTGATGCTCACCACATACTCACGGACTGCCAGCATGGATTCCGAACCAGGAGGAGCTGCGAAACACAGCTACTAACACTAGTTCATGAACTAGTCACAGCCCTCAACAACGGAGTCCAACATGACTTGATCATCCTGGTCTTTTACAAGGCATTTGACAGAGTCCCTCATGAACGCATACTGAGGAAACTAGCCCACTATGGAATAAGAGGCAGCACACTGTTGTGGATCAAGGCATTTCTATCGAAAAGAGAGCAACAGGTCGTAGTAGATGGCGCCACTTCAGACAGTGTGCCAGTTATTAGCGGAGTACCTCAAGGCACGGTATTAGGCCCACTGTTGTTCCTCATTTTTATAAATGACCTTCCAGACAGCGTACGTTCAAGAGTTTGCCTCTTTGCTGACGACTGTATCTTGTACAGACTGATCAGAACAAGACCAGACAGTGTTGACCTCCAAGATCACCTAGATCGACTTGCCGAATGGGAAAGGATATGGGGCATGGATTTCCACCCAGACAAATGCAGCACCCTCAGAGTCTCTAGATCAAGATCACCGGTAGCCTCTAACTACATACTGAAGGGTCAAGTCCTAGAGACCACGGATTCGGCAAAGTACCTTGGGGTGGAACTACAAAAAGACGAACTGGAACCTCCATATCGACAAAACAGTCAAGAAGGCGAACAGTACACTAGGATTCTTGAGAAGGAACCTGAGGATTTCCAACGAACAAACAAAGTCCTCGGCATACTTCTCACAAGTAAGACCCACCCTAGAGTACTGTTCTACTATTTGGAGCCCTCACACCCAAGAGCACATCAAGAAGGTAGAGATGGTTCAGCGTCGGGCAGCACGGTACATCACTAACTGCTACAGAAACACTAGCAGTGTCACATCTATGTTGGAGCACCTGGAATGGGAGACCCTGGAGTCAAGGCGTACTAAGAGCCAACTCACCATGCTCTTTAAGATTATTCATGGGCTAGTGGACATACCAGCATCCGAGTTCCTGACACCTGCATCATCTCGCACCAGGTCCAATCACTCTTTGAAATTTAGACAGTTATCTTCTTCCAGCGACTATCTCAAATTTAGTTTTTTCCCAAGAACAGTTTGTCGTTGGAATAGTCTACCAGCCACTGTGGTTGAGGCTCCTGATTTGGTATCTTACAAACAGGAGCTTTCCAAACTTTCATTCTAAACCCTGTCCCAGTTGTTTGTTTGCTAGGTTCTAGTGATTCTCAGTGCTATGCTGGTTGGGTGAATTCCCAGGGGCCGCTACGGTAGCCTGACAGGATTGATGATGAAGGCCTATCATGCAATTAGCAACTAAGAATATCTTCTTTCTACCTTTCCTATCCATTTTTACTCATTTTTTCTTCTCACTTTAATTCATTGTTAAGTATATTTGATATTAATTAATGCGCAACCAACCGTATATTTGATATTAATTAATGCGCAACCAACCCGCGTTGTAATCGTCAATTGTGACGGAAACGTGTAATATACAGATACAGATACAGATAAGCCTAAGGGACCAGGCAATATTTATCGGGGGTGGGTTTAGCACTCGCAAACAAGTTGATTTAAGAAAATGAGAGTAGAAGTTTTCAGCACTCGCACAAAACTGCGAGTAAGTTTTTAGCACTCGCACAAAACTGCGAGTGCACCTTGTGCGAGTGCACCTTTTCTGTACAAAATAAGCACAGGCGATCAAATAATGAAACAGGAAAATTAAAAGTAGTTATAATTCAGTTGTCTTTTCCAACACAATCTTATATACCTGTGGTGATTTATTATTGGGAACAAATCTGAATTTTCCGACAACTTTTCAACTTGTCCGACATCACGCTTGAAAAAGCAATCAATCGCCAAAAAATACAAACGCCGAGTGCATATTTTCTGTGCAAAGTTGACACGACTGATAAATACAATGAATAATTTCGAAACAAATACGTATTTTAATGCATTTAATCACAAGTTTTTTTCGTTTCTGTTGTCCAAAAGTCACAGTTCTCTTAAACCGACATAATTAGGCTACTCATAATCCTTGGACATGTATGTACCTTTTAACAAGGCGGCACTAACAACAGGTTTAAGACCCGGAATTCTTTACAATTTTTTCTGATTATTTCTGACTGAAGAACCCATCGATGTATTAATAATCAACAGCAGAATAGTAAAATTTGTTACAAATAATGATAAATTGAAAATATAATACTAATTTCCAGTATAATAATTACTAATTGAATTTTATGTTCAGTCGCTGCGAAGCCGGTAATAGGAACCACCATATAACTATCGTGACCCAGTATACATTATCCAGGCATTTGAATTTTCCGAAAACAAAAGTAAAATTGTCTTCTGCTTCGATTTTTTTAAAGTTATTAAATAATAATGCATTAAAATGACTGCAATAAGAAAAAGTTGCACCTTTTACCTGTGCAGTTTCGACTCGCCGAGAGCTTTTCGCGTAGCTGATTCACACGCCGAGTAGTTTTATCATCCAAATCCGCGTAAGCAGGTGATTTGTAAATTCCTCGCTCGGCGTGAAAGAGTAAAGTGTGGGTTTCGCGTGAGCTATACTGTACATGTAAATATTATATAAGTTATGCACAGAAATGTCTTATTAAAAAGAGAAAAGAGTGCAAGTAAGAATGCATTTTTGCGAGTTGAAAATATCTGCAATCGCAAAAAAAAGCAAGTGGATAAAAAAGTTAAATTCTACCCTTGGGGGGTTAGTTTTCTCTGTTTCAAAAAATAAAATTCATAAAAACATCAAATCTCGATCCCTTGTGCCGCGATGATGACAATATTGTTTTCGTTCTGTATTCGTCAATGCTTTAGTCCGGCGGAAATACTCCAACTCACCATCAGTGCATACCCCTTTGAACGCAAAACGGCCTCCGTGATATACCAAAGAGGTCACATGGGTGATATCACGTGGTTACGCAACTGCTCGGGAGTTTGGGAAATACTGCGATTGGTGTACCTCGGATGTTTACGCTTGTTTTTACCCGGCAATGGCTACCGCAGCAAGGCTTATGGCCTTCAAGGTCGTTAAATGCGACCACCAAGAGGCCTGGAGTTACATTAGCTGTATTTCTACCGAAAAATTGGTGGCCGATATCAATATTACTGTCACCGGTTCTGTATGTACTTTTTCTAGCAACACAATAAAAATAAAAGTCAAATGTATTCTTCGGCTCATACAATTGAAATTTATTAAAAAGTAAAAAAAAATAGAGTAATTTATTTCATTGTATGTTTTACAATGTTGATGCTTTTCTGCTTTCTTGTCTCGTACGTTCCTCTGATAAAAATAGCATTCTATGCAACTCCGTGGTGGCCCTGAGTGAAATCCTGATTTATGGAAATTTATATTTGGTGTTGTCGTGTTATTATGTTTAATATCATGTTATTACGAGAAAAATAATGAATTGATCAGAAAGTATCATGTATCATTGTTTTATTTGATTTTAATAGAAATGATTTTTATGACGAATAGAATTAATGTGCTTCACTCAACTTGTTTAACATATTTAATACTTCCAGTTTTAGAATAGCAACATAGAGAGATGTGTGTACTTTTATGTACGTTGCATGTTTTATTTAAACAATATTCCAAACAAATGCGTGTTTGTCCTGCTCTGTGACAGGGATTTTTCTGCATTTTGAAAGTAGGGCCAGGGGCCTTTTGAATTGGGAAAAATGCCCCATTTGGCCCCACAGACAAAGGCAATTTTGGAGCAATTTTAAATTATATATATTAATATATACATGTACATCCTTGATCCCCCAAATCGGAGTTTAGAACTATTTTTTCTGGTTGTAATTTCTACCTTCCTATAGTAAAAAAGAAAAAAAAGCAACAAAGAAGTAAATTGACCTGCCTACTCTATTTTTTTGGAGCAGGAAATCTGAAACGAGACTATTTTTTTTCTTGGCCTTATCTGGGCGTTTGGACCGGTGCAAAATGGCATGAGACCGGTACTTTTTTGTCTCGACAAACCATGGGACGATACCTTTTTTTTCGTTTGCTTGCCATGGGACGTACAGTTTTTAGCTCTACTGGCCGAGGGCCTGCGGAGCTGATGGGAAGGTGTGTTGTCCGTCGTATGTCGTCCGTCCGTTAACTTTTACCTTGTTAAGACGATAGGGCCTTCATTTTTCATCCGATCTTTACCAAACTTTACCAGATTGTTAATATCAGTGAAAGCTTGGACAAGTTCGAAAACCAGCCAAATTGGATTAGTAACACCAGAGTTATGACCCTTTTTTTCCTGAAAAATGCCATATTAAGCCTTGTGAACACTAGCACCAGGTCCTTCATTTATTATTTGATCTTTACCAAACTTGCACAGATTGTTAATATCAATGAAAGCTCGGACAAGTTCGAAAACCTGAACCCCTGGCCGGATTTCAGAGAAACTTGGCAAAGTTGATCAGTTTCAAGCCAAGTTGTTCTTACTATCGCCGGATTCTAGTTGAATGATGTTTGGCAGAGTTATGGCCCTTAAAGGTTTTAATGTACAAACTTTGTCGAGATTAGTCTCTTCTGAACTCATGGCCCGATTAAAGCCAAACTTTTTAGGGATGATCAGTAGCAGGCAAAGTTGTGAATATCAATGGTTAAATGATTTTTGGCGGAGTTATGTCACTTTAAAGGTTATAGTACACAAACTTTGTCCGGACTAGTTCTCCTGAACCCCTAGCTGGATTTCAACAAAACTTTACAGGAATGATCAGTAAAAAGCCTAGTTGCGCATATCAATGTCATGTTCCCCAGCCAGTAGAGCGAATACAGGCTCTCTTGGGCCTCTTGTTATTTGATCTTTGCCAAACTTACACAGATTGTTAATATCAATGTAAGCTCAGACAAGTTTGAAAACCAGCGAAATCATATCAGAAACACCGGAGTTACGGCCCTTGATTTAGTTAAAAATGCTGTATTTTGCCTCATTAAGACGATAGGACTTTCATTTGGCCAGATTTTAATGAAACTATGCATGGAAGATCAGTACCGAATCTAGTTATGTGTATCGTCACCGTGTTCCAGTTGAATGAATTTTGGCAGAATTATAGCCCTTTAAAGGTTTTAATACACAAACTTTGTCAGGACTTCTTTTCCTGAACTCCTGGCGAAACTTTACAAGGATGATCAGTACCAGGCCTAGTGGCGCATATCATCACTATGTTCCGCTTGAATTATTTTTGGCTGAGTTATGGCCATTTAAAGGTTTTACTACACAAACTTTATCTGGACTATTTCTCTTGAACCCTTGGCTGGATTTCAGTGAAACTTGGCAGGAATGATCAGTACCAAGCCTAGGTGCGCATGATGTTGTCGTGTTCCCCCATCAAAGACTCCATATAGCCAGTAGAGCGATACAGGCCCTCTTGGGCCTCCTGTTCATCCGATCTTTACCAAACTTTACCAGATTGTTAATATCAATGAAAACTTGGAAAAGTTCGAAAACCAGCCTGATTGGACCATTTGGCCCTTGATTTTCTGAAATATGCTATATTTTGCCTCAAGATGATAGGGCCTTCATTTTTCATCTGATCTTTATCAACTTTTACCAGATTGTTAATATCAATGAAAGCTTGGACAACTTCGAAAAACCAGCCTGATTGGACCATTTCCACCAGAGTTATGATCCTTGATTTTCTGAAATACGCTATATTTTGCCTCGAGACGATAGGGCCTTCATTTTTTTATCCGATCTTTATCAAACTTTACCAGATTGTTAATATCAATGAAAGCTCAGACAAGTTTGAAAACCAGCCAGATTGGACCATTTCCACTGGAGTTATGGCCCTTCATTTTCCTAAATATGCTAAATTTTGCCTCGTTAAGACGATAAGGACTTCATTTTTAGCTCGACTGATCAGAGATCAGCAGAAGCAGAGCTTATGCCGTGGTGCGGCGGCCGTCGTCCGTCTGTCCGTCTGTCCGTAAACTTTTATTTGTAGCGACTACGTCTCTGACACTACTGGATGGATATTCATGAAACTTTACAGAAATGTTGCCCATAAAGTCTAGTTGATCCTAGCAAAAATTTGTGATGATGTGAAATCCAAGATGGCCGCCAATGCTAAAAATAGAGTTTTAAAATACAAGTTTGTAGCGACTACTTCTTGAAAACTATAAGTGATATTGATATGGGACCTTTTCTAAAATGATCAGCATGACATGATGTTGGTCCTTGTCAAAAAGTTTTGATTCAACGTTAAACATGGCTGCCAGCGGCCATCTTTGTTTACATAGAGTTATATAGTAAAAACTTTTAGCGACTACTCCTCCGAAACTACTTGGCGGATTTTCATGAAACTTTACAGGTATGTTGCTCTTGATGTCTAATTGATCCTAGCAAAATTTCAGGTCGGCCAGAAATTCAAGATGGCCGTCACAGCTAAAAATAGATTTTTAGCTCTACTGATCAGAGATCAGCAGAGCTTATGCCGTGGTGCGGCGTCTGTCGTCCGTCCGTCTGTCCGTCCGTCTGTCCGTTAACTTTTATTTGTAGCGACTACTCCTCTGAAACTACTGGATGGATATTCATAAAACTTTACAGAAATGTTGCCCATGAAGTCTAGTTGATCCTAGCAAAAATTCATGTTGATGTGAAATCCAAGATGGCCGCCAAAGCTAAAAATAGATTTTTTAAATTCAAGTTTGTAGCGACTACTTCTTGAAAACTATAAGTGATATTGATATGGGACTTTTTCTAAAATGATCAGCATGACATGATGTTGGTCCTTGCCGAAAATCGTTTTGATTTGACGTTAAACATGGCTGCCAGCGGCCATCTTTGTTTACATAGAGTTATTTAATGAAAACTTGTAGCGACTACTCCTCTGAAACTACTTGACGGATTTTCATGAAACTTCAAAGGAATGTTGCTCTTGATGTCTAAATGATCTTAGCAAAATTTCAGGTCGGCCGGAAATTCAAGATGGCCGCCACGGCTAAAAATAAATTTTCAAAATACAAGTTTGTATCGACTACTTCTTGAAAACTATAAGTGATATTGATATGGGACTTTTTCTAAAATGATCAGCATGACATGATGTTGGTCCTTATCAAAAATCGTTTTGATTCGACGTTAAACGTGGCTGACAGCGGCCATCTTTGTTTACATAGAGTTATATAGTAAAAACTTGTAGCGACTACTCCTCTGAAACTACTTGGCTGATTTTCATGAAACTTTACAGGAATGTTGCTCTTAATGTCTAATTGATCCTAGTAAAATTTCAGGTCGGCCGGAAATTCAAGATGGCCGCCATGGCTAAAAATAGATTTTCAAAATACAAGTTTGTAGCGACTACTTCTTGAAAACTATAAGTGATATTGATATGGGACTTTTTCTTAAATGATCAGCATGACATGATGGTTATCCGAGTCGAACATTATTTTGATTCGACATTAAACATGGCTGCCAGTGGCCATCTTTGTTTACATAGAGTTATATAATGAAAACTTGTAGCGACTACTCCTCTGAAACTACTTGACGGATTTTCATGAAACTTCACAGAAATGTTGCTCTTGATGTCTAATTGATCCTAGCAAAATTTCAGGTCGGCTGGAAATTCAAGATGGCCGCTATGGCTAAAAATAGATTTTCAAGATGCAAGTTTGTAGCGACTACTTCTTGAAAACTATAAGTGATATTGATATGGGACTTTTTCTAAGATGATCAGCATTACATGATGTTGGTCCTTGTCAAAAATCATTTTGATTAGATGTTAAACATGGCTGTCAGCGGCCATCTTTGTTTACATAGAATTATATAATGAAAACTTGTAGCGACTACTCCTCTGAAACTACTTGACGGATTTTCATGAACTTCACAGGAATGTTGCTCTTGATGTCTAATTGATCCTAGCAAAATATCAGGTCGGCCGGAAATTCAAGATGGCCGCCACGGCTAAAAATAAATTTTCAAAAAACAAGTTTGTAGCGACTACTTCCTGAAATCAAAATCAATCAGTAGAGCTTCAAGGTCATTGACCTCTTGTTAAAAAATAAGTTTGTAGCGACTACTTCTTGAAAACTATAAGTGATATTGATATGGGACTTTTTCTAAAATGATCAGCATGACATGATGTTGATCCTTGTCGAAAATTATTTAGATTCGACGTTAAACATGGCTGCCAGCGGCCATCTTTGGTTACATAGAGTTGTATAGTAAAAATTTGTAGCGACTACTCCTCTGAAACTACTTGACGGATGTTCATGAAACTTCACAGGAATGTTGCTCTTGATGTCTAGTTGATCCTAGAAAAATTTCAGGTCGGCCGGAAATTTAAAATGGCTGCCACAGCTAAAAATAGATTTAAAATAAATAAGTTTGTAGCGACTACTTCTTGAAAACTATAAGAGATATTGATATGGGATTTTTTCTAAAATAATCAGTATGACATGATGTTGGTCCTTGTCGAAAATCGTTTTGATTCGACGTTAAACATGGCTGCCAGTGGCCATCTTTGTTTACATAGAGTTATATAATGAAAACTTGTAGCGACTACTCCTCTGAAACTATTTGACGGATTTTCATGAAACTTCACAGGAATGTTGCTCTTGGTGTCTAATTGATCCTAGCAAAATTTCAGGTCGGCCGGAAATTCAAGATGGCCGCCACGGCTAAAAATAGATTTTCAAAAAACAAGTCTGTAGCGACTTCTTCCTGAAATCAAAATCAATCAGTAGAGCTTCAAGGTCATTGACCTCTTGTTAGTTCTACTGGCCTTCTTCAGCAATCTTAACCAATCGTACAGGTTTTTAGCTCTACTGGCCGAAGGCCGCTTATGGAATGCCGAGTTGTCCGTCGTCCGTCCGTCCGTCTGTCGTTAACTTTTATCTCGTTAAGACGATAGGGCCTTCATTTTTCATCCGATCTTTACCAAACTTTAACAGGTTGTTAATATCAATGAAAGCTCGGATAAGTTCGAAAACCAGCCAGGTCGGACCAGTAACAGCAGAGTTATGGCCCTTGATTCAGTTCAAAATGCTATATTGCTATATTTTGCCTCGTTAAGACGATAGTGCCTTCATTTTTCATCCTATCTTTACCAAACTTTACCACATTGTTAATATCAATGAAAGCTCAGACAAGTTCGAAAACCAGCCAGTTCGGACCAGTAACAGCGGAGTTATGGTCCTTGATTTAGTTAAAAATGCTATATTGCTATATTTGGCCTCGTTAAGACGATAGGGCCTTCATTTTTGATCCTATCTTTACCAAACTTTACTACATTGTTAATATCAATGAAAGCTCGGACAAGTTCGAAAACCAGCCATATCAGACTAGTAACAGCGGAGTTATGGCCCTTAATTTAGTTAAAAATGCTATATTTTGCCTCGTTAAGACGATACGGCCTTCATTTATGATCCTATCTTTACCAAACTTTACCACATTGTTAATATCAATGAAAGCTCAGACAAGTTCGAAAACCAGCCATATCGGACTAGTCGTATTGGACTTATAGCCCTTGATTTAGTTAAAATTGCTATATTTTGCCTCGTTAAGACGATAGGGGCTTCATTGTTCATCCGATCTTTACCAAACTTTATCAGATTGTTAATGTCATTGAAAGCTCGAACAAGTTTGAAAACCAGCCATATCGGACTATTAACAGCGGAGTTATGTCCCTTGATTTAGTTAAAAATGCTATATTTTGCCTCGTTAAGACGATAGGGGCTTCATTGTTCATCAGATCTTTATCAAACTTTATCAGATTGTTAATGTTGTTGAAAGCTCGAACAAGTTTGAAAAACAGCCAGATAGGACCAGTAACAGCGGAGTTGTGGCCCTTCATTTAGTTAAAAATGCTATATTTTGCCCCGTTAAGACGATAGGGGCTTCATTGTTCATCCGATCTTTACCAAACTTTATCAGATTGTTAATGTCATTGAAAGCTCGAACAAGTTTGAAAAACAGCCAGATAGGACCAGTAACAGCGGAGTTATGGCCCTTCATTTAGTTAAAAATGCTATATTTTGCCTCGTTAAGATGATAGGGGCTTCATTGTTCATCCGATCTTTACCAAACTTTATCAGATTGTTGATATCAATGAAAGCTCGGACAAGTTCAAAAACCATCCATATCGGACCAGTAACAGCGGAATTATGGCCTTTGATTTAGTTCAAAATGCTATATTTTGCCTCGTTAAGTCATTAATACAGTAGGGCCTTCATTTTTCATCTGATCTTTACCAAACTTTACCAGATTCTTTAGTTATGGCCCTTGATTTAGTTAAAAAGCTGTTTTTTTGCCCGAAACTTTCAAAAAAACGTAAATGGCAGTCGCTCGCTTCATTGATGTTATAAGAGCCATGTTAGCCAGTAGAGCGTCCACAGGCCCTCTTGGGCCTCTTGTTTTTAGTGTTTTTTTTATTATTATTATTTTAATTATTTAGTTGTTTTTTTTTTATTATAATTATTTTCTCTTGTTTATTCGTTGAATTTCATTTGTTTTACTTTCTTTTTTTTTTTTTCTTTTTTTTTTTTTTTATTCTTTTTTCTTTTTTTCTTTTTTGATTTATTGATTTATTGATTGATTTATTTCTTTTTATTTTTTTATTTTCATTCATTTACTATTAATTTTTTTTTTTTTAATTTTTTTTTTTGTTTCATTAATATTTTTTTTAATTTTTTTTTTATTATTGTTTTTATGGGATGGCGTGTTGTCCGTCGTCCATCTGTCGTCCATCTGTCGTCCGTCTGTTAACTTTAACCTCGTCAAGAAGATATTTCCTTCATTTTTTATCAAATCTTTACCAAACTTCAACAGATTTTTAAATATCAATGAAAGCTCGGACAAGTTCGAAAACCAGCCAAATCGAACCAGTAACCGGGGAGTTATGGCCCTTGAAAAAAAAATTAAATGCTATATTTTGCCTCGTTATTTACAGGTAAAGACATACAAATGGAGTCAATACTACAGAGAATATCAGAGACAAATTTTAAAATGGATAAAGGAAAGATACTCACTGTTAAATGTTATTTTAAGATCGCGATGGTAAAACACTGAATAGCAGCGTATAGCAAAATCCTACAACTAAGAAAGTGCCAAAATGCTTATCACCTCATATCAGATATGAAATTAACTGGTAGACTCCATCTGCATGCTTAAAACATGACATTGCAAAATGAGCAGAACTGAATTAGGAACATAGAGAATTATGATTTAGCAAAACCGTACACTCTGATTCCAAGACTGGTATAAATTTGCTGTTAACTTTGCTTTACGTTGCTGTTTTTAGCTTTGCTTAAAATGTTGCTGTAGTGTAGTTTAAGTATAACTAAAAATAGCATCGTAAAGCGAAGTTAACAGCAGCTAAGAACCACTAATACAGCATATGCAGTGGCAACTTGTCCTGCCCCATGAGCCAACCAGACTCTGGGACTGATTGAAATTTGATTCATTCATAGCTCTGCTGGCCAAAGTCTAGCAGGGTTTATGCAATAGCATTACATCTGGCGGCGTAGGCGGCATTTAGCAGCAGTTTCTCTGAAACCGTACAGCCAGTTTACTAAAATGTCCCATGGAAGCTCCCGATTGGCCTGGGACCTTACAGAAGATTTTTTGCCAATCGGACATTCAAGACGTCTGCTGTTGCTAAAAATAGCCAGAACTTTAAAAAATAATTCTGCAGAACGGCAAGATAGAGATTTTGACAAACATTTTTTTAGAATTGATTGTTAGCTACTAAACTATTAAGTTTTTGTTGTTGTCTTCATAAAATCAAAAATGGCTGTGCCCCGGCGGGGTCCAAAGTTTGTATATGGTAATTTTGCATGTTTTACATAAACGTATATAGGGAAACACTTGTGGGGGAAAAAAATCTTCTCCAAAAACCACAAGGCATAGAGTTCTTATATATTGCATGTTACATCAGCTTATGGTCCTCTACCAAGTTTGTTCAAATGGTGATACTGAGGTCAACTCTGGCCTGCCCCATAATATGCACTTTCACTGTTTGAAAGAATCCCATCCATCCATAAATGATTATGATTCATGCATTTGTGTATTATGGCCACAAGCACTTTTTTCTGACGTCATCTGTCAACTTCACATAGCTGTCAACACTTTGTCAACTGTTACACATCCTCGTCCCTACGCCCCACCCTCACCCAAGAGTTCCCTGTTGCTGTTGTTTTTAGCTCTACTGATCAGACGTCCGTCCGTCCGTATTTTTTTTTTTATAGAGACTACTCCTCTGAAACTACTGGATGGATTTTCATGAAACTTTCCAGAAATGTTGCCCATGAAGTCTAATTGATCCAAGCAAAAATTCATGTTGATGTGAAATTCAAGATGGCCACCAAAGCTAAAAATAGAATTTTAAAAAACAGTTTGTAGGGACTACTTCTTGAAAACTATAAGTGATATTGATATGGGACTTCTTCTAAATTGATCAGCATGACATGATGTTGGTTCTTGTAGAAAACTATTTTGATTTGACATTAAACATGGCTGCCAGCGGCCATCTTTGTTTACATACAGTTGTATGGTAAACAGGCCTATACACTTTTTACAAAGACAACTAGTCCTACAGGACTAGTGAAAAATAAATCCTCTTGCCCTTATCAACTTTGTACTTGCCCTTAATTTTGAACAGGAATCGCCTTCATATTTTTGCTTACTGTTAGTGCTAGACAAGGTAAATCAGTGTCTATCAAAAACTCTTTATTTAGATAAAACAAACTAACACCATCAAAGTATCAAATAAATGACTACATCCCATCTAAGGTATGACTAGCTTGTCCACTTAATAATTATGAAAGGCATTTACAATAAGACATAAGAAATTATTTTAACATTTTAAAAGCAATTTAATTATGTAAGTCACTGTGATAATACAACTGACAGTAGCCTAGACTGTGTATCCTCCGGTCTTTTCTCCTGCAAAACACGCTAGCATTTGGTACTATTGTACTGCTTTTATTGCAGTTTTAATTTATGCAATTGTCTATTCACTTTCTCCATTTGTATTTTTTCGTCATCTCCACCATTTCTCCTCCAAAAACATTCTATAGACATGTCTATTTTCTTCAACAAAAACTTTTTTCGGGAAAATGTTATATCAAGTATAATGGTCCGGTTACAGTGTTTTATTGATAACAAGAGGTCAATGACCTTGAAGCTCTACTGATAGGATTTTGATAGCTAGATAGCTAGATCAGCATGGCTGTGAAGTTTCATGAAAATCCGTCAGGTAGTTTCAGAGGAGTATTGCTACAAGTTTTCATTATATAACTCTATGTAAACAAAGATGGCCGCTGGCGGCCATGTTTAACGTCGCATCAAAATAATTTACGACAAGGATCAATATCATTCCATAATAATCATTTTAGAAAAAGTCCATATCAATATCACTTATAGTTTTCAAGAAGTACTCACTACAAACTTGTTTTTTGAAAATCTATTTTTAGCTGTGGTGGCCATCTTGAATTTCCGGCCAACCTGAAATGTTGCTAGGATCATTTAGACATCAATAGCAACATTCCTGTGAAGTTTCATGGAAATCTGTCGAGTAGTTTCAGAGGAGTAGTAGCTACAGGTTTTTACTAAATAACTCTATGTAAACAAAGATTGCCGCTGGCAGCCATGTTTAAAGTCGAATCAAAACGATTTTCGACAAGGACCAACGTCATGTCATGCTGATCATTTTAGAAAAAGTCCCATATCAATATCACTTAGAGTTTTCAAGAAGTAGTCCTACAAACTTGTTTTTTAAAAATCTATTTTTAGATTTGGTGGCCATCTTGGATTTCACATCAACATGAATTTTTGCTAGGATCAACTAGACTTCATGGGCAACATTTCTGTAAGGTTTCATGAAAATCCATTCAGTAGTTTCAGAGGAGTAGTCTCCTTGGTAGGAGATATCTCCAAGGAGATATCCTTGCTGATCACTGATCAGTAGAGCTAAAAACTACTTGTTTAGTATTGGATAATTCGATCACGACACAGTCTACAAATTTTGGATATCTCGGCATTATACCACATCACCAATTACAATATTTTCATATTTACTTCCGGTGTATTTGAGTGTAATTTATCGGCTATTTATTTAGTTTAAGCAAACGCTTTGTGGAATTTCTTCGCCAAAATAAAAGGAAACAATAAAGACTTAATTTATTTTGTCACTAATGTCAAAAGTCACTCGTCTGTAAGGACGACCAGAAGGAAATATCCACTGACCCGGCCTGACAAGTCACTCATCATGACAAGCGGACGAGTGGAATTTTACAGGCCTGGTAAAACTTGTAGCAACTACTCCTCTGAAACTACTTGACGGATTTTCATGAAATTTCAAAGTAATGTTGCTCTTGATGTCTAGTTGATCCTAGCAAATTTCAAGTCGGCCAGAAATTCAAGATGGCCACCACTCCTAAAAATAGATTTTTAAAAAACAAGTTTTTAGCGACTACTTATTGAAAACTATAAGTGATATTGATATGGGACTTTTTTCTAAAATGATCAGCATGACAAGATGTTGGTCCTTGTCAAAAATCATTTTGATTAGACATTAAACATGGCTGACAGTGGCCATCTTTGTTTACATAAGAGTTATATAGTAAAAACTTGTAACGTCTACTCCTCTGAAACTACTTGACGGATTTTCATAAAACGTCACAGGAATGTTGCTCTTGATATCTAGTTGGTCCTAGCAAAAGTTCAGGTCGGCCGGAAATTCAAGATGGCCGCCACAGCTAAAAATAGAATTTTAAAAAACAAGTTTGTAGCGACTACTTCTTGAAAACTATAAGTGATATTGATATGGGACTTTTTCTAAAATGATCAGAATGACATGATGTTGGTCTTTGTCGAAAATCATTTTGGTTCAACATTAAACATGGCTGCCAGCGGCCATCTTTGTTTACATAGAGTTATGTAGTAAAAACTCATTTTAGAAAAAGTCCCATATCAATATCCTTGTTGAAAATTGTTTTGATTGGATAAACATGGTTGCCAGGGGTCATCTTTGTTTACATCGAGTCATATATAAAGACTAACGACTACTCTTAAACTACTTGACAGATTTTCATGAAACTTCACAGGAATGCTGATCTAGCTATCAAAACCTGCCAGTAGAGCTTCAAGGTCATTGACCTCGTTTTTTTGTTTTTAGCTCTGCTGGCCAAGGGCCACAGAGGTTATGGGATGGCGAGTTGTCCCTCGTCAGTCCGTCCGTCGTTAACTTTTGTCTCGTTAAGACGATAGGGCCATCATTTTTTATCTGATCTTTACCAAACTTTAATAGATTGTTAATATCAATGAAAGCACGGACAAGTTCGTAAACCAGCTATATCGGACCAGTAAAAGCGGAGTTATGGCCTTGATTTAGTTAAAAATGCTATATTTTGCCTCGTTAAGACGATAGGGCCTTTATTTTTCATCTGATCTTTACCAAACTTTACCAGATTGCTAATGTCGATAAAAGCTCAGAAAAATTCGAAAATCAGCCAGATCGGACCAGTAACAGCGGAGTTATGGCCCTTGATTTTGTTAAAAATGCTATATTTTGCCACGTTAATACTGGCCGAGCTTATGGGATGCCGAGTTGTCCGTCCGTCGTCCATCGTCCGTCCATCCATCGTCCGTCCGTCGTCAACTTTTGTCTCGTTAAGACGATAGGGCTTTCATTTGATCTTTACCAAACTTTATCAGATTGTAATGTCAATGAAAGCTCGAACAAGTTCAAAAACCAGCCAAATCGGACCAGTAACAGCGGAGTTATGGCCCTTGATTTAGTTAAAAATGCTATATTTTGCCTCGTAAGACGATAGGGCGTTCGTTCTTTATCCGATCTTTACCAATCTGTACCAGATTGTTGATGTCAATGATAGCTCGGACAAGTTCGAAAACCAGCCAGATCGGACAAGTAACAGCAGAGTTATGGCCCTTGATTTAGTTAAAAATGCTATATTTTGCCTCGTTAAGACGATAGGGGCTTCATTGTTCATCTAATCTTTACCAAACTTTATCAGATTGATAATAGGAAGCCTCAGTATGATGTCTAGTTGTGCAAAGCGCGGTATATCAATGAAATCTTCGACATGTTCGAAAACCAGATCTTGTTAGTAAAGACAGAGTTATGGCCCTTGATTTGTTGAAAAATGCTATATTGTATTTTTCTTTGTTAAATCTACTAGTACTTCATTTTTAGCTCTTCTGGCCAAAGGCCAGCAGAGCTTATGGGATGCCGAGTTGTCCGTCGTTCGTCCGTAGTCGGCTCTAACTTTTGTCTCGTTAAGACAATAGGGCCTTTATTTTTCATCCGATCTTTATCAAACTTTAATAGGTTGTTAATATCAATGAAAGCCCGGATGAGTTTGAAAACCAGCCAGATCAGACAAGTAACAGAGGAGTTATGGCCCTAGTTAAAAATGCTATATTGCTATATTTTGCCTCGTTCAGATGATAGGGCCTTCATTTTTCATCCTATCTTTACCAAACTTTACCACATTGTTAATATCAATAAAAGCTCGGACAAGTTCGAAAACCAGCCAGATCGGACCAGTAACAGCAGAGTTATGGTCCTTGATTTAGTTAAAAATGCTAATATTGCGATATTTTGCCTCGCTAAGACGATAGGGCCTTCATTTTTCATCTGATCTTTACCAAACTTTATCAGATTGTTAATATCAATGAAAGCTCGAACAAGTTCGAAAACTAGCCATATCGGACCAGTAACAGCGGAGTTATGGCCCTTGATTTAGTTAAAAATGCTATATTTTGCCTCATTAAGACGATAGGGGCTTCATTGTTCATCCGATCTTTACCAAACTTTATCAGATTGTTAATATCAATGAAAGCTCGGACAAGTTCGAAAACCAAACATATCGGACCAGTAAAAGCGGATTTATGGCCCTTGATTTAGTTCAAAACGCCATATTTTGCCTCGTTAAGACGAGAGGGCCTCCATTTTGCATCCGATCGTTACCTTTTTTTTTTTTTTTTTTTTTTTTTTTTTTTTTTTTTTGTTAATTTTTAGCTCTACTGATCAGAGATCAGCAGAGCTTATGCCGTGGTGCGGCGTCTTTGTCCGTCTGTCCATCTGTCTGTCCGTAAACTTTTTTTTGTAGCGACTTCTCCTCTGAAACTACTGAATGGATTTTCATGGAACTTTAAAGAAATGTTGCCCATGAAGTCCTGTTGATCCTAGCAAAAATTCATGTTTATGTGAAATCCAAGATGGCCACCAGATCTAAAAATAGGTTTTTATAAAACAAGTTTGTAGCGACTTCTTCATGAAAACTATAAGTGATATTGATATGGGACTTTTTCTAAAATGATCAGCATGACATGATGTTGGTCCTTGTCGAAAATCGTTTTGATTCGACATTAAACATGGCTGCCAGTGGCCATCTTTGTTTACATAGAGTTATATAATGAAAACTTGTAGCGACTACTCCTCTGAAACTTCTTGACGGATTTTCATGAAACTTGACAGGAATGTTGCTCTTGATGTCTAATTGATCCTAGCAAAATTTCAGGTCGGCCGGAAATTCAAGATGGCCGCCACGGCTAAAAAATTTCAAAATACAAGTTTGTAGCGACTACTTCTTGAAAACTATAAGTGATATTGATATGGGACTTTTTCTAAAATGATCAGCATGACATGGTGTTGGTCCTTGTCAAAAATCGTTTTGATTCAACGTTAAACATGGCTGCCAGCGGCCATCTTTGTTTACATACAGTTATATAGTAAAAACTTGTAGCGACGACTCCTTTGAAACTACTTGACAGATTTTCATGAAACTATACAGGAATGTTGCTCTTAATGTCTAATTGATCCTAGCAAAATTTCAGATCGGCCAGAAATTCAAGATGGCCGCCACAGCTAAATATAGACTTTTAAAAAAGAAGTTTGTAGGGACTACATCTTGAAAACTATAAGTGATATTGATATGGGACTTTTTGTAAAATGATCAGCATGACATGATGGTTATCAGCGTCAAACATTATTTTGATTCAACGTTAAACATGGCTGCCAGTGGCCATCTTTGTTTACATAGAGTTATATGATGAAAACTTGTAGCGACTACTTCTCTGAAACTACTTTACGGATTTTCGTGAAACTTCACAGGAATGTTGCTCTTGATGTCTAATTGATCCTAGCAAAATTTCAGGTCGCCCGGAAATTCAAGATGGCTGCCATGGCTAAAAATAGATTTTCAAAATACAAGTTTGTAGCGACTACTACTTGAAAACTATCAGTGATATTGATATTGGACTTCTTGTAAAATGATCAGCATGACATGATGTTGGTCCTTGTCAAAAATTGTTTTGATTCAACGTTAAACATGGCTGCCAGCGGCCATCTTTGTTTACATAGAGTTATATAGTAAAAACTTGTAGCGACTAATCCTTTGAAACTACTTGGCAGATTTTCATGAAACTTTACAGGAATGTTACTCTTAATGTTTAATTGATCCTAGCAAAATTTCAGATCGGCCAGAAATTCAAGATAGCCGCCACAGCTAAAATTAGATTTTTTAAAAAAGAAGTTTGTAGCGACTACGTCTTGAAAACTATAAGTGATATTGATATGGGACTTTTTGTAAAATGATCAGCATGACATGATGGTTATCAGAGTCAAACATTAATTTGATTCGACGTTAAACATGGCTGTCAGCGGCCATCTTTGTTTACATAGAGTTATATAATGGAAACTTGTAGCGACTATTCCTGTGAAACTACTTGACCGATTTTCATGAAACTTCACAGGAATGTTGCTCTTGATGTCTAATTGATCCTAGCAAAATTTCAGGTCGGCCGAAAAATTCAAGATGGCCGCCACGGCTAAAAATAATTTTTCAAAAAACAAGTCTGAAGCGACTACTTCCTGAAATCAAAATCAAATCAGTAGAGCTTCAAGGTCATTGACCTCTTGTTTCTTTTAATTTTTTTATTTTTTTTATTTTTTTAGCTCTATGTTGGACCAGTCGGACCAGTAACAGAGGAGTTATGGCTCTTTATTTAGTTAAAAATGCTATATTTTGCCTCGTTAATACGGTAGGGCCTTCATTTTTCATCTGATCTTTACCAAACTTTAACAGATTTTTTAGTTATGGCCCTTGATTTAGTTCAAAAGATGTTTTTTGCCCGTAACTTCCAAAAAAACGTAAATGGCAGTCACTCGCTTCATTGATGTTATAAGAGCCATGTTAGCCAGTAGAGCGTCTACACGCCCTCTTGGGCAATCTTTACCTTATTTGTTTAGAATGTTAAAATAAGCCCCCCACCCATTTTAAGCTTGACTGATCAGAGATCAGCAGAGCTTATGACGTGGTGCGGCGTCCGGCGTCCGTCCGTCCGTAAACTTTTATTTGTAGCGACTACTCCTCTGAAACTACCGGATGGATATTCATGAAACTTTACAGAATTGTTGCCCATGAAGTCTAGTTAATCCTAGCAAAAATTCATGTTGATGTGAAATCCAAGATGGCCGCCAAAGCTAAAAATAGAGTTTTAAAATACAAGTTTGTAGCGACTACTTCTTGAAAACTATAAGTGATATTGATATGGAACTTTTTCTAAAATGATCAGCATGACATGATGTTGATCCTTGTCAAAAATCGTTTTTGATTCAACGTTAAACATGGCTGCCAGCGGCCATCTTTGTTTACATAGAGTTATATAGTAAAAACTTGTAGCGACTACTCCTCTGAAACTACTTGACGGATTGTCATGAAACTTCACAGGAATGTTGCTCTTGGTGTCTAATTGATCCTAGCAAAATTTCAGATCTGCCAGAAATTCAAGATGGCCGTCGCAGCTAAAATAGATTTTTAAAAAATAAGTTTGTAGCGACTACTTCTTGAAAACTATAAGTGATATTGATATGGGACTTTTTCTAAAATGATCAGCATGACATGATGTTGATCCTTGTGGAAAATTATTTTGATTCGACGTTAAACATGGCTGCCAGTTGCCATCTTTGGTTACATAGAGTTATATAGTAAAAACTTGTAGCGACTACTCCTCTGAAACTACTTGACGGATGTTCATGAAACTTCACAGGAATGTTGCTCTTGACGTCTAGTTGATCCTAGTAAAATTTCAGGTCGGCCGGAATTTCAAGATGGCTGCCACAGCTAAAAATAGATTTAAAATAAATAAGTTTGTAGCGACTACTTCTTCAAAACTATAAGAGATATTGATATGGGACTTTTTCTAAAATGATCAGTATGACATGATGTTGGTCTATGTCGAAAATCGTTTTGATTTGACGTTAATCATGGCTACCAGCGGCCATCTTTGTATACATAGAGTTATATAATGAAAACTTGTAGCGACTACTTCTCTGAAACTACTTGACGGATTTTCATGAAACTTCACAGGAATGGTGCTCGTAATGGCTAATTGATCCTAGCAAAATTTCAGGTCGGGCGGAAATTCAAGATGGCCGCCACGGTTAAAAATAGATTTTCAAAAAACAAGTCTGTAGCGACTACTTCCTGAAATCAAAATCAATCAGTAGAGCTTCAAGGTCATTGACCTCTTGTTAAAAACAAGTTTGAAGCGACTACTTCTTGAAAACTGAAAGTGATATTGATATGGGACTTTTTCTGAAATGATCAGCATGACAAGATTCTTGTTGAATTTTTTATTTTTTATTTATATACCTAGAGTTATATAATAAAAACTTCAACTTGTAGCGACTACTCAAATGAAACTACTAGACAGATTGTTATGAAACTTCACAGGAATGCTGATCTAGCTATCAAAATTTATCAGTAGAGCTTAAAGGTCATGGACCTCTTGTTATGAAATTTCATTCATAGAAAAAAGTGGGACAAATTAAAAAATACCCATGCCAGACTAGACACAGCAGACTTATTATTGCCCATGATTACTAGGTGAGATTAAGGCCATCGTAGCGCTGGTGTTTTTGCAATGTTTTAAAAGAAGTTCTGATGGGAATTTTATGTCAACAACCCTTGATTTAGAGCCATTTTTTGCCAGTAGAGCGTGCACAGGCACTCTTGGGCCTCTTGTTTCTTCTCCCTATGACATCCTCACTGTTTTTATACATTTTCTTTCTTTCTGACTAAATAATATTACAAAACTATTGTCATTTTGATGTTAATTTGTAGTTACCGCCAACATCAATTGCATTTGACAAATACCAAGGAGAGGAACTCTATAAGATTTGTCGTTTGTTCCAATCCTATTAACTATGTATTTTACCAATACAGCGATTTTTTTCACCCTTTTGGGAATGGTACCGGTACCCATTCAATTGGGAAAAATTGTGGCATTTTGCCTTAATTTGAGAATTTTTCACTATCAAACAAAAGCAATATTGTATGCTTAAATACATTGCAAACACATTACCATGTATACATTCTCTTATAGCATTTCATTACCCTTACCTAAAAGAATATAGTTCCCCACTTCTTCTCTTTAAATAAAGTTTAAAAAAATGTTTGGATTGGGAATTTTTTCACTCCAATTGGGAAAAAACATACATTTTGCCATTGGGAATGGTACCGTTTTTCGGTACCACTTATATAAGGGAAAAAAACACTGCAATATATATATGCTGTAAAAATGTTGATGTTTAAACCAACTTCACCTAAGAGTTGCTCAACAAATCTGGTTTGAATTTTTCAGATCCATCAGATGTTTCAAAATCACTAAAACTTGAAAGAGGCCCATTGTCCCCACCTGATGACCTGCGACCATTATATCCACTTGCAACAGTAACAAAAGTGGGTCAGATAAAAGAGTAGTACAGAAGATTTATTTTTTTAATTTCAGTATAAAAACTATTTTTGTGTCACCTGCTTAGCATGGCAGACACTTAGGGATCACTTTGTCCGACGTCCGTCCTTCCATCACACTTTCACCTTAACTTAAAAAGTATTTGACCTATGTTCATGCAACTTCACACACATTTTCATCTTACCCCAAGGAATGTCATTACAAATGTCCAATAACTCTGACTTCCATTTGGATGAGTTATGCCCCTTTTCATAAAACTTTAACCTGCAACATAACCAAGCTCATAACTGACCATAATTTAAAAAGTGTTTGACCTATGTTCATGAAACTTTACACACCTATTCATCTTACCCCAAGGAATTTTGTTACCCATGGTCAATAACTCTGATTTTCATTTTTACAAAATGATGCCCCTATTCATAAAACTTTACCCTGCAACCTAACCAAGCTCATAACTGACCATAACTTGAAATGTATTTGACATAATTTATGTTCATGAAACTTCATACACATTTTCATCTTACCCAAAGAAATGTCGTAACACATGTCCAATAACGCATGACTTACATTTTGGCAGAGTTCTGACCCTTTTCATAAAATTTTAACCTGCAACCTAACCTAGCTCATAACTTGGCAAAATATTGACCTATGTTCATGACAATTTATACAGTTTCTCCTTATCAATTATCCTATGCAGAGTTATGCCTCTTTTCATAAATTTTAACAATTTAAACAAAATCTGCTCCATAATTCATGAAGGATTGTTGTAACCCCTCGTCTTCAAACTTTATAATTAGCTTGTACTTGCTGAAATAAGCACACAGCAAGTGTTCGGTGGAATACCCTTCTAGTTAATTGATACCCACAGGCAAGCTAAAATTTAACTCAAGGATCACCGTTTAAACAAATTCGGTACAGGACCATAGACTTACGGTATATGCAAAATGTTAGACCTCAAGCTCTTGCAGTTTCAGAGAAGAAGGTATTTTTTTAAAGACTTCCTATATACTAGTAACTCATGTACTTCTATGACCCTCTGGGCAGGGCCAGATTTTACCCCGGAGTCACCATTTGAACAGACATGGTAAAGACCACAAGCTTCTGCTACATGCAGTATATGAGAGCTCTATACCTTGTAGTTTCAGAGAAGAAGATTTTTCAAGTATTTTCCCTATAAACATGTAAAACGTTATTCCCAATCCAAAACAGCAAGCATGTAAAACAGTATTCCCAATCCAAAATATCAAACATGTTAAACGTTATTCCCAATCCAAAATGGCATCCATTTTTCCAAATTCTGGGGAACAATATGATTTAAGAAAAAAAAAAAATCTCCAGTATTTGGAAAATATAGTTTTTTGCAGTTGAGATGGGGCTGAATTTTGGTCCCCTTGAAAAGATTGTTGTTGAGTCTTCTTTGACATTAGTCAACTTATGATTGATTTAATATTTTTCAGGTTTCCAATTCGGGGAGCATCCTTTTAACAAAATACCTGAAAAATCCCTGCATTGTGTACAGCATACAGGTATAGAGACGAATCGGGACCATATAGGTATAGAGACGAATAGGGACCATTCGCTGAAGTTTGAAGCTTTGACAAATCAGAAAGCGACTTCCATAAATTGTCACAGACTTCCGATTTTTTGAATTTGATGGTAAGACCTGTAATTGCTTCCAAGTCAATTGGTACTTATATCTACAGAGCATATACTTGACGTGTTACTAACCATTGCTAAAAAAAAATAGGTAGGTAGGGAAAATATATATTTTTTTGTCTTTTTTCATAATACTTTAATATTAAACTTGATAAATTAACTTTATATATATATGTGTGGATTCATACCTGTCAAGTTAAGAGTTGCTCCCAAGAATTTGTGCTTTTTTTTTTATAGTAATCACACTGTTCGTCGTTCCTCCTTCCGTCCGAAACAATCATGTCTCAGCCATAACTTTGAAAGAACTGAAAGGATTTTCATGAAAATTCAAAATGTTAACCACAATGAGAAGGTGAGTCTTGTGCAAGAATCGGGTCTGTATGTCAAGGCCACACTTGGAGGTCAAAGGTCAAATGAGTTATGTCCCTTAACAGAGTATTAGCCAGCCATTTTAGAAGAAAGATTATCTAAAATTAACCTTTTAAAAAGAACATTTCCCGAGAAACACCCACTTGGCTCAAATTGGCTCATAGCGCATGTTAGCACATTATTTTATACACCCTGTTTGCATATTTGCACACCCAGGTCTTGAATTTCTGCGTAATACACTGTCCCCTATGCATATAAGAAAGCACGTCGTTCAGTTAGAACTTCTCCCACTATCTTGTTTTATGAGCCACTTCCACCCATCAAAATAGCAATCTCCCCCTCTGCCACCTCACCCACCCACCCATAGAACTTCTCCCACTATCTTGTTTTATGAGCCACTTCCACCCATCAAAATAGCAATCACCCCCTCTACCACCTCACCCACCCACTCATAGAACTTCTCCCACTATCTTGTTTTATGAGCCACTTCCACCCATCAAAATAGCAATCACCCCCTCTACCACCTAACCCACCCACCCATAGAACTTCTACCACTATCTTGTTTTATGAGCCACTTCCACCCATCAAAATAGCAATCACCCCCTCTACCACCTCACCCACCCACCCATAGAACTTCTCCCACTATCTTGTTTTATGAGCCACTTCCACCCATCAACATAGCAATCACACCCTGTGCCACCTCACCCACCCACCCATAGAACTTCTCCCACTATTTTGTTTTATGAGCCACTTCCACCCATCAAAATAGCAATCACACCCTCTACCACCTCACCCACCCATAAAACCAGCGATCATAATATAACCCCAAGCTTCCGCAGATAAGAGCTAATTAAATAACCGGCCATATGAAACAAATAAAACCTGGTGAATTCTAACCGCAGCTGTATATAGGATGTGCAATACTTGATTGTGAAATAATTGTATATGTGTGGATTACAGTAGTATAAAGGGTTCTGGATAACCTAAAGGTAAGGACATCATTAGGTGTTGACATAATTGTAGTATCTTTGTTAAGGTTAACTGCCTCTCACTTGTTCATAAATCATTCATGTCACATGTTGCACATTTAATTACTTTTAAAACATGGCAGTACATTATTTACATGTATTAAAACAATACCAGCTGGTGTTTTATTTCATTGAACACAGGAATAGGACAGTCGGTACATTCACTTTTGTTGTACACAAGATAAAGAAATTTGTGACTACATGCTTTATAATTTAGATAAGCATAAAGACAGATTGTGCTGGCATTTAAATACTTCTCTCAGTTAGTTTAAATACTCTCTCTCAGGTTTAAGCACATTTAATAACTCATCCAAATGCATTCATTGTGTTTTTAATTTATTTTATTTTTTAAAACAAAGAAGATTACCAGTTTCATTTGATGTCTTCAGGGAAATAAGTTGACGTCCAAAAAAACACAGAAAGAGGATTTTGCTGCCAAGTTTGATCCAGATAAATACAGAATGTCTGAGGGAACCCCAGCAACTGCTATCATAGTTGGGGCCGGGTCCAGAGGTCATGGATACCCTTCCTATGCTATCTACTATCCCAACAAACTAAAGGTGAGATTTGATGTTTATCCGGAGAAAAAACATGTACGAGTTTTAGCATATATCAATCTCGATTGCCAGAGCATAAAAACAGGTACCTGGGTCTGTTCTCTGGCAAAACATCTCTGGAAACAGGGTAAAATTAAGAATTATTGATCAATCAGTGTGAAATGATTGAACGATCAAGGTGGAATGATTGACCAATCGGGGCAGAATGATTGAACAATTGGGGGCAAAATGGTTGACCAATCAGGATAGAATGATTGACCAATCAGGGTGGAATGATTGACCAATCAGGGTGAAATGATTGACCATACAGGGAGAAATGATTGACAAATTTGAAAACATCTTTTAAACTTGAGTTGAATTTTGTTAACGGCTTATGATCACATTTGTTGTTTAGATTATTTCTAGCCACCACATAGGGAGGGGAAGGATGCATAGGAAGCCGATAACCTACTCTACTCTTACTAATGAATAAATTCCTACAGTTTGTTAACTTGCTTTGAGGATAAGTCTCCGATACAAGGGAACGCCCGGTTTACATCCCACCGATACATGGAAATGACCGGTTTATGTCCCATCAATACACAGGAACACCCGGTCTACGTCCCACCGATACAGGGGAATGTCCGGTTTATGTCCCACCAATACACAGGAATGCCCGGTTTACATCCCACCAATACATGGGAATGCCCGGTTTACATCCCACCAATACATGGGAACACCCGGTTTACATCCCACCGATACACGGGAATGCCCGGTTTATGTCCCATCAATACACGAATACACGGAAACACCCGGTTTATGTCCCATCGATACAGGGGAATGTCCGGTTTATGTCCCAACGATACACAGGAATGCCCGGTTTACATCCCACCAATACATGGGAATGCCCTGTTTATGTCCCACCAATACATGTGAATGCCCGGTTTACATCCCACCGATACATGAGAACGCCCGGTTTATGTCCTACATCTCGCAGACCAGGCTAAGGGAAAGTGTTTTCACCAAGAACACACCAATGAAACACAGTTGCGCCATTGAGGCTTGAACACGGGTCCTCTAGATTTTAAGTCCATGATACTATCCACTGGGCCACGCCAGCCCCATTCAAGAGTAATGATATACAGTTCATTAATCGATTGATAATTGATGTGATGTGAGATTGTTAATGGAAGAGTTGGCTTATAAGGAAACAGTTGATGACATTTTGGAAGCCAAAAATTACATGTTAAGGAATTAATCAATTGAATTAAACTATACAAACTACGCCAGATAAATAGGTTCAATACCTAAGTATTATTATACACTAGAACTTGACTCAAAGTCAGTATCATCTCTGTTAAAGTAGAACATACGTATACTGTAGCTTTAAGGTAAAGTGAAGTCTAATTAACATAAAATGATGATTGCTTCTTGCTTGTAAATAATCTTTTTTTTAAGTTGATATCTTTTATTTAGTGAGAATAGTTCTAAAATACCAATAAAAACAAAATTGTTTAAACAATGACAAAACATTTTTCTAAAATATCTACTGTGCATGCGCACACCTATTTATTGACAGGTTTAATTAGAGGTGTATCTCGGAGAAGTGAGAATGCAGTTGAGCAAGTGTATGCCTAGAGTTGCTGTGATCCTAAAGTGAGATTTAATGTTCAGCCAGAAATAATAAGAAGCTAAAATGTGAACCAAAACCAGAAATAAAAATTATTTTTTATGGTGGATTATAAAAATCGTTTATGGGTATCCGATGAAGATCGGGAATTCCAAGACGAGGATTTTTTTTTTTATCAAAACAGTTATAGCCAGGGTTGGAATTTCCCTGTCTGAACTGGATACCCATGATTGATTCTTTTTCTTGCATATCATTTACATTCTGCGCATTGACAACGCCAACTACTAACGTTTTGTTCATTAAAAATGACGTCTTGCAACTGTCATTGTTGATATCAGCACATGACTTTTATCTTCTCCCATGTGTAAGATCACCCATATAAAACGCAGATAACCTTATCCGGTATGCAAGAAATGGGGATTCTACACTAGGCCTCTGTTTTATGTTATCTACATACACTAGGCCTCTGATGTTATCTACATACTCTAGGCCTCTGTTTTGTGTTATCTACATACTCTAGGCCTCTGTTTTGTGTTATCTACATACACTAGGCCTCTGTTTTGTGTTATCTACAGAACACTCGGCCTCTGTTTTGTGTTATCTACAGAACACAAGGCCTCTGTTTTGTGTTATCTACATACATTAGGCCTCTGTTTGATGTTATCTTCATACACTAGGTCTCTTTGATGTTATCTACATACACTAGGCCTCTGTTGTGTGTTATCTAAATACACTAGGCCTCTGTTTTATGTTATCTACATTCACTAGGCCTGTTTTATGTTATCTACAAACACTAGGCCTCTGTTTTGTGTTATCTACATACACTAGGCCTGTGTTTTATGTTATCTACATACACTAGGCCTCTGTTTTGTGTTATCTACATACACTAGGCCTGTGTTTTATGTTATCTACATACACTAGGCCTGTTTTATGTTATCTACATACACTAGGCCTCTGTTTTGTGTTATCTACATACATTAGACCTGTGTTTTATGTTATCTACATACACTAGGCCTGTTTTATGTTATCTACATACACTAGGCCTCTGTTTTGTGTTATCTGCATACATTAGGACTCTGTTTTATGTTATCTGCATACACTAGGTCTCTTTTTGATGTTATCTACATACACTAGGCCTCTGTTTTGTGTTATCTAAATTCACTAGGCCTCTATTTTATGTTATCTACATACATTATGCCTGTTTTATGTTATCTACATACACTAGGCCTCTGTTTTGTGTATCTACATACATTAGGCCTCTGTTTGATGTTATCTACATACACTAGGCCTCTGTTTAATGTTATCTACATACACTAGGCCTCTGTTTTGTGTTATCTACGTACACTATATAGGCCTCTGTTCTACATACACTAGGCCTCTGTTTTTGTATCTACATACACTAGGCTCCTGTTTTGTGTTATCTACATACACTAGACCTCTGTTTTGTGTTATCTACTCACACTTGGCCTCTGTTTTGTGTTATCTACATACACTAGGCCTCTCTTTTGTGTTATCTACATACACTAGGCCTCTGATGTTATCTACATTACATACACTAGGCCTCTCTTTTGTGTTATCTACATACACTAGGCCTCTGATGTTATCTACTTTACATACACTAAGCCCCTGTTTTGTGTTATCTACATACACTAGACCTCTGTTTTGTGTTATCTACATACACTAGACCTCTGATGTTATCTACATTACATATGATAGGCCTCCCTTTTGTGTTATCTACATACATTAGGCCTCTGTTTTGTGTTATCTACATACACTAGGCCTCTCTTTTGTGTTATCTACATACACTAGGCCTCTGTTTTATGTTATCTACATACACTAGGCCTCTGATTTGTGTTATCTACATACACTAGGCCTCTGTTTTATATTATCTACATACACTAGGCCTCTGTTTTGTGTTACTACATACACTAGGCCTCTGTTTTATGTTATCTACATACACTAGGCCTCTGTTTTGTGTTATCTACATACATTATACCTGTGTTTTATGTTATCTACATACACTAGGCCTGTTTTATGTTATCTACATACACTAGGCCTCTGTTTTGTGTTATCTGCATACATTAGGACTCTGCTTTATGTTATCTGCATACACTAGGTATCTTTTTGATGTTATCTACATACACTAGGCCTCTGTTTTGTGTTATCTAAATACACTAGGCCTCTATTTTATGTTATCTACATACATTATGCCTGTTTTATGTTATCTACATACACTAGGCCTCTGTTTTGTGTATCTACATACATTAGGCCTCTGTTTGATGTTATCTACATACACTAGGCCTCTGTTTAATGTTATCTACATACACTAGGCCTCTGTTTTGTGTTATCTACGTACACTATATAGGCCTCTGTTCTACATACACTAGGCCTCTGTTTTTGTATCTACATACACTAGGCTCCTGTTTTGTGTTATCTACATACACTAGACCTCTGTTTTGTGTTATCTACATACACTTGGCCTCTGTTTTGTGTTATCTTCATACACTAGGCCTCTCTTTTGTGTTATCTACATACACTAGGCCTCTGATGTTATCTACATTACATACACTAGGCCTCTCTTTTGTGTTATCTACATACACTAGGCCTCTGATGTTATCTACTTTACATACACTAGGCCCCTGTTTTGTGTTATCTACATACACTAGACCTCTGTTTTGTGTTATCTACATACACTAGACCTCTGATGTTATCTACATTACATACGATAGGCCTCCCTTTTGTGTTATCTACATACATTAGGCCTCTGTTTTGTGTTATCTACATACACTAGGCCTCTCTTTTGTGTTATCTACATACACTAGGCCTCTGTTTTATGTTATCTACATACACTAGGCCTCTGATTTGTGTTATCTACATACACTAGGCCTCTGTTTTATATTATCTACAGACACTAGGCCTCTGTTTTGTGTTATCTACATACACTAGGCCTCTGTTTTATGTTATCTACATACACTAGGCCTCTGTTTGATGTTATCTACATACACTAGGCCTCTGTTTTGTGTTATCTACATACACTAGGCATCTGTTTGATGTTATCTACATACACTAGGCCTCTGTTCGATGTTATCTACATACACTAGGCCTCTGTTTTGTGTTATCTATATACACTAGGCCTCTGTTTTGTGTTATCTACATACACTAGGCCTCTGTTTTGTGTTATCTACATACACTAGGCCTCTGTTGAGGCCTCTGTTTTGTGTTATCTACATACACTAGGCCTCTGTTTTATGTTTCCTTTGAATGGGAAGGTTCTGTGTTTGCAGGTTGTTGGCGTGTGTGAGCAGAGGGAGTTTATCACCCTCAGTGATAGTTCTAGCTGTTATCTACATACACTAGGTCTCTGTTTTATGTTCTAGTTGAATGGGAAGTTTTGTGTTTGCAGGTTATTGGCGTGTGTGAGCCGAGGGAGTTCCACAGAAACTGTGAGGTCAAGCTTCATAACATCCCAGAGGACAATGTGTTCAAAGGTATTCATAGGGAAATATTAATATAGGGAAATGGATAAAGGGACCGGAGGTGATCTGGAAGCATTATGGATGTCAATCCAAATATGAATGCAACCATCTTAATGTCGCAGATTCATATTCAACGTGCACTAAACTAGGAACCATTGTCTGTACGATTTATTTATTGTTAATGAAATAGTTTGGTCTAGAAATCTAGATGACTTGGCTAGTTTTGTTGAATAAATCATTAATAGTAATGTAGCGTATTCGACCTAATTATCACAGTGCCCCTATAACCGCACATTAAGGGCAGCTCTGAGTCATCAAATTATCATCCTTTTAAGCACACAGTGTTCTGTAAATGATCTCCCTTTGCATCATTGTTTTCAAACACGTTGAGAAGGTTACAAAGTCACCCATCTAATTTTTCGAGAGAGATCCAAAGCCTGTGTTATATTTTAAGAGGATGAGTCTCGATGAAATGACGAAGGTTTGATCGGCTCTACTTTCTCTTTATTCTGAAAGCAGCATATAGTTTTACTCCGGCATTGGTACAGTATAATAAACATTGTACGACAGAATGGTCGGTCACAACAGCCTCTGTATCCTTTTGTTCCCTGGGAAATGGTAAACACAAGGTATTTCAATTTCTTCCTAACGTTATTTATATTCAAGTTCTCTTTTTTGCAAATAAAATTTTGTTCAAATTCCATTTCTTGCTCACTGTAGACAAACTTATCTACAGATCACGTGCCAAAACCGGCCTTGGTATTTGATTGGCCAAAAGCTATTTATAGTTTTCTGACGTCATGTAGGTAGAAAACTTTGTTTCCAGGTTACTTTTGTTTTCATTCGATTGGAAAGGGCTAGTGTCTTTTCGTGTTTGTTGCTTACTTTTTCTCTATGTTTTATTGATTAACTCATATTCAAGATCAATGAAGGGGGATTTTAATGCTGATTTGTCTCTGTTAACAAGTACGTATCTTAAAGATTCGCCTTTGTTGTATTACCTGGCCATTATTTTTGTGTACGCTTATTAGACAGACATGTTACCACATCCTTTTACAGTATTTTTGAAAAAACTAAACACACCATACTGTATTAAAGGTCTATTATTGAAAGTTCTGAAAAACTTGGGAAAAGATGAAAGAATTGTCAAAATCGGATGATAAACAAAATATATATGACCATTTTAATGTTGTTCTAAAACAGATATGGGGCCACCATTTTGAGAACTATGATGTCATAGTTCCAAATTACCATATTATGGAATATTGATAAATACCATTTAAAGAAAAGAAAACCACTGCAAATCAATGCAAACTCCTTTACTTGCCATATAAAGCATTATTGCTATTAAGTATACATATTTTCTTATTTTGCCGTCGTTTTTCCCTATAAACCAGTAAATTTTCATATTTGTAAATATTCCATATATGGTCATTTAGAACTGTGATGTCATAGCTATCCAATGGTTTGGATGTGTAGCTACATTCTCTTTAAGGTCGAATACAGTATGTGATGTTTTAAGGCTCTTAAAAATACTAGATTTGTGATGGAAGTACAATTTATTGGAATTAATGCACAACGGTGAGCAGTATAATCCCCATTTAAATCAATATTTATGATTTAGAAACAAAACACAGCCGAGTCATCGAGTTTTCCAGACCAATAATTTTATTGAGTCGCAATGCGTCAGCATGGCTGACTCTTTGGAATCATGTATATGTGTATATATGTGTATAGTGCAATTTGTGAATAGGTAGTTTTTTTAAAACGGATGAAACGCTTTACCGCTGTAAGCAATGTAGTCCCCTTTAACTGCTTCAAATACAACTTAATTTGATAAGGTGACTGACATGAACGTTATGTATACCGAGTAATATAACTACTGATTGTGTAATAATGAAATAATTGTAATTGTATACAGTATAAACATGTCTTTTTTGTCGGTTTACCGAAATATTATGCGTATTAATATCATATGCCCAAATAAGATTGGGTGTTTTACGCACTTCGAGAATGTAATTCCTTTAACTGCATCAAGTATAACTTACTTTCATAAGGTGACTGACATGAATGTTATGTATACTGAATAATATAACTACTGATTGTGAATAATTGTCATTGTATACAGTATATACGTGTCTTTTTTGAAAAACGACCTAAAATACTATGCGCAATAATACACACAGATGGCGTGACGTCACGCGCACTTCATCCGGGTAATCGCCAGCGGATTTTGTAAACATGGCCGAAAGTAACGCGGAAGTCAATTCAACAATCACTCAATCCAGAGTTTTTGTAGCTTTATAACCAGATCTTGATGAGAGTCTGATTCCTGGGGCATCATTACGAGGGAAACTGCCCGAAACTTTAACCAAGATTGAACTTGTTCGTTGGCTAAAGTGTAGGAAAGGAGCCAGCCTATCGGGCAAGAAAGCCGAACTCGTAAAAAGGTAAACAGTTGACTCCGATTGTTTTAGTCTGTATATTTGACATCGCATAACCCAGTAACTTAAACCATCTCGGTAAATAGTTGGAAGTCAAATTTCTCATTGACACAATAGCGTTATATTAACACAATGAACCCGGAAAAATAATGTTCGCATATTAAATGATGGGTGGGTGGGGTAATGCAGATAATGAATTATTTTTGAAGTACGTTTGTAAATTGTGTAAATATAACTAAATGTGTTTCTATAAATGTGTTTCATTATGGACTCGAATGATGATAGGTGTAAAGATCTCCTCTTTATATTATTATTATTCATCTACTAGGGCTGCGTATTGCAGGACCCAGGTCAGACCTGTCAATACACAATATGTAATTTAGTGTGAGAATACCCATTGTGATACATGTTGCAAATATTACTGATCTGTGCTACCGTAGATCTGTTAATTAATCATCATTGTTTTAAATTCATTTAGCTGATGTTTTTGTATAAAGTAATTATATATTTTTCCTATTTTAAATGTTTCTATTTTATTATAATATGCAACAGCATGTTCCATCAACTTGAAGTTTATCAAGTATGTAATTGACGGTGTCATGTTGTTTCTGGGTTGAAATTGTGGAACTTTATAGGTGTGTAAAAAGGTCTTTAGTCAAAAGAAATATGATGAAAAAGCATCTATGCAATAAGTTTTTGTGTGGCAAAATCGATACAGATAATGTCTTTAAAGTCATTATACGGTTACATCACGATACAGCTGATCTGATACAGTGTATTGGATTGAAATGCATCACAATATACCGGTGTATCATTGATTTGTTGCAGCCCTGTATATTACATGTACACATGAAAATGCTGGGAGTTAACATTGTATTCTGTCTACTTTCAGAGTAAATCATTATATCCAGAATAAATGGGACAAGAAATATCTGATCAACTCGGACAGAAATTCGATAAAACTATACACCGATGAAACTGTCAATTCCCACCAAGGTTTTGTGCAGGCAATATTGGACCACCCTCCACCTACTGGCTATACCAACTATCTGGACAATGTGGTCCTTATTGAGGACAGTGACATCTACCAGTATTTCTTGATTAAGTGTGATGGAACAAAGTCAACTGCACAGAAGCATAGGGACAAGGGTTGGATCTTTTATAATTCGAACAAAGTAATCTGTTCAGAGTTTAAGACTGATGTAGATGACGAAGTCATGATTATTCGAGGAGACGTGGTTGCATCATTTGACAGGGGATTTTTAACTGTTAATTCAAAACCCAAAAGGAAATACCCTGTGCACCTTTGCTTAGATAAGCACTCTGGGTCTATACTGGGTGCCAGGTGTATGTGCAAAGCCGGTTTTGGTGGATTTTGTAAACATGTTGCTGCAATCCTCTTTCAAGTCATGGACTGTCAAGGCGCCGGAAATAAATTTACATCTGCAGCTCAGTAGCAGACTTCAAAATTGCAGACATGGCACAAACCAAAAGTAGTAGGGCAGGCATGCATAAGGTTTGCAGATATTAAAATGGATTCATATAATTATGAAAAGGACAATTAGTGGACATTCTGGAGGGAAATAATTTTGAACCAGTGCACAATCATGTACCAGAGACTAACAGTACTCCGACTGAAGCAACAGTCTCATGTTCTCATATAAATCAGCCAAGTAATTGTTCAATTGTTTCATTTGAAGAAACCTTTAATGTTACTGCAGCCGAGTTGAATTATTACGAAAATAATGTAAAAATTGCTACGTCAGAAGAACAGCAGAATATTTCTAAACATACTGTCGGACAAAGTTCTAGTGGTGAATTTTGGGCCTTTGAACGATCAAAACGTCTTACATCATCTAACTTGAAAGAAATTGTACACCGTACTAAACTTCCAGCCGACAAACTACTGCAGCGATTAGCCAATCCAAAGCCCTTCACCTTGGCTCATACAAATTGGGGAAAACAAGCAGAGCCTCTTGCTCAGTACAGAACACTAAAAGAGCAAGAAGGTTACATTGTGTCTGGCCAAGACATAGGATTAATTGTCAGTCCACACTTCCCATACTTGGTAGCTAGTCCAGACTGGTTAGTTTCTCTTTGTGATACATCATCAGGAATTACAGACAATGGACTTGTTGAGGTCAAATCTCTAAGCAAACATTCAAACTTGCATCCCAGAGAAGCTGCAGCCATACACGACAGGTTTATTTGTATTAATGAAGAAAAGGACGAGCCTGCCATTAAACCAGAGCATGCATATTTTTACCAAATTCAGGGACAGCTCCACATTTGCAATGTAAATTGGTGCGATTTAGTTATATGGACACCTAGGGGTATAGAAATGATTAGAATTAAGAGAGATGTGCAATTCTGGAATAGACTATTACCACAACTGACCACTTTCTATTTTCATTACATGTTGCCATTCTTGGCCAAACAAAATTGAATCAGTTGTGAGAAAGTGAATTGTGTTCCGCTGTATTTTACTTTTATTTTACTAGGGCTGCAATGATACACTTTGCTAACGATGCTTGTAATGGCAAAACAAAACAATATGTATTGAAGATTCATGATGCAGATTGATATGTATCGTGATAAGTTGGATAACTAATTTACGTTAAAACTGCATTTGTTTACGTAGGCCAATAAAGCTAGAAAATCAAATATATACATATTTCGTTGTTTTTAAATCGCAATAAATACCTTTGATACGATGCATGTATAGCAATATATCATGAGCAGTATATATCATGAGCAGTGTAAAGTTGCAGCTCTATACTTGACTGTTGAAATGACAATGTCTGAATACCAGTCGATTGCGCTCTCACCTGGGTTCAAATCACTGCTTTTGGGTTATATGTAGGAGGGTCTTTGATTCATAGTAATCTTGCAGATGGTGGGAGGTATATAGTACTGCTTTTACCCAGGAATAATTGGGTGGTCTGCCTCCATCATATTGTGTGGTCTGCCTCCACCACTAAAAAAACTGACCGTCGTAACTAGCATAACATTTCTTGAAAACTATTTTAACTCCAAACAAAGACAAATTTTCAATGTCTTTTAATATAAATATTCAAACATTCTCTTAACTCAATTGATTTAAAATAAAAACTTTATCAACAATTACATTTTCATAACTTGTTCTCATTTCTTCTTACACTGAATATTTAACTGTCTTCAATCAGTGGAGGCTGAAACAGTCAGTTTCGTACATGTTTTCCAAATATCGTTCAACAGTCTCCATTGACTATATGGGAAAGATTCTCAGATTCTGATAAAAATCTACTCTTTATTTTTGTTTGTATGGTGTTTTACTTCTTTTTCAACACATGTAAGGTTATACTACGCCTTGCAAAACAGGTTAGAGTTTCCCCATTTTGCGGCGAATCAACAGTTTGTCCATGTTGTACTGTAAATTTACAAACCTTTAACCTCGTCAAGAAAATAGAAACTGTTCAATCTTGGCGACTCTCAGGACCTTCAGTCCTTTGATTAACAATAACTAATTGGTAGGTAACATGCGGCTGACTTGAATACATATGCACATTTGATATGTTATTGAAACACATTATGAAGGTTTTCATTTGTATTTAGACTGACATCAATCACTCTCAAGATCGCCTCCAGTCCCTTTGAGAAAACATATTTCGGAAAAGAAAAAATCTGGTAAAGCTAAAACACTAGTAGCAATGAGTCCCTTTGGATAATTGAATTGAATTGGGGGTTTTAAGGCGCACCAATACATGAAAGGTTATATGGCGCCTGACAGGAATGGACATGCCAGGCTCATCCTCCATGTACATCGAGATAAAATATGGAGAATGGGCCTAGAACCTTCTCACCATGAACTGCACAGTTACTGCAAATTCTATTGTAGACACTCCATTTACGCTGGAGCCACGTTATAGTTTTTCTGCTACTGCTCTAGTGATATGAGCGAGATGGCACCTGAAACAATGCAGGGGTCATGATGAAGACCTTTAATGAGCATGAACAAAAAATTATAAAATTAACATGAATTTAGGGTGGTTCTACCCCTCTGCCTTCCCCTCCAATGGGATCTGCAGTGGCCATATTCTTTGCCCCGTAACCAAACGAGGCCCCCGGAACCACACGGGGCCCCTTTGGATAAACAACAAATTTGGAGTTACAAAAGAAATATTATGCATTATATGATCATGGAACTTTAAACCCAAAATGATAGACTTAGTATGCCAACAGTTACAAACACCATTAAGGTTTATGTTGCAGTACATTCATAAAAATCGGTATGAGTGCAATATCGCAGTCTATGGAGAAGGAAATAGCATAAGTGTCCATGCATGTGTGTGACTTGTCATCTATACAAAGTGTTGATGCAAAAACATACTGTTTACTTTAATTTTTCTTTTCTTTATTTTTACAATACCGTTTGTCTACCTGTATATTAGTCTATTCATTACAATTTGTGTTAAAGGGCCACACGGCAATCAAAACTCGCGGCGTCCTGTAACTTTTTAACATAACATGCCTGTGTTCGATCATTAATATTAATTATAAAGATAGTATAAAGCTAACTGTTTTTGCATATTACTAACTGCTGAGTATATTACTAACTGCTGAGTATATTACTAACTGCTGAGTATATTACACCAATAATGTATTTAAACCTTTTAGAATAAAAAGAAAAAAAGAAAACATTTTATTTAATTATATGCAAGCACATTTAAAGTCAAAATGATAGTGCATTAAATTTGATACATGCGCGTTTACATTTTGATTACCGCTATCTTCCCAAGCCGCTGATGCAGATTGGGAATTCCATCCCCAGTGCTCCAGATAAGATGCATATCTGCATAATTACACATATTTTCTCACCAAAACGCATTAAAATTTAAATTAATGCATACAAAAACGCTTTCAAAAATCGTTGGCAAAAAAAAGAGAAAAACTTGATATTTCAGAAAAATCAAGTGTTCCCAATCAAACTCAATAGATGCTTAAATTGAAGTTTGAGGTACTGAATTACAGTCAAGTGCCTCCAGCAGTTACTAGTAGATGCAAGAAATTTGTCGGCTGTTTGACACAAATTAATGCCATTTAAAAAAGACAAGCAATGTTGAATGTGTATGTAAGGGGAAGAGGAAGTTATGGGTATGACTAAAGAGTAATCATTTTACATTAATGCTTTGTACAAAATTTGTTTTTAAAAACATGCATTTGTAACTGTAACTAAGTAAACATTTTTAAATAGCTAGCTCGCCAACAACAGCCAAATTTTACATCATATGTACACCGTTTCTAAACCTTTTGACGATGAGGTATATATATATATATATAACTTACATATATATATATATAACTTACATATTTGGGAATCCAAACTATAGATACGATGTAATGGTTTTTACCAGCCAGACCAAACCCTAAACTGGAGTGTCGAATAAAGATTTACCAACTCATAAAGAGTTACCAACTCATGAGTTACAACTCATAATTGCTTTTTACACATATTCAATCATGGGCATTTTTAGAACCCATGAATAAACCTATAGTTTTAATCTGCACATTTACATTATTATATGACTGAATACCTGGACAGAGTTTTGATACAGAGTTTTGTATTTTAATTTTGCTGTTATTTGTTGAGTTAGATTTTTTAAAAGGCATCGTGTATTCGCGTGATTTTAACCGACCTGTGGGAAATATAAGATTTCCAGCTTTCGGGTAAAAGGCAAATATGAATGCAGAAAAAATGGTGTGAAACAGACCTTTAATATAATGTATATATTTACCAGACTGGAAGGAGGCTGCAGACAGGGACAAGTTTGCAGATTGTGTCATCATCTGTACACCAGATCGCTTACACAAGGTAGGCCTACTAATATTCAAAACTTTATTGTATACATATATTCATCTGTTCACCAGATTACTTACACAGGTGGATATATTCAAATTGTTCTTGTATTTTCATCTGTACACTAGATCACTATTAAAAGCTTTCTTGTTTTTCATCTGTACACTAGATCACTATTAAAAGCTTCCTTGTTTATTCATCTGTACACCAGCTTGCATACACAAGGTGAGCATGTTCAAAACTTTCTTGTATATTCATCTGTACACCAGCTTACTTATAAAAGGTGGGCATATTCAAGACTTTCTATATATTCATCTGTACACCAGATTACTTAAAAAAGGGGGGCATATTCAAGACTTTCTATGTATATTCATCTGTACACCAGATTACTTACAAAAGGGGGGCATATTCAAGACTAATGTATATTCATCTGTGCACAAGATTGTTTACACAAGGGGGCGTATTCAAGACTTTATTGTATATTAATCTGTACACTGGGATACTCTCACCTCTCATCACTGCGGGTTCGAATCCCACTGGGAGCTCGACTTGTCAAGTGAGAAAGTATCGATTCTTGCGGATGGCGAGAGGTATACAGTACTTGTTCTGCCCAGGAAAATTGGGTGGTCTGCTTCTACCACAAAAGAATCGACCGTCGTATACGGCCTAACATGTGCTTAAAATGACTGAAAACACCATTGAAACAAACAAAATCGATCAGAGATGGATTATGTCCGCTGGCTTCCCATTCAATAGAAATTACGACTGGTACTCGACACTGAAATAATCCCAATATATTACAGGACATTTTAATGATATATATTTATTTCTCCTAGGACCCAGCAATTGCCTTTGCAAAGAAGGGATATCACATCATGCTGGAAAAACCAATGGCTGTAAGTGTTGATATCAAAGGGACACATGGCAATCTTGATTTGTTTAGCAGCATCCCATTAGTTTTTCTAATCATTAATATTAATTATTAGAATAATTCAAAGAACATTGTTTTAACATATTACTAACTGTTGATTATAGTGCACCAACAATATATTTGAATATTTGGTAGAATAACCAAGAAAACTGAAATCTCAAGAGTTTATTTTATTATATGGAAGCAGGTTTAAAGTCAAAATGATACTGGACATCAATTAAGGAGCTAATTTTAACGCTTGATAACTGCCATGTGTTCCTTTTAATATTGTCCAGTTTTTGCCTGATGAATTACATCGCGTTGAATGCCACAGAGATGTAGATAAGCTGAGTTTTTGAGTAGTTCACTCATACTTTTTACAAAAACTCTCTGTTTTTAGCTCTACCAACAGAGCTTATGGGATGACGAGTTGTCCGTCGCCGTCGTCCATCTGTCCAGCCGCTCTCATGAGAGGGTAGTTGTGGGGTGTACAGTTGGTACAGGTCAGACTTGTGAGGAAAAATCGACTTTTGGGGTGCACCCCAGAAGTGACGCTTTTTTGACAAAAACATGTATTAGCCCTAACCCTAGTGAGTCATTAAGAACATTCACCTCACAAGTCTTTCTTGTCTATAACCAGTACAGATACGACCCTCTCATGAGTATGGACGACTTTCGTTTGTCCGTCGTCCGTCCGTCTGCCTTGTGGACACTCTAGGGCATTCATTATTAATCGGATCTTTACGAAACTTTACCAGTGTCTTTATATCAATGAAAGCTCAGACAAGTTTGAAAACCAGCCGTCGGATTAGTTTCACCGGAGTTATGGCCCTTGTTTTGCTGAAAAATACCATATTAAGCCTTGGGAACACTCTAGCACCTTCATTTAT
The DNA here is from genome assembly GCA_037043455.1 of Cyrtodaria siliqua. Classification (NCBI taxonomy): domain Eukaryota; kingdom Metazoa; phylum Mollusca; class Bivalvia; order Adapedonta; family Hiatellidae; genus Cyrtodaria; species Cyrtodaria siliqua. Next base: position 172,837 of record JAWPHD010003024.1, on the reverse strand, counting down.
TATTTGATCTTTACCAAACTTGCACAGATTGTTAATATCAATGAAAGCTCAGACAAGTTCGAAAACCAGCTAGATCGGACCATTATCAGCGGAGTTATTGCCGTTGATTTAGTTAAAAATGCTATATTTTGCCTCATTAAGATGATAGGGCCTTTCATTCGATCTTTACCAAACTTTACCAGATTGTATAAATGAAAGCTCGAACAATTTCAAAGACCAGCCAGATCGGACTAGTAACAGCGGAGTTATGGCCCTTGATTTAGGTAAAAATGCTATATGTTGCCTCGTTAATTCGATAGGGCCTTCATCTTTCATCTGATCTTTACAAAACTTTACCTGATTGTTTATATCAATGACACTTCAGACAATTTCGAAAAACAGCCAGATCGGACCAGTAACAGATGAGTTATGGCCCTTTGATTTTGTTAAAAATGCTATATTTTGCCTAGTTAAGTTGATAGGGCCTTCATTTTTCATGCGATCTTTATGAAACTTTATTAGATTGTTAATATCAATGAAAGCTCGGTCAAGTTCGATAACAAGCCCGACTGGACCAGTAACAGTGGAGTTATAGCCCTTGATTTAATTAAAATTCTATATTTTGCTTTGTTAAGACAATAGGGCCTTCATCTTTCATCCGATCTTTAAGAAACTTTATCAGATTGTTAATATCAATGAAAGCTTGGACAAGTTCGAAAACCATCCAGATTGGACCATTTACATCGGAGTCATGGCCCTTGATTTTCTGAAATATGCTATATCTTGACCTCATTAAGACGAAAGGGCTTGGCCGGATTTCATTGAAACTTTGCAGGGATGATCAGTACCAAGCCTAGTTGTACATAGTCACCCTGTTCCAGTTGAATGATTTTGGCGGAGTTATAGCCCTTTAAAGGTTTTAATACACAAACTTTGTTCTGACTAGTTCTCTTGAACCCCTGGCCGGATTTAAACGAAGCTTTTTAGGGATGATCAGTTCCATGTCTAGTTGTGCAAATCATTGCCGTATTCCAGTTGAATGATTTTTTTGGCAGAATTATGGCCCTTTAAATGTTTTAATACACAAACTTTGTCCAGATTAGTCTCTTCTGAACTCTTTGCCAGATTTCAGCGAATCTTGGTGAGAATGATCAGTACCTAGCCTAGTTGCACCTATCATTGACATGTTCTGGTTGAATGATTAGCCAGTAGAGCGTCCACAGGCCCTCTTGTTTATTGTTTCTCAGTGTATTGTTGAGCGTAGTTGTACAGACATGAAAGGTGGGTGGGGTAACGGTTTGTGCATAGTTTGTGTACTAATTACGTTCGAAGAATTGAGTTGTCAAAAAAATGAAATAAAAACAAAACAAACTGATATACATAATCAGTTTGATTTCGTATTCCGCATTGCTAATGTTTACATTTCAAAAATGAGTTTGTTGAACTTTTTCAGTGTTAAAAAAAAGGAAAATATTCAGAGTGAAAGCGAAAGTGAAAGTAAAAATAAAAAGAGGAAAAATGTAGAATTATACACAGCCAATCAAAAAGTCAAAATCATCTGGTGTAGTGGACAAAAACATAAAAATAAAATGTTTATATTGATTCACATGTTATTTATTTTTTGCATTAGGTAAAATGCCTTAATGGTAATAAAGTTAAAAATCTCATCTGTAACCCCTTAACTATATAAAGTTATGACTTTTTTTTCTCTCCATTAAATGATTATCTGAACTGTAATATGAAACTCAATATCTATATTGGAATTTGAAAATGCAGATGTGATTCTTACTATTGCTACTGTTTCACCCAGTGGCAGTCTACAATCTATACCACTGAAACATACATCAATTGTCTGAAGAGTAAATAAGATTGTTTCCTTTACTGTGTATAATGAATTGTAATGAGTATGCAAGACGCAGTTTTAACATATTGAAAAATCGAAAGAATTTAGGACTTGTGTCCATTTTTTGGGACTAGTCACAATTTTTTTGGGACTAGTCACTTTTGACAGGGTGACTAGTCCCGGACTAGTGGCTAAATATTTTTATTTGTACAGCCCTGATACTAATGAAAGCTTGGACAAGTTCGAAAACCAGCTAAATTGGGTCAGTAACACCAGAGTTATGGCCCTTGATTTTTCTGAAAAATTCCATTTTCTGCCTTTTGAACACTCTAGCACCTTTGATCTTAACCAAAATTGCACAGATTGTTAATATCAATGAAAGCTCGGACAGGCCCTCCTTTTTTTTAATTTTATTGTTTTTTCTTTAAAAAAAATGTTTGTGTTTTTTTTGGTGTTTTTTTCATTAGTTTTTTTTTTGTTGATGTTTTTAGATTGTTTTCATGTTGTTTTTTTAATTGAGAGCTTAGGTGCTCTGGTCGAATCTGTTTTACATATCATTGGAAGAACTTCTTCTCTGAAACTATGGTGACTGGGGTCATATTTGTCATTGTTTTACATAGACTTATATAGGGAAAAATCTTCTCTGAAACTATAAGAGCCAAAGGTTTAATATTTTGTATTTACCATCAGCTTATTGTCCTGTGTCTAATATTAAGGTCATACAGTGCTTCCTTTTCTTTTACTTAACTTCCATTTAATCAGTATTGTTGTTTCTTTTGAAATGTATTAATTCACATCCATTTTGAAAGCAAAGGCTATTTAAAGAAATTGTTTACTCTGAACAAGTTCCTTGTTATTCCTTCATTTTGAATCCGATGAGTAAATACTCATTGCAGTCAAACATTATCTACAGCTCTGATGCCATTTAAAGTCCCTATCCCGCCATCAACAGTCACATTAGATGTACACTGTTCCTACATCTACTGGAGACCAGGTATATATATAACTTACATAATTTGAGTATCCACAATCCATCCAGGTCAAACCCATGAACTGGAGCATTGAATTGAGAGTTAGCAACTCATAAAATCATTTTACACATATTCAATTATGAGTGTTTTAAGAACCTGTGAATAAACCTATACTTTTAATCAGCACATATACATTATTATATGACCTGAACACCTGGATAGAGTTTTAATAAATGGTTTTGTAGTGTAATTTTGCTATTATTTGGTAAGTTAGTTCCTTTAATGTTTCCAAAATAGTTATCTGATATCCAAACATGTTGAAAGATTCTGGAATTGTTCAGTCATGTTGGAGTTAATTACTGGTAAATGTTTCCTCAACACTAGGTAAGCAGGTAGTTTAAAAGGACCTAATAATTATTTAATACTTAATAAATGAAGGGTGAGATATAAGAACTAGTTACCTGGTTAGTAACTTTAATCTGTATTTTCATGCATCCCACCACTGAAGTCTGCCAAGTATACAGTGTTAACCTATTCTTCCCAGATTTAAGGGGGTGCGTCGAGTAATGTTATCGAGGGATATAACAACTAAATGATCCAAAAACGTTCGTAGGAGCATGCCTCTAGAACACCCTAATATGCCACTCCAGTTTTTACGCTCTCCCACCCTCCTCCCCTCCCCCACCCTACTGTAATTTTATGAAAACTGAAACTTTAGTAACACATTATTTAGCGGAAAATGAATGAAAACAGTAGCTTGTGACTGTGCGCTACAGTCAAAATACAAATGGAGGATTTTTTAGAAAGGAAAGTTAGTTTACAGGCGAAAATTGTTTCTTTTGATAATATACAGCATTCTTAAGTTGACAAGTATTATGACATATAATCAGTTGGTTCAGTCGGTCAATAAATGACTACTTTTCTTCATCTAAACATAACATGTGTGCCCAGCTAGCATAATACATTGAGCGTAGGAAATCTTTATTCATACTTGCCTTTCTTCCCATTCCTTCACAACTTTCTGATTTACATATACATGTATTATCATTCATAGGTGACGGCACCAGACTGTCGTGAGATAGTGAGCACGTGTAAAGAGAACAATGCAATACTGATGGTGTGTCACGTGCTTCGCTACACACCCTGGGTGAAAAAAGTGAAGGAGATAATAGACAGCGGTGTCCTTGGACAGGTGGTCAATATCAACCATACAGAACCGGTACGTACTGGGGCATTTGGGTGAGAGTTGATTAAATGGTAAACATTTACATTGTGTAATCATAATTGGTCATTATTTGGTGGGGGAAAATGCATATGCTTGTTAAAGGGACACACGGCAATCTATTCAAGCATTAAATTAGCCTCTCGATTTATTAATCTAGTACCATTTTGACTTTAAATCTGCTGGGTGCTCGTCTTGTCTAGTGAGAAAGTGTCGATTCTTAGGGATGGTGGGAGGTATACAGTACTGGTTCTACCCAGGGAAAATGGGTTGGTCGGACGCCGCTGCCACAAATAATTGACTCATAATAATTACATGGCCTAACATTCACTAAAAATGACATAAAACATAATTTAAACCCCAAAAAAAACAATTCACTGAAATAAACTCTGTCATTCGCTCAAAAACAACAAATATCCTCTATATAAACTTTGGTCTCCCTTTAATTTAACCATATTAATTTGAGATTAAACACAATTTACTTTTTGTTTGTACAAATTGTATTGCATCTATATTGATGGTTATTATGAATCAGATACACTAGATGACACTTGTAAGTACCCCAGTTACATTTTATTTCATATCTTTTAAATGTAATTTTGACAAACAATTTTATGAAAATTCTCCAATAATTTTTAGCAAATTCATCAAATAAAACTGAAAATAAATAATCAATTTTATTATAGGATTGCATTCAGTCACCGCATCTAAGAGCATGTTTAAAATTTGAGGAACTAAAGATGAATTAAAATATTTTATTAGAATTTAAAATCTGTGTCATCTGGTGTATAATAATCAGGTTTTATTTTCTTTAATCTTAATCCTAGTCTAGATCATCTGCGGCACTTGCTTATTTTTAAGACAAACGTCTAGAAGTTTTCTTCTAAAAAAAATGTTTGAAGCGGGAGCCATTTTACCGAGATTCTGATATCATTTCTGATTAGCTGACACAGAAACACTAGCTAGAACGACATAATGCAATGCACTATTTTATAAATTAATAAATAAAAACAGAGAAAAACTTCATAAATGTATTGATGAACTAAATGTGGATGGTCAAATATACTTGAATAAAAAAAAAAAAGGACGGGGTTCGAGTTTCAATTTTCTTTTCTGCACAAAGGGTGACGAGATTTGTATTTAAAATCAAGCATCAAAGATGATCAAGACTGTCTTAATACATGTATTATAATCATTGTTATTTCAAGCTTCCTCCATGTTTCTATAGGTTGGATTCTGGCATTTTGCCCACTCGTATGTCCGCGGTAACTGGCACAAGGAAGCCGATAGCTCGTTCTCACTTTTAGCAAAATGTTGCCATGATGTTGACCTCATTTGTTACTGGATGTCGGGAAAGAACTGCAAAAGTGTGTCTTCATTTGGAAACCTCAGTCATTTCCATAAAGGTGATAAGGTATGCAGGAGCAGATGCAGATTTTTGTTATCTGGTTAATAAACTTACAGGGTGTTTAGCAGATCCTATGGTATGGTGACCATGGTTTCAAGTTGTTAAGTATCATTTGTGCAAAATCATCGCCAACAAGTCAGTCATTGTATTAAATCACCTTTCGCAGGTTGGCTTTTGGCATTTTGCTCATTCCTTTGTTCGAGGAAATTGGCGCAGGGAAGATGAAAGCTCATTTTCACTTCTAGCAAAATGTTGCCATGACGTTGACCTCATTTGTTACTGGATGTCAGGAAAAAACTGCAAAAGCGTGTCTTCATTTGGAAACCTCAGTCATTTCCATAAAGAAAATAAGGTATTTATTCACGTGATCTTGCCTATATTATATATTGTTTAAAACTTATAAAAATAAGATTGTTTTATGACAATCGACATCCCTGCATAAATACTCAAGATTGCTACAACAAAAATTAAATATATACCTTACAAAATTCTGAAATGATGGTAAAGTTCTATATCATTTTTGGACTGATGGGGTACCAGATTATATGTTTTTAGATAATATAATATAACTAATAATGTGTCCATGGTCATTGATGCCCTGGTTTAGCCATGCTAGTCACATGACAAAAGAATGGAAGTATGTCAAGGTCATTCTCACTGACCTCACTGACCTTTCATGTAGAATTGAAATGGATTTTATAGTCGCACCAACAGCTAAGGTCATATGGCGACTTCCCAGTTTCCACTGGTGGAGGACGACCCCAGGTGCCCCTCTGGGCAAATTTTCATGCACAGGCGGGCACCTAGGTAAAGCCACTGTTGTTCCGCAAGCCAGCTAGATAGCTTCCTCACATAAAGATTCCTAATCCCCTGAGGGATTAAACCTAAAGCAGTGAGGGGCAGGTTATTTCAAGTCAGAGACTCGAACCACTCGACCACAGACGCCCCTTATCATGTAGATGTTATTGGGTATGAAGTTAGAAAGCTGTATGGCTTTTGATATCTGAGTAATGTAAGACTTAAATGTAAACTAAAGACATGAAAGAAGTGCAAAAAATAGTTCAAGCGAATTCATATTGACCTACTTATCACCGGATGCAATTTTGGTTGTGCTTGTGAATGAGAAACATTGCAAATGGCAGTTCTGAGGTTCACAATGTCTACTTTCTGTTTTGTATTCAACATTGAGTAATGTCTTTGCAAATGAGTTACCAAATGTGTTGTGCTGTCGTAGCACTTGACCGTAACCTTGCATATTTTACAAAATGCAACATTGCCTAGATCTAGACTAGACTACTATTGTAGCGCCCTTTTTAAACTTTTTAAGCCCAAAGTGATCCCAAACACAAGATTTTACTCTTTTGTTTTTAACATTTCTCAATCACTTGAGTTGGCCATGCTCGTCTGAGTGCATGGTACCCAGCACTACATATGCGCACATTACGATAAGCGAACACCAGATATTATTGGAAGTGCGTCTATTTACGATTGTATTACAAACGTGAGAACCATACAAAGTTAAAAATAGATCTTAGTCGCAGATTACGATTTACTTTCATAATCAAAACACATGTGCAGAGAAAACCGATATGAACCGGTATGCTAAAAAATATCACGATACTTATCACAATACACCGATAAACCGATAATACCGCGCAGCACTAGAGAAAAGAACTTTACCAAAACTTGAATACAACAACTTGAATGAAATGTAAATGCAAATTAACAAGTGAGAAAAGTAGGTGAAGGTCATTCAAATTGACCTGCTTTTGTTACGAACATACTGCTGACATGTAGATAATAACACGTGTGAAGTTTGAAAGCTCTTCTGGTGTCTGAGAAGTGGACTTAACCAAAAACTTGAATGAAAAACTTGAATTGAATTGAATTGGATTTTATAGTGGCACCAACAGCTAAGGTCATATGGCGACTTTCCAGCTTCCATTGGTGGAGGAAGACCCCAGGTGCCCCTCCGGGCAATTTCCTTCCAATGCGGGCACCTAGGTAGAACCACCGACGTTCCGCAAGCCAGCTGGATAGCTTCCTCACATAAAGATTCCTAGGCCCCTGAGGGATCGAACCTACAGCGGTGAGGGGCGAGTGATTTCAAGTCAGAGACGTTAACCACTCGGCCACGGACGCCCCATGAAAAACTTGAATATAAAACTTCAGTTCAAGATTAAATTCAATTTTTTGATCTTTCTACAGGCTATGAGAAACATTAGACTAGTTTAAAGTGGGTGAAGCCTGCAGGGATTCTCGCTATCTTTAATCTAGCTTATGTTTTTCATACCTCATATAAAGATCATAATATCGTTTTCAATCATTATATTTAAATTACATTATGTTTGTTCTATCTGTTTTTCAGATTTAATAATAATAGTGTTTTAAGGCTGTAGTACGAACTGTTGGAACAGTGATGTTGCCAGCATTGCGCGCTTTTTTATAACTACGGCAATCAGCATGAGAACGTCAAGACGACATATCTTGTGCTAAAATTGATGTAAAACAACATTTAAACAAATAAAAGCTGGTCAAAGTTTTGTACGTTGCATCTTGGAAACTGCTTTACTTAATGAATTGAAACTTCACACATGTATTTGGCATCATTAGACAACACCACAGAGCAAGGTTCTGTAACTCATACTTTAATTTTTACAAATAATGGCCCCTTTTATACTTAGAAAGCATTGGTTAAAAAAATTGTTAAAGTTTTGTATTTAATCCCCGTAAAAGAATTTAATGAAACATCAAACATGCATTCACTGTCATATGAAGAACTCATAGAGACAAGTGCCATAATTGTGTTACACAACTGAGCAAAATATACCCTTCAACTTAGTTTCCCATTAAAAAGACAAGACCTTGTAAATCGAGCTGCACCGAAAGGCAGTGCTTCTTGTTTTTCTGATCTTTACCAAACTTTTGTCACACGCTGTTTCGCAATAAAACCGTGCAACGTAGTTTTAATAGTAATAGTAACAATCACGGTCAGTGTACAACATGGTACAGTCGGAGAACTAACAGTTTGTTTCAAAAATTTGTGTTTGTTATGATGAGTCGAATTTAAAATGAAACGTACGTTACTGTCCCCAACTAACAAATTTGACATTTGATAAGAAAATGAAATAGATAATTTGTATAATCATATATTGTAGATAAATATTATAAAATTTGGAATAGTTGGAATATCATGTTAAAATTACAAGTAAAATGTCTTTTGTGACAATTGTGTCTTCAAAGATGTCGCCAAAGTGAATGAAATATATGTTACCATACCAAAGACTACATGCCCTAGCTTTAATTGCTGAACATGTTCATGAAGACCCAAATACACTTTTTATTTAGTTTTTAGCTCTACCTATCAAAGATCAGCAGAGCTTATGCCGTGTAAATCTGTTTAAAAGTACCCCTTTATCGAGTCTATTAGTGTTTAGGACAGTTTGGACAGTTTAAAGGACTAAAATTAGGCCCTAAACTATATGGACAAGGTTTATGGGCTTGTTTACCCCGTAAAACATGGACAAATATTAGCCCCTAAGTGGTACCCCCTAAACCTCCAATGTCGGTCCTTCTGTCTGTCCGTCCATCCGTAAACTTTTTTTGTAGCGACTACTCCTCTGAAACTAACTACTGGATAGATTTTCATGAAACTTCACAGGAATGTTGCCCATGATGTCTAGTTGATCCTAGCAAAAAATCATGTTGATGTGAAATCCATGATGGCCACCAAAGCTAAAAATAGATTTTTAAAAAACAAGTTTGTAGCGACTACTTCTTGCCATCTTTGTTTACATAACAGTTATATAGTAAAAACTTGTAGCGACTACTCCTCTGAAACTACTTGAAGGATTTTCATGTTGCTCTTGAGTTTTACTTGATCCTAGCAACATTTCAGGTTGGCCAGAAATTCAAGATGGCCACCACGGCCAAAAATAGATTTTTAAAGAACAAGTTTGTAGCGACTACTTCTTGAAATCTATAAGTGATATTGATATGGGACTTTTTCTAAAATGATCAGCATGACATGAAGTTGATCCTTGTTGAGAATTATTTTGATTCGTCATTAAATATGGCCACCAGCGACCATCTTTGTTTACAGAGTTATAAAATAAAAACACAGGAATATTGCTCTTGATGTCTAGATGATCCTACCAAAATTTCAGGTTGGCCAGAAATTCAAGATGGCCGCGACAGCTAAAAATAGATTTTTAAAAAACTAGTTTGTAGCGACTACTCCTTGAAAACTATAAGCGATATTGATATGGGACTTTTTCTAAAGTGATTAGCATGACATGGTGTTGGTCCTTGTTGAAAATTATTTTGATTGGACATTAAACATGGCTGCCGACGGCCATCTTTGTTTACATGGAGTTATATAGTAAAACCTTGTAGCGACTACTCCTCTGAAACTACTTGACGGGTTTTCATGAAACTTCACAGCAATATTGATCTAGCTATCAAAACCTATCAGAAGAGCTTCAAGGTCATTGACCTCTTGTTTAAAAAAGCTTTCTTAATCAACACAATTGATGTGCAAAGTATGTTACACAGAAAAAAATCGCATACTATAGCAGCTACTTGCATTATGAAAACTGCCACAGTTAACTTGAAACAACAGTCAATTTGGTGTGTCTCATATAGTATACCTTACGTAAACATGTAGATATCTCTTTAATTTGCAATTTTTTGAAAATTTCAAATGCCATTAGCTTCTTTTTATTGGGAAACAGCGCAGTGTTTTTATTGATGACAGCTTGAACCATTTCAATAGCAGTCAAATTTTAAGCAGAAACAGCAGAGTTCTGGCCTTTGATTTAATGAAAAGAGTTATATTTTGCTTTATAAACACGTTAGATCCTCCATTGTTCAACCTTCATGACTTGTTCAGAATTTCAGAATGTTTATCCCCACCTACCACCACCACCACACATACACAAAAAAAGAGCATTCCCACTTGGGCCTCCTGTTATTGAATTGTTTTATACTTTACTTGCTGATTAGGCCTTCAAAGACAAGCTTATTATGTTGGGTATTGAAATGTTAGACATTTTTCTAATTTGTTTTGTTTTGTAATGTAAAAATATATATTTCAGCCAGAGGGTGCTGCCAGCCGTTGTATGGACTGTCCAGCAGATATAGAGTCCATGTGTGCTTACTCTGCCAAGAAATTATATCTGGACGAAGTCAGAAAAGTAAGTAGTGACCTGGATGGTGTCAAACAATTAAGTAGTGACCTGGATGGTATCAGACATATAAATAGTGACCTGGATGATGTTAAACATGTAAGTAGTGACCTGGATGATGTTAAACATGTAAGTAGTGACCTGGATGATGTCTAACATGTAAGTAGTGACCTGGATGATGTATAACATGTAAGTAGTGACCTGGATGATGTATAACATGTAAGTAGTGACCTGGATGATGTGAAACATGTAAGTAGTGACCTGGATGATGTATAACATGTAAGTAGTGACCTGGATGATGTCTAACATGTAAGAAATGACCTGGATGCTGTTAAACATGTAAGTAGTGACCTGGATGATGTTAAACGTGTAAGTAGTGACCTGGATGATGTATAACATGTAAGTAGTGACCTGGATGATGTCTAACATGTAAGAAATGACCTGGATGATGTTAAACGTGTAAGTAGTGACCTGGATGATGTCTAACATGTAAGTAGTGACCTGGATGATGTCTAACTTATGAGTAATGACCTGGATGATGTCTAACATGTAAGTAGTGACCTGGATTATGTCTAACATGTAAGAAATGACCTGGATGGTGTAAAAACGTGTAAGTAGTGACCTGGATGATGTCTAACATGTAAGAAATGACCTGGATGATGTTAAACATGTAAGTAGTGACCAGGATGATGTCCAACATGTAAGTAGTGACCTGGATGATGTCTAACTTATGATTAATGACCTGGATGATGTCTAACATGTAAGTAGTAACCTGGATGATGTGAAACATGTAAGTAGTGACCTGGATGATGTATAACATGTAAGTAGTGACCTGGATGATGTCTAACATGTAAGAAATGACCTGGATGCTGTTAAACGTGTAAGTAGTGACCTGGATGATGTTAAACATGTAAGTAGTGACCTGGATGATGTATAACATGTAAGTAGTGACCTGGATGATGTCTAACATGTAAGAAATGACCTGGATGATGTTAAACGTGTAAGTAGTGACCTGGATGATGTCTAACATGTAAGTAGTGACCTGGATGATGTCTAACTTATGAGTAATGACCTGGATGATGTCTAACATGTAAGTAGTGACCTGGATAATGTCTAACATGTAAGAAATGACCTGGATGATGTCAAACATGTAAGTAGTGACCAGGATGATGTCTAACTTATGAGTAATGACCTGGATGATGCCTAACATGTAAGTAGTGACCTGAGTGATGTCTAACATGTAAGAAATGACCTGGATGGTGTTAAACATGTAAGTAGTGACCTGGATGATGTCTAACATGTAAGAAATTACCTGGATGATGTTAAATGTTTAAGTAGTGACCTGGATGATGTCTAACATGTAAGTAGTGACCTGGATGGTGTTAAACATGTAAGTAGTGACCTGGATGATGTCTAACATGTAAGAAATGACCTGGATGGTGTTAAACATGTAAGTAGTGACCTGGATGATGTCTAACATGTAAGAAATGACCTGGATGATGTTAAACATGTAAGTAGTGACCAGGATGATGTCTAACATGTAAGTAGTGACCTGGATGATGTCTAACTTATGAGTAATGACCTGGATGATGCCTAACATGTAAGTAGTGACCTGGGTGATGTCTAACATGTAAGAAATGACCTGGATGGTGTTAAACATGTAAGTAGTGACCTGGATGATGTCTAACATGTAAGAAATTACCTGGATGATGTTAAACGTTTAAGTAGTGACCTGGATGATGTCTAACATGTAAGTAGTGACCTGGATGATGTCTAACATGTAAGATATGATCTGGATGGTGTTAAACTTGTAAGTAGTGACCTGGATAATGTCTAACATGTAAGAAATGACCTGGATGATGTTAAACATGTAAGTAGTGACCAGGATGATTTCAAAAGTGAGAATTGACCTGGATGATGTCAAACATGTGAGTAGTGACCTGGATGCTGTCAACATGTGAGTAGTGACCTGGATGATGTAAAACATGTATGTAGTGACCTGGATGATGTCTAACTTATGAGTAATGACCTGGATGATGTCTAACATGTAAGTAGTGACCTGGATGATGTCAAACATGTATGTAGTGACCTGGATGATGTAAAACATGTATGTAGTGACCTGGATGATGTCTAACTTATGAGTAATGACCTGGATGATGTCTAACATGTAAGTAGTGACCTGGATGATGTCAAACATGTATATAGTGACCTTGATGATGTAAAACATGTATGTAGTGACCTGGATGATGTCTAACTTATGAGTAATGACCTGGATGATGTCTAACATGTAAGTAGTGACCTGGATGATGTAAAACATGTATGTAGTGACCTGGATGATGTCTAACTTATGAGTAGTGACCTGGATGATGTCAAACATGTGAGTAGTGAGCTGGATGATGTCAAACATGTAAGTAGTGACCTGGATGATGTGAAACATGTAAGTAGTGACCTAGATAATGTCTAACATGTAAGTAGTGACCTGGATGTTGTCAAACATGTAAGTAGTGAAGTGGATGATGTTAAACGTGTAAGTAGTGAACTGGACGATGTCTAATGTGTAAGTAATGACCTGGATGATGTCAAACATGTACGTAGTGACCTGCATGATGTCTAACATGTAAGTAGTGACCTGGATGATGTGAAACATGTAAGTAGTGACCTGGATGATGTCCAACATGTAAGTAGTGACCTGGATGATGTCAAACATGTAAGTAGTGACCTGGATGATGTCTAACGTGTAAGTAGTGACTTGGATGATGTTAAACGTGTAAGTAGTGACCTGGATGATGTCAAACATGTGAGTAGTGACCTGGATGATGTCAGACACGCGAGTAATGACCTGGATGATGTCAAACACGTGAGTAGTGACCTGCTTGATGTATAACATGTAAGAAATGACCTGGATGATGTTAAACGTGTAAGTAGTTACCTGGATGATGTCAAACGTCAGAATTGACCTGGAAGATGTCAAACATGTAAGTAGTGACCTGGATGATGTCAAACATGTAAGTAGTGACCTGGATGATGTCTAACATGTAAGTAGTGACATGGATGATGTTGAAAATGTATGTAGTGACCTGGATGATGTCTAACTTATGAGTAGTGACCTGGATGATGTGAAACATGTAAGTAGTGACCTGGATGATGTGAAACATGTAAGTAGTTACCTGGATGATGTGAAACATGTAAGTAGTGACCTGGATGATGTCTAACATGTAAATAGTGACTTGGATGATGTCAAACACGTGAGTAGTGACCTGGATGATGTCAGACACGTGAGTAGTGACCTGGATGATGTCAAACACGTGAGAAGTGACCTGGATGATGTATAACATGTAAGTAGTGACCTGGATGATGTGAAACATGTAAGTAGTGACCTGGATGATGTCAAACATGTAAGTAGTGACCTGGATGATGTGAAACATGTAAGTAGTGACCTGGATGATGTCAGACATGTAAGTAGTGACCTGGATGATGTCTTACATGTAAGTTGTGACCTGGATGATGTGAAACATGTAAGTAGTGACCTAGATGGTGTAAAACAATTAAGTAGTGACCTAGATGGTGTAAAACATGTAAGTAGTGACCTGGATGATGTCAAACATGTGAGTAGTGACCTCGATGATGTCTAACATGTAAGAAATGACCTGGATGATGTTAAACGTGTAAGTAGTGACCTGGATGATGTGAAACGTGAGAATTGACCTGGATGATGTCAAACGTGTGAGTAGTGACCTGGATGCTGTCAACATGTGAGTAGTGACCTGGATGATGTCAAACATGTAAGTAGTGACCTGGATGATGTTAAACATGTAAGTTGTGACCTGCATGATGTCAAACATGTATGTAGTGACCTGGATGATGTCTAACTAATGAGTAGTGACCTGGATGATGTCAAACACGTGAGTAGTGACCTGGATGATGTCAAACACGTGAGTAGTGACCTGGATGATGTCAAACATGTAAGTAGTGACCTGGATGATGTGAAACATGTAAGTAGTGACCTGGATGATGTCTAACATGTAAGTAGTGACCTGGATGATGTCTAACATGTAAGTTGTGACCTGGATGATGTGAAACATGTAAGTAGTGACCTGGATGATGTCTAACATGGAAGTAGCGACATGGATGCTGTCAACATGTGAGTAGTGACCTGGATGATGTCAAACATGTAAGTTGTGACCTGCATGATGTCAAACATGTATGTAGTGACTTGGATGATGTCTAACTTATGAGTAGTGACCTTGATGATGTCAAACACGTGAGTAGTGACCTGGATGATGTCAAACATGTAAGTAGTGACCTGGATGATGTGAAACATGTAAGTAGTGACCTGGATGATGTCAAACACGTGAGTAGTGACCTGGATGATGTGAAACGTGTAAGTAGTGACCTGGATGATGTGAAACATGTAAGTAGTGACCTGGATGATGTCAAACATGTGAGTAGTGACCTGCATGATGTCAAACATGTATGTAGTGACCTGGATGATGTCAAACACGTGAGTAGTGACCTGGATGATGTCAAACATGTATGTAGTGAAATGGATGATGTCTAACATGTAAGTAGTGACCTGCATGATGTGAAACATGTAAGTAGTGACCTGGATGATGTGAAACATGTAAGTAGTGATCTGGATGATGTCAAACATGTGAGTAGTGACCTGCATGATGTCAAACATGTATGTAGTGACCTGCATGATGTCAAACACGTGAGTAGTGACCTGGATGATGTCGAACATGTATGTAGTGACCTGGATGATGTGAAACATGTAAGTAGTGACCTAGATGGTGTAAAACAATTAAGTAGTGACCTAGATGGTGTAAAACATGTAAGTAGTGACCTGGATGATGTCAAACATGAGAGTAGTGACCTCGATGATGTCTAACATGTAAGAAATTACCTGGATGATGTTAAACGTGTAAGTAGTGACCTGGATGATGTGAAACGTGAGAATTGACCTGGATGATGTCAAACATGTGAGTAGTGACCTGGATGCTGTCAACATGTGAGTAGTGACCTGGATGATGTCAAACATGTAAGTAGTGACCTGGATGATGTTAAACATGTAAGTTGTGACCTGCATGATGTCAAACATGTATGTAGTGACCTGGATGATGTCTAACTTATGAGTAGTGACCTGTATGATGTCAAACACGTGAGTAGTGACCTGGATGATGTGAAACATGTAAGTAGTGATCTGGATGATGTGAAACATGTAAGTAGTGACCTGGATGATGTCTAACATGTAAGTAGTGACCTGGATGATGTGAAACATGTAAGTAGTGACCTGGATGATGTGAAACATGTAAGTAGTGACCTGGATGATGTCAAACATGTGAGTAGTGACCTGCATGATGTCAAACATGTATGTAGTGACCTGGATGATGTCAAACACGTGAGTAGTGACCTGGATGATGTCAAACATGTATGTAGTGACCTGGATGATTTCTTACATGTAAGTAGTGACCTGGATGATGTGCAACATGTAAGTAGTGACCTGGATGATGTGAAACATGTAAGTAGTGACCTGGATGATGTCAAACATGTGAGTAGTGACCTGGATGGTGTCTAACATGTAAGTAGTGACCTGGATGATGTGAAACATGTGAGTAGTGACCTGGATGATGTCTAACATGTAAATAGTGACCTGGATGATGTGAAACATGTAAGTTGTGACCTGGATGATGTGCAACATGTAAATAGTGACTTGGATGATGTCAAACACATGTGAGTAGTGACCTGGATGATGTCAAACATGTTAGTTGTGACCTGGATGATGTCTTACATGTAAGTAATGACCTGGATGATGTGAAACATGTAAATAGTGACCTAGATGGTGTCAAACATGTTAGTTGTGACCTGGATGATGTCTAACATGTAAGTAATGACCTGGATGATGTGAAACATGTAAACGGTGACCTAGATGGTGTTAAACATGTAAATAGTGACCTGGATGATGTGAAACATGTACATTGTAACCTAGATGGTGTCAAACGTGTAAGTAGTGACCTAGATGGTGTCAAATATGTAAGTAGTGACCTAGATGATGTCAAACATGTAAGTAGTGACCTGGATGATGTCAAACATGTAAGTAATGACCTGGATGATGTGAAACATGTAAACGGTGACCTGGATGATGTCTAACATGTAAGTAATGACCTGGATGATGTCTAACATGTAAGTAGTGACCTGGATGATGTCTAACATGTAAGTAGTGACCTGGATGATGTCTAACATGTAAGTAATGACCTGGATGATGTGAAACATGTAAACGGTGACCTGGATGATGTCTGACTTATGAGTAGTGACCTGGATGATGTCAAACATGTATGTAGTGACCTGGATGATGTCTAACATGTAAGTAGTGACCTGGATGATGTCTAACATGTAAGTAGTGACCTGGATGATGTCTAACATGTAAGTAATGACCTGGATGATGTGAAACATGTAAACGGTGACCTGGATGATGTCTAACATGTAAGTAATGACCTGGATGATGTCAAACATGTAAGTAGTGACCTGGATGATGTCTAACATGTAAGTAGTGACCTGGATGATGTGCAACATGTAAGTAGTGACCTGGATGATGTCAAACATGTAAGTAGTGACCTGGATGATGTATATCATGTAAGTAGTGACCTGGATGATGTCAAACATGTAAGTAGTGACCTGGATGATGTGAAACATGTAAGTAGTGACCTGGATGATGTCAAACATGTAAGTAGTGACCTGGATGATGTCAAACATGTGAGTAGTGACCTGGATGATGTGAAACATGTAAGTAGTGACCTAGATGATACATAATATGTATGTAGTGACCTGGATGATGTCTAACATGTAAGTAGTGACCTGGATGATGTCAGATATGTTAGTAGTGTTAGCAGCCTCTGTCATATATTCTACATCACAGATTTGGTGTACAATCTCTAATTTAGAATTAACACTCTTATAAAGATTCATTACTCAACGGCAATATCATGGGCAGAGGTTAAAGGTTGTTTTAGGGCAACTCGATAGCACTACTGTGGTAGTTTGATATCACACCAACGATTAAACAAAGAATTTCATTTCATAAAATCATTTCTTTCTTGTCGTCATCATGATTCAATTGATTAAAACTCGTATTTTAAAGAATACCATAAATACCAATTCTTATCTTAAATGAGTATTGTTCACATTAAACTTTGCAGACACGCTAAAATGATAAAAAAGCGGAAGTTTTAGGTTATCTTAATGAACTTTGTCGCATCAACCCACTAACAGATTTGAACCAATTCTTCCACAACTACTGTTTGTCAGCTTCATGTATTCTAAAGACGTGTTATTACTTTTTTACTATTTAGTATTTACAACTTCAGGGAAATAAAGGTTGGCCAGTAGGCGTATTGTGTGATATTGTTGACATCGAGAATGTAACTAAGGCGCTGAAGACAGGACCGTACGGTAAATGTGTGTATGACACGGACAACGATGTCATGTCACATCAGGTGAGTCATTATATTTAGATGGTAGGAGGTCTGGCTTAGCACAATGGAATTAATTACAATTTATTCTATAACCACCTAACCCTATTGTCTCAAGTGGTCATTCTTTTGTTCATAAACAAACAAAAAAAAGCTAAAATTGCCATTTGTAGGTATGTCCATAGGGCTGGATGGAGTCTGCCTAGCCATTTTATTTTTTTCTCATTTCTGAAAAAAACATTTCCAAAGCTTTGAAATTTGGCACACATGTATATCACCATTACACGACTCAGTGTGACAAGGGCCATAACTCTGTATTGTGTTTTACCAGAATTATCCCCCTTATCTTAATTTCTCAAAAAAAATTCATCTACAGCTTTGCAACTTGGCACACATGTTCGACATCATTACGTGACTGTTTATCAAAACCACAACTCTGTATTGCTTATTACCAGAAATATCCCTCTTTTCTAATTCGGTTTTTAAGTTTTGAATGTAGTTGTAATAAAGAAAGTGCTTGGCCTACAGCTTTGAAACTTGGCAATGTCGCTCATCATTAGATAACCCTGTTTTACAAGAACTATAACTGTCGGGCATTTAACCAAAAGTATTCTCCTTTTCTACTTACCTACATGTAGACCACTATTGGTCCTTTTTGTTTTTATCTCAGGTGAGCTATTGGGATCACTCACCTTCCACCGTCCGTCTGTCCTTCTATTCTCCCCTACCCCCTATACAAAGTTTGTTCAAATGGTGATCCCCCTGTCAAATTTGGACCCTCACCACGGTCACAGTTTTACATAGAGTTATATAGTGGTTGGCGGTGGGGATGTAATTTTCTCTGAAACAAGGTATAGAGCTCTTGTACATTCATGTAGCATAAGCTTATAGTCCAATTCCAAGTTTGTTAAAATGGTGACCGTTGTGTTAAATCTGGCACTGTCCCGGGTGTAAGTTTTACATAAGAGTAAATCTTTTCAGAAAAATCTTCTTCTCTGAAACTAAAAGCTAGGGGTCTACTATTTTGCATGTAGCATAAGCTTCTGGTCCTCTACCAAGTGTGTTTAAATGATGATCCTCAGATTAAATGTGTGCATGTCCTATGGTAACAGTTTGCGGTCTTGTTCAGAGAAAGGTTTGAAATTATATTGTAGCATGGTCGGTGATATTTCCTTTGATGAATGGAAAGCATTAAATCGTTTAATTTAGGGTAACTAAAGGGGCATGGCTATATCGTACTACAACTACCAGACATTGGAATTTAGAGTACGGTCACTATGACGTCACAGCGTTACTAATTTAAGTACACCTTAATTGCTACAAAAAAGATAGAGTCTGTCTCAGCTCGTTGGTTATTTAAACAACTCGATGGGCTATGCCCATCTCGGTGTTTAAATAAGCCGACTCGCTGAGACCAGACTCTATCTATTACTTAAAACATGTTTTGTTAGAAACAATCGCATTTATTATTGTTGCAATTTATTATGAAACAGGTTGTCAACATGCAGTTTGAAGGCGGAGCTACAGCGACCCTTCAGATGGTTGCGTTTACTAAGAAAATATGCGCACGTGAAACAAAAATCTATGGCACAAAGGTATGAATGCTATTGATATTGTTAAGGTTTAAGTTTTTACTTGATACATCAACTGCTGCAGTTGCTTTTAATTTTCCAAATGTTACTGTGCAATTAATTTTCTAATTTTGCGTAATTTGTAATTTTCGCTTTGCTTTTAATTTCCCAATTTTACACGTTCTATTTTTAGCTCAAAGTTTTATCAAACCCTCAGAAGAAAGCACAGGGCTGGACAAATTCACTTATTTATTTATTATTTGATCTTTACCAAACTTGCACAGATTGTAAATATCAATGAGAGCTCTGACAAGTTCGAAAACCAGCTATGTGAACACTAGCAACTTCATTTATTATTTGATCTTTACCAGACTTTTTCATTGTCTTTATATCAATGAAAGCTCGGACACTTTGGAAAACCAGATAGATTGGTTAAGTAATACCAGAGTTATGGCCCTTGTTTTGCTGGAAAAAAACAATAGCACTTTCATTTAATATTCGTTTCGGCTTTATGACACTTAACTCCTTCTATACCCTTTGAGATTTCAAGTTCATGTATGGTGTTTTTCTTAGTTAGGATGTGTAGATGTGCAATAATTTCTCAGATTTTGGCTTGATCCACTGGGGCCCATTAGGGGGTAATCATGTAAAAAATCACAAAAAATGTATAACTTGTCAAAATGTAAAGCGTTATGATTCAAATTTAGAATTGTTATTTATGGACTCAAGGCACAATGTTTTACATAGACTTATATAAGTAAAGTCTTGAAAAATCTAGAACCATGTTTTTGGTTGTCGCTTAACTAGAATACTTGATTAATGCTGTATGTTACAGGGAGAACTGGTTGTAGAGGATGCCTCCCAACCAAAGATTGAGGTGTACGACTTCCTGACAAGGCAAACAGGTAAATCAGGGGTACAAAACATAGGGTGTACGTCTTCCTGACAAGGCAAACAGGTAAACCATATGTTTTCCCAGGCAGTGAATTATTCTGTAAAGTTAAATATATTGGAGAGATATTTTCACAGACAGTGAATTATTCTGTTTTGTTACATATATTGGAGAGATGTTTTCCCAGGCGGTGAATTATTCTGAATAGTTACATATATTGGTGAGATGTTTTCCCAGGCAGTGAATTATTTTGTATAGTTACATATTGTAGAGGTTTTCCCAGGCAGTGAATTATTGTGTATTATATATTGTTGAGATGTTTTCACAGACAGTGAATTAATATATTGTAGAGATGTTATCCCAGACAGTGAATTATTCTGTATTATATATTGTAAAGGTGTTTTCCCCAGACAGTGAATTATTCTGTATTATATATTGTAGAGATGTTTTCCCAGACAGTGAATTATTCTGTATTATATATTGTAGAGATGTTTTCCCAGACAGTTACATATATTGTAGAGAAGTTTTCCCAGACAGTGAATTATTCTGTATAGTTACATATATTGTAGAGATGTTTTCCCAGACAGTGAATTATTATGTATTATATATTGTTGAGTTGTTTTCCCAGATGGTGAATTATTCTGTATAGTTACATATATTGTAGAGAGGTTTCCCAGACAGTGAATTATTCTGTATAGTTACATATATTGTAGAGATGTTTTCCCAGACAGTGAATTATTCTGTATTATATATTGTAGAGATGTTATCTCAGACAGTGAATTATTCTGTATATTTACATATTGTAGAGAAGTTTTCCCAGACAGTGAATTATTCTGTATAGTTACATATATTGTAGAGATGTTTTCCCAGACAGTGAATTATTCTGTATTAAATATTGTAGAGATGTTTTCCCAGAGAGTGAATTAATGTGTATTATATATTGTAGATATGTTATCCCAGGCAGTGAATAATTGTGTATTATATATTGTAGAGATGTTATCCCAGACAGTGTATTATTGTGTATTATATATTGTAGAGAAGTTTTTCCAGAGGGTGAATTATTGTGTATTATATATTGTAAAGAAGTTTTCCCAGAGAGTACGTTATTGTGTATTATATAGTGTAGAGATGTTTCCCCAGAGAGTACGTTATTGTGTATTATATATTGTAGGGATGTTATCCTAGAGAGTGAATGACTGTGTATTATATATTGTAGAGATGTTATCCCAGACAGTGAATTATTATGTATTATATAATGTAGAGATGTTATCCCAGAGAGTAAATTATTGTGTATTATATATTGTAGAGATGTTATCCCAGACAGTGAATTATTGTGTATTATATATTGTAGAGATGTTTATATATTGTAGAGATGTTTTCCCAGACAGTGAATTATTCTGTATTATATATTGTTCAGATGTTATCCCAGACAGTGAATTATTCTGTATAGTTACATATATTGTTCAGATGTTATCCCAGACAGTGAATTATTCTGTATAGTTACATATATTGTAGAGAAGTTTTCCCAGACAGTGAATTATTGAGTATTATATATCGTAGAGATGTTATCCCAGACAGTGAATTATTGTGTATTATTAGCTCTACTGGCGCTTATGGGATGCCGAGTTGTCCGTCGTCCGTCCGTCGTCCGTCCGTTGTTAACTTTTGTCTCGTTAAGATGATAGGGCCTTCATTTTTCATCCAATCTTTACCAAACTTTAACAGGTTGTTAATATCAATGAAAGCTCGGATGAGTTCGAAAACCAGCCAGATCGGCCAAGTAACAGCGGAGTTATGGCCCTTGATTTAGTTAAAGAGGCTCTACCTATATCTTTTTGTCCACCAATTGATATAAACTTTACTTAATTATAAAGAGGGCTATGAAAAAGTTATATGGCAATAATTTCACCCAATGTAATATGCGTTTTGCTGGGGAAAAACAGGATTGAAAAGATCGGATTTTTGAAATTGTATTCGTAATTGTTTTAGACAAGCCGATTGCGGAGATTTTCCGATCTTATTCATTTACAATCGGAACTACCTCGTCTGATTAGCGAAGAGTTCCGATCGATTCGTTTGCTATCGGAACTGCGCCGAATAGTTTGTAATCGCATTGCGCATGTCCGAGAAAATCGTATAAACTCGTAGTTCTCCGGCAGGAATAAACGGCTGGGCAACATTTTATTCAAGATATTGTTTTGATCATAATTAATAATTTACAGAACTGGAATACGAACCATGTTTCTTCTTAGAAAACTCATAAAATAACTTTGTATACATATAAATGCAGTAATATTGAGTATTTAATATTTTACATTAAAAATCGTGTAGATATAGGTAGTGCCTCTTAAAAAATGCTATATTGCTATATTTTGCCTCGTTAAGACGATAGGGCCTTCATTTTTCAACCTATCTTTACCAAACTTTACCACATTGTTAATATCAATGAAAGCTCGGACAAGTTCGAAAACCAGCCAGATCAGACTAGTAACAGCGGAGTTATGGCCCTTCATTTAGTTAAAAATGCTATATTTTGCCTCTTTAAAAAGATAGGGGCTTCATTGTTCATCCGATCTTTACCAAACTTTATCAGATTGTTAATGTCTTTGAAAGCTCAAACAAGTTCGAAAACCAGCCATTTCGAACAAGTAACAGCGGAGTTATGGCCCCTGATTTAGTTAAATATGCTATATTTTGCCTCGTTAAGACGATAGGGGCTTCATTGTTCATCCGATCTTTACCAAACTTTATCAGATTGTTAATATCAATGAAAGCTCGAACAAGTTCGAAAACCAGCCATATCGGACCAGTTACAGCGGAGTTGTGGCCCTTGATGTAGTTAAAAATGCTATATTTTGCCTCGTTAAGACGATAGGGGCTTCATTGTTCATCCGATCTTTACCAAACTTTATCAGATTGTTAATATCAATGAAAGCTCAAACAAGTTCGAAAACCAGCCATATCGGACTAGTAACATTGGAGTTATGGCCCTTGATTTAGTTAAAAATGCTATATTTTGCCGCGTTAAGACAATAGGGGCTTCATTGTTCATCCGATCTTTACCAAACTTTATCAGATTGTTAGTGTCACTGAAAGCTCGAACAAGTTCGAAAACCAGCCATATCGGACCAGTAACAGCAGAGTTATGGCCCTTGATTTAGTTAAAAATGCTATATTTTGCCTGGTTAAGACGATATGGGCTTCATTGTTCATCCGATCTTTACTAAACTTTATCAGATTGTTAACATCAATGAAAGCTCTAACAAGTTCGCAAACCATTCATATCGGACCAGTAGCAGCAGAGTTATGGCCCTTGATTTAGTTAAAAATGATATATTTTGCCTTGTTAAGACGATAGGGCCTTCATTTTTCATCCGATCTTTACCAAACTTTATCAGATTGTTAATGTCTATGAAAGCTTGGTCAAGTTCGAAAACCAGCCAGATCGAACCAGTAACAGCGGAGTTATGGCCCTTGATTTTGTTAAAAATGCTATAATTTGCCTCGTCATACGATAGGGCCTTCATTTTGTATCTGATCTTTGCCAAACTTTAGCAGATGTTATGACTTTCTTTTTTATATATTTTTTTATTTTTTTATTATTTTTGTTTTGTTATTTTGTTATTATTTTGTTATTTTTTTATTTTTAATTATTATTTTTTAGATTGATTTCTGTTTTTATTTTATTTATTTTTTTATTTTTTATTTTTTTTTATTTTTTAGCTCTATGTTGGACCAGTCGGGCCAGTAACAGAGGAGTTATGGCTCTTGATTTAGTTAAAAATGCTATATTTTGCCTCTTTAATACAGTAGGGCCATTCATTTTTCATCTGATCTTTACCAAACTTTACCAGATTCTTTAGTTATATGTCCCTTGATTTAGTTAAAAAGCTGTTTTTTGCCTGAAACTTTCAAAAAAACTAAATGGCAGTCACTCG
Organism: Cyrtodaria siliqua; assembly: GCA_037043455.1. Classification (NCBI taxonomy): domain Eukaryota; kingdom Metazoa; phylum Mollusca; class Bivalvia; order Adapedonta; family Hiatellidae; genus Cyrtodaria; species Cyrtodaria siliqua. The sequence goes on along the minus strand of JAWPHD010003024.1, from coordinate 148,361 downwards.
CTTCATTGATGTTATAGAGCCATGTTAGCCAGTAGAGCGTCCATTGGGCCTCTTGTATATTGTAGAGATGTTATCCCAGACAGTGAATTATTGTGTATTATATATTGTAGGGATGTTATCTCAGGCAGTGAATTATTGTGTATTATATATTGTAGTGAAGTGAATTATTGTGTGTTATATATTTTAGAGAAGTGAATTATTGTGTATTATATATTGTAGAGAAGTGATTTTTTGTGTATCATATATTGTAGAGATGTTTTTCCCGGAAGATGAAGCTCCACCAGGACCATTAGGAGGACACGGTGGCGCTGATTACCACACCATTAAGGCATTTGTTGACACGTTATTGGTTTGTATGCTTGTTATACAAAATGTGTGAAGTAAACAGAAAAAATACTTATATATTTATACAGTTAAATGTACACATAAATTATACAGTTAAATTTACACATAAATTATAGTCAAGACCCATGGAGCTTAAAGCTTCCAAGACCCATCTTTTATGTGTTTACAAAGCTCCAGATAAGCTTTCAAGTCAAAGGGTGTTTTACTCCCTTAGTAAATCTGCAAGGCTGATTTAGTTTTTAGCTCTACTGGCCGAAGGCCAGCAGAGCTTATGGGATGCTGAGTTGTCCGTCGTCCGTCGTTAACTTTTGTCTCGTTAAGACGATAGGGCCTTTATTTTTCATCTGATCATTACCAAACTTTACCAAATTGTTAATTTTAATGAAAGCTCGGACAAGTTCGAAAACCAGCCAAATCGGACCAGTAACAGCGGAGTTATGGCCCTTGATTTAGTTAAAAATGCTATATTTTGCCTCGTTAAGATGATAGGGCATTCACTTTTTATCCGATCTTTACCAAACTTTACCAGATTGTTAATGTCAATGATAGCTGGGACTAGTTCGAAAACCAGCCAGATCGGACCAGTAATAGTGGAGTTACGGCCCTTGATTTAGTTAAAAATGCTATATTTTGCTTGTTAAGACGATAGGGCCTTAATTTTTCATCTGATCTTTACCAAAGTTAACCAGATTGTTAATGTCAATAAAAGCTCGGATAAGATCGAAACACACCAGATCGGACCAGTAACAGCGTGAGTTATGGCCCTTGATTTAGTTAAAATGCTATATCTTGCCTCGTTAAGACAGTAGGGCCTTCATTTTTCATCAGATCTTTACCAAACCAGTAAGAGCGGAGTTATGGCCCTTGTTTAGTTAAAAATGCTATATTTTGCCTCGTTAAGACGATAGGGCCTTCATTTTTCATCCGATCTTTACCAGTTCATTGATTTTTGGTGGAGTTATGGCCCTTTAAAGGTTATAATACACAAACTTTGTTCTTACTAGTTCTCCTGAACCCCTGGCCGGATTTTAACGAAACTTTTTAGGGAGTATCAATTCCATGTCTAGTGCAAATCATTGCTGTGTTCCGGTTGAATGATTTTTGGCAGAATTATGGCCCTTTAAAGCTTTTAATACACAAACTTTGTCTGATCTCCTTCTCCTGAACCCCTAGCCAGATTTCAATGAAACCTTGCAGGGATGATCAGCACCAAGCCTAGTTGTGCATGTTATTGTTGTGTTCCGGTTTACAGATATTTGGCAGAGTTATGGCCCTTTAAAGGATTTTGATACCACAACAATTGTCCGGGCTAGTTCTCCTGAATCCCTGGTGGATATAGACGAAACTTGACAAAGATGATCAGTATCAAGCCTAGTTGTGCATATCATCGCCATATTTCGGTTGAATGATTTTTGGCAGAGTTATGGCCCTTTAAATGTTTTAATACACAAACTTTGTACAGATTAGTCTCTTCTGAACTCTTTGCCAGATTTCAGCGAATCTTGGCGGGGATGATCAGTACTAAGCCTAGTTGCACCTGTCATTGAGATGTTCTGGTTGAATGAATTTTGGCAGAGTTATGAGCCCTTAAAGGTTTTAATACACTAACTTTTGTCTAGACTAGTTCTCCTGAACATCTGGCTTGATTTCAACGAAACTTTGCAGGGATGATCAGTACCAAGCCTAGTTGCGTATGTCATCACCATGTTCAGGTTGAATGATTTTTGAAAGACTTATGGCCCCTTATACTTAAACTTTATCTTTAGCCAGTAGAGCGTCTACAGGCCCTCTTGGGCCTCTTGTTTTAGCTCTACTGATCAAAGCGGCTACTCCTCTGAAACTACTTGACGGATTTTGATGAAACTTCACAGGAATGTTGATCTTGATGTCTAGTTGATCATTCCAAAATTTCAGGTCAGCCGTAAAATCAAGATGGCCACCACGGCTAAAAATAGATTTTAAAAAAAAATTGTAGCGACTACTTCTTGAAAACTATAGGTGATATTGATATGGGACTTTTTCTACAATGATCAGCATGACATGATTTGGTCCTTGTTTAAAATCATTTTGATTCGATGTTAAACATGGCTGCCAGCGGCCATCTTTCTTTACAAAGAGTTATATAGTAAAAACTTGTAATGACTACTCCTCTGAAACGACTTGACGGATTTTCATGAAACTTCACAGGAATGTTGCTCTTGATGTCTAGTCGATCCTAGCAAAATTTCAGGTCGGCTGGAAATTCAAGATGGCCACCAAGGCTTAAAATAGATTTTAAAAAATTGTAGCGACTACTTCTTGAAAACTATAAGTGATATTGATATTGGACTTTTTCTAAAATGATCAGCATGACATGATGTTGATCCTTATATTTTGATTCAACATTAAAGGGAGTACATCAGGCTTTCCAATGGATCTAGGGGTCCGACTTAAAATTGACAAATAATAATATTTTCTATTTTAAAGCACCTAAACATAATGAATGATCCTAAAAATGACCCCTTAGTTACAAGGAAATTCATTCTGTACAGTAATACGTGCTATCCTAGGTTACGCACCAGGGTTAATTTCAGCATTTTATGCCCAATTCTGTCCTAGCTATATGGTGTATTCGAAGTTTAAACCTTAACAATATGGTTCGAATATCATATTTTGATGGATATAAGTGTTTTATCATGAATTGGAACATTTTTATAATTTAAAATATTTCTAGAAAAATCCTGATGTACTCCCTTTAAACATGGCTGCCATCATGAAACTTCACAGGAATGCTGATCTAGCTATCAAAACCTATCGGTAGAGCTTAAAGGTCATTGACCTCTTGTTTAATGAATAAATGTTGTAGTTTTGTTGCTTTTTACCCAAAAATATGCTAGATTTTCACTCCTAATTTATGTGTTCAATGCTGATTTCCTCAATTTTAATGCTGAAATACCCCAAAAATTGCTTATCTGGAGCTCTGTTTCATCCATCATTTCTGATCAGTAGGGCGTTTCATTTTCAAGAAAATATTACGGACGTGAAATATTGATTAACAAAGAAGTGCATCAAGATCTTAAATGTTCCCAGGGTACCAACGGCTTATAAAACATCCTCTCTGATGGTCGGTACTTTCCCCCTTATATGATAGAGGGAGTGTGTTGGGAAAAAAAAGGTGAAGTTATCCCACCTAAAATTGAATCTGGGATGTCTGAATGGAGAGGCCAGTATGCTTACCACTCTTTCACCACAATGATTACTTGGATTCAATCAGCCCTGCTAATTGTCGTACAAAACATAGTTCTGATATTCTCCGTCTGATACATTTTCATAAAAAAAAAATTTGAAATCTTTAAAATAGCAGTCTATAAAGCGATATGATTCAAACAGTTCTTTTAAAATTGAGCAAACTCTGATTGTAATTTCGGCTTGTCTTCATAAAGTGCAAGGGAACATATGCAATACACTTAGTGTCGTTGTGACATAGGCATTAACTCGCAGGCTGATCAGAGTTTACAATGTCCATCTGCTGATCAGTCATTTTCCCCAAGACACTCCTTTGTCACACCCCTTTGTCACATAAATGGAATGGTCTTAATTCAAAGAAAGAACAGTCCATTATATATATATGTAGCGGGTTAAGGGTTAAGTTTGATATACAAATTGATGAGTAATTGACAAAGTCTAGGCAAATTGAACAATTTCCATTAAATGTTAGGTTGATAAGAGTCATCCCCCCCCCTTTTTTCCAGTACTGTAGATACCCAGTTTGATAAGCATCTTCATATATACCGAACTGTTTTTCTGTCATCATCCATTGATAATTCGTATGAACTGGATATCTTTATTATATGGTTTAGTATTTTTAACCCATTTTAGTATGAGCTTTGCTTCAACATTGAGCAAAACTGAACACAGAGTTATTAACCTTGATTTACGGTAAATAAGCAAATTTCAGCCTGCTAACGTGAACGTGATAACGTACATTTATAGTGCCTCATTCAGGCCATGTTGAAGTAGAGTATGTGGGTAAATATTGGTTTAGTTAAGCTCATTGTGGTCACCTTAGTTGACTGACTGGTCAGGTGGAATTGAATTGAATTGGGTTTTAAGGCACACCAGCACATGAAAGGTTATATGGCGCCTAACAGGCATGAACATGCCAGGCTCATCCTCCATGTACATTGAGATAAAATATGGAAAATGGGCCTAGAACCTTCTCACCCTGAACTGCATAGTTGCTGCAAATTCCATTGTAGAAACTCCATTTACGCAGGTCGGATATATTTTAATGTATTTACACTACGCCAAATAAAATTATATGTGGAGTTCCGGTTTCCTGACCTACCATCTTTTTAAGCATTGGCCCTAAACATTATATGCCATATCTAAAAATTTATGTTTTTTTTTCTTCTTTTTTAATTATGTTTTCTGTATCTGATGATATCAACAAATACATATTTAAGTTAGTTTATAAGGTTATAAAAGTACTGAGGGAAAAATAAGAAAAAATATAAAATCAAATATTTTCCCCATCTACCTACCCTTTTCTTTAACATGTAGTAGGAATCGCATATATAATTTTATTTGGCCTAATATATCAATATACAAAATACTGCTTTGTTTCTAAATAGAAGCCTGATGCTGACACGATACAGACGGGTCCGGACGATACACTCAGAAGTCACTTACTCACTTTTGCTGCAGAGAGGGCAAGGAAAGAAAACCGAGTGCTCAACCGGAATAGTGATGGAGAGTTTGAATAGGAGACAAACAACTGATATTATATTACAGTAGGACCAAGTAAATTACATGCTTTGACGTGTTGAACATAACCAGACACAAATTATAATTATTATGTTAAGTAAACCAACCCGCCAAATAACTGAGATGTGATAATGTTATTAATCATTAAATTAAATGTACAAGTGATATGTATTTAGAAAGTAGACCTTATAAAACGATTTAAGCATGCGATATCGATGCATAATGTATATACGGATTTATATTTTTACTAAATCATGCTTTGAAACGATTACCGGTAAAGTAGCTATCCCGCCAAATACACTGCAAAACCGTTTATCTGTTCAGGTGTTATGTCATATAATAATGCATATGCGCTGATTAACAGTATAGGTTTAATCATGGGTTCTTAAAAGGCCTGTGGTTGAATATGGTTGAAATGAATTATGAGTTGGTAACTAATTTGACACTGCAGTTTTAAAGTTTGACCTGGCTGGTTAAAGTCGTTTATACTGTGTCTATAGAGTTGGCATTCTCAAAATATAATATATGTATACCTCAATGTCAGTAGGTTTAGCATCGGAGTACATCTATTGTGAAATTTGGCTGTTGTTGGCAGGATAGCTTCTTTACGGTGGATGTGTCATACATGTCTACTCTCCCAGTCTATGAGTGAAATCTGCTTATATGTCACATAAAACAATGCCAGTACTGTATACCTCCCGTCATTCGTAAGAATCAACACTTTCCCACTTGACAAGGCGAGCTCCCAGTTGGATTCGAATCCGCAGTGGTGAGTCTAAGTCTTACGGTTGGCGGGAGATAAACAGTAATGATTCTACCCAGGAAAATGGGGTGGTCTGCTTCTACCACAAAAATATTCACCATCATATATAGCCTAACATGTGCTAAAAATGACGTTAAAAAACATTCAAACAAACTAACGCTTGTAGTCATTTGTACTAATGCCTTTAGTTGTAAAGATGGTAGAGTAAATGTTAAACAAAAGCAGGAATGTACCCTGGTTATATCGTTAGTCGCGCACCTAAGGAATACCCATTCATTTATACCATAAATAAACTCAGTATTATGTTTTAAGTACCACATGTATGTGTTTTTCGTGACAGGTCATAATTATGTCTCTAAATCAGTGTAAACATTTCCGATAGTTACCATATTGCATTTGGCTGTTTGTGATCTACGTCATCATTTATCTCGCACCATGTACCTTCACTTCTGCGATTCCTAATTCACTCCAAAAATCACTACATATTTTGCAGTAATAATTAAGTTTCTTGCATACCGGATCAGGTTATCTGTGTTTTACATGGGTGATGGAAAGACTGATCTTACACATGGAGGAAGACAAAAGTGGTGCACTGATATCAACAATGACAGTTGCATGGCGTCATTGTGTAAATAAACATGCAAACCGTTAGTAGTTGGCGACGTCAGTGCGCAGAATGTAAATAATATGCATGAAAAAGGATCAGTCATGGGTATCCGGTTCAGATACAGAATTTTCAACCCTCACCTCGGGCCTCGGTTCCGATAAAAAGAATCATACGTCGTGTTGGAATTCCCTGTCTTCATCAGATACCCATGAAAGATTCTTGTATTCTGGACTTGTATGTACATTTATTTATGGTAGAAAAACATGTTTTCCTATAAATTTGTCTGAAGTTATTTTATTGTCATTTATACCAAAATTTAATTGATGCGTATTGATAGACTTGATGTTAACCAGATGTCCAGGTATTTCCTCTGACTTCAATTGAAAGTTATATCTCAGACAGTAAGTTACTGAGAATATATATATATATATATATACAGGGATGGAAACTAACGGTTGCCCGTTCGCCCGGTACGACTAAATTTCAAGCTGGGCGAGTAGATTTCGTAAGTCGGTAGTCCGCCCGGGCGACTACTTTTTTCAACAAGCTAAAGTCAATTTCTCGGCATTATTCGTCATTGCGGGAAGAATAACATTTCAGTAGAAAACAACAACAAAGAAAATATTTCTTACATAGTTTATTAAGCGATTAAATGCAGTAAATAGTCGCAACTCTGTTTATTCAACGATAAAATGCAATTTAAGTCAACCGGATATTGGGAAATTGACGCATTTCCGTTTTGGGACATTCTAAAATGCGGCTCCCATTTTAATTTCACGGAGCGCGAACATTATGGTATTTGATGTTATACAAATAACACTTAAAGGGGGAATCTTTAAGGGCACTAGTCAGCTTTTAGGTGACTGGGGCCAGGGCCTTCAGGAAGGGGAATTGCAAAAAGTATGCTGTTTTCCTGTATTGTTACAATTTGTAGCTTAACATTTTCTAATATATATATATATATATTTTTTAAGAGGGGAATTTTTCACGGGAAAGGGTGAAATATATACCATGCCAGAGTAACTGCAATGGTCATGATCAGACTGTAGTGAACTATAGAATAAAAATATGCCTGCCTACCGACCCAAGAGCATGCAATAGGAAACACACCTATTTTTTTGTTTTGTTTGGCCTAAATAAAGTAAATTTGTTAAAATCATGTTTGTTAGTGTGTCAAAAAGAAAAATACAGAAAATCTGGGCTCATAAATTTTCAGCTGGGCAACCAAAATCCAGAAGATGGTTGCCCATTTGGGCAACCAAGCTTTAAAAGTTAGTTTCCATCCCTGTATATATATTATTTTTTTTTAGGAAATATTGTATAAAAGTATGTAAGTTGTAAATGTTTTTATGTTTAAATTTAAAAGACCTTTAATAATAGTGTGGAGCACTGTGGTCCAGTAGTAAAGCACCATGACAATATGTGTTGTGTCCCTGAGCAAGACACTTTATCTGCATTTGCTTAGTACTGGTTCTACCCAGGAAGACGTCGAGAGTGATTAAAATCAGTTCAGAGGGCTTTCATTATAATCGATGTTAAATAAGTTTAAACTCATAGAAATTAAACATCAAAATAATCTTAAGTTGCCATACAGCCTATTTACCCCTCCATGGGAGAGCTGGGCACATCATGACATGGGGAGATGAATATACGATAGCTTTTCCAGATAACTGAAGCATTTGCTTCTCTCTGCTTTTTTAGCTCTACTGATCAGAGATCAGCAGAGCTTATGCCGTGGTGCGGCGTCCGTCGTCCGTCCGTCTGTCTGTCCGTCTGTCCGTTAACTTTTATTTGTAGCGACTACTCCTCTGAAACTACTGGATGGATATTCATAAATCTTTACAGAAATGTTGCCCATGAAGTCTAGTTGATCCTAGCAAAAATTCATGTTGATGTGAAATACAAGATGGCCGCCAAAGCTAAAAATAGATTTTTTAAATTCAAGTTTGTAGCGACTACTTCTTGAAAACTATAAGTGATATTGATATGGGACTTTTTCTAAAATGATCAGCATGACATGATGTTGATCCTTGTCGAAAGTCGTTTTGATTTGACGTTAAACATGGCTGCCAGCGGCCATCTTTGTTTACATAGTTATATAGTAAAAACTTGTAGCGACTACTCCTCGGAAACTACTTGACGGATTTTCATGAAACTTCACAGGAATGTTGCTCTTGATGTCTAAATGATCCTAGCAAAATTTCAGGTCGGCCGGAAATTCAAGATGGCCGTCACAGCTAAAAATAGATTTTTAAAAAATAAGTTTGTAGCGACTACTTCTTGAAAACTATAAGTGATATTGATATGGGACTTTTTCTAAAATGATCAGCATGACATGATGTAGATCCTTGTGGAAAATTATTTTGATTCGACGTTAAACATGGCTGCCAGTGGCCATCTTTGGTTACATAGAGTTATATAGTAAAAACTTGTAGCGACTACTCCTCTGAAACTACCTGGTGGATTGTCATGAAACCTCACAGGAATGTTGCTTTTGATGTCTAATTGATTCTAGAAAAAATTCAGATCGGCCGGAAATTCAAGATGGCCGTCACAGCTAAAAATAGATTTGTAAAAAATAAGTTTGTACAGACTACTTCTTGAAAACTATAAGTGATATTGATATGGGACTTTTTCTAAAATGATCAACATGACATGATGTAGATCCTTGTGGAAAATTATTTTGATTCGATGTTAAACATGGCTGCCAGTGGCCATCTTTGGTTACATAGAGTTATATAGTAAAAACTTGTAGCGACTACTTCTCTGAAACTACTTGACAGATGTTCATGAAACTTCACAGGAATGTTGCTCTTGATGTCTTGTTGATCCTAGAAAAATTTCAGGTCGGCCGGAAATTCAAGATGGCCGCCACAGCTAAAAATAAATTTAAAATAAATAAGTTTGTAGCGACTACTTCTTCAAAACAATAAGAGATATTGATATGGGACTTTTTCTAAAATGATCAGTATGACATGATGTTGGTCCTTGTGGAAAATTATTTTGATTCGACGTTAAACATGGCTGCCAGTGGCCATCCTTGGTTACATAGAGTTATATAATGAAAACATGTAGCGACTACTTCTCTGAAACTACTTGACGGACTTTCATGAAACTTCACAGGAATGTTGCTCTTAATGTCTTATTGATCTTAGCAAAATTTCAGGTCGGCCGGAAATTCAAGATGGCCGCCACGGTTAAAAATAGATTTTCAAAAAACAAGTCTGTAGCGACTACTTCCTGAAATCAAAATCAATCAGTAGAGCTTCAAGGTCATTGACCTCTTGTTTAGTTTCCTTCCTGTCCGTTGTTTTCCTCTCATGCCTTAAGTCGATTATTTCTCCAATTTTTGTTCAATTTGTATAAGGAATGTGACCATAATTGGCTTCCCTAGTTGTTTTCTATGGTGATATACCAACACGTGATTTGGATTTGCTCTAGTTAATGGAAGCTGGCGATACAGGTCAAGTTTGTTTACATGCATAAAAAAATATTTTGGGGCGCATATAACGATACATGTACAAGTCATAATACATATTATAATACACTCTGCCTGTACCGATACGCTCGGTATTTTTTATAAAAGGCCGTGATCGGGCGGTAAAAAACGCATTTGTTGTTGCAAAAAAAATGTTATATTAAAAATGTTTATTTTTAGATTTTAAGATCAGATTGCTTCCATTTGTACTGTGATCTGGTGTATTTATAGCAGGTTACCAATCGCTATCAAGTACAGCAGGCCCCGGAGAGCATTACTAAAACACCATTACATGCTTTCATAGATAGAAAGAATAGTTATCTAAATTCATTTACTCTTATAATTGGATTTATTAATTCCTTTAACTATGACTGATACTGATCTTCCATAAATGGTGGGTAAATAATTAACACTGATTGTCTTTTGCAATTAGATCGATATATAATAGTATGGGCCCCGGAGTGCATGACTCAAAATATGTCGCGATGTTTCTGTAGAAATAGTAGTCATATAAAATCTGGTGAAAATGAAGGTCTACTGTACTTTTAATACTGCTGTTTAGTGTTGCTTATAAGTAAGTTCAATTAGTTAAGTTCATGTGTTCTAGTTTGTAGGTTTAGCTTACTAAAAATTGTAATCTGCTAACTTTTGTTCGATGTCTTTGCCATGATACTATACACACAATGTTGAAATAATATACTGTGATATATATCGCAATACAGTGTAACCATATCACAATATATCGATACAATATTTCCAATATATCACGATACCGATATTTCAAAACGATACCCATCCCATTATATAATATAGTTTAAGGCAAGGTTTTTGATACATAAGTGGAACCTAATATGATTTTTTTTTAACATTTGTTTTATTTGAAAAATATGTGATTTGGTGAAGTTGAAGTAAGTTGATTAATTTGATAAATATTTTGTGTTATGTGATGATCAGATGTTATGGTTTAAATCACTAGGTTAAAGGAATGTGGTTGGACCTTAAAAGAAAAATTGACAATTATATCTTTAACATGGGGTGATGGTAGCTATTTCGGGGTAGTATTTCTTTTGGGGGTTATATTTTGTCATTTGTTTGATTTAACACCAAAAAAGATACAAAGCTGTAGATATACATAGATTTCCTGTCGAAACTGGTAGGTTTGTGAATATCCCATACAACTTAAGGCGCTGTACTCTGTGTGACTGATATTGGCGACGAATTTCAATATCTCTTAAAATGTCCTCATTTTGACCCTCTGCATAAAAAATACATATAAGTGGCTTCCAACTCATTCGTCAACCAAAATACAAATCAATCTATGTGTCTTTGTCCGAAATCTATTACAAACGGTTAAACATATATGTATATATTATTTATGGTAATATAAATATATTTTTTCCCCATCTATTAATTTATTCCAACATTTTCTTATCCCCTCAGGGATCCAGTGGTTTTTGAAAGGTATTTTGTAGATGTATGTATTTTCTCACCCTTATATATATATATATTATTGTATACTTTCATATTGTCCCGTTTAGTTTGCATTGAGCTAAGCGTGCAATATTCTACGATATTGCACGCATTGATATTGCACGGGAACTTTTGCTCGTGCTTGCTAAGAGCCGCGAAATAGAAATAAGGAACTACTTTCAAATAAAAATAACGGAATCCTTCCTATAGTGTCAACAAAAAAATACGAGTTTTTTTTCAACCTTTTATGGCAAAAATTGATAAAATAATTCAAATGGTCACTCACCCACTGTTTTTAACGGTATCGAATGGTAAACAAACTTCAGAAAATAGCTTGATGTTTTTAATGACGTCATCGAAGTCGACGTCATTTTCGCGCAAAATAATCATCCACACAAAATGAAACTGAATGGCAAGATAGGAATTTCATCAAAAGCTATAAAAATAACACAAATACAATGAAAAGTAATAGTCATACAATTAACATTGATCAAAAACAATATGAAAGTATACAATAAAAAGGTTATTGATTTGTATGGCTAAATATTACTTGGAACTCGTTGTTTTGGCGCAGGACGACTCGCAAGCTCGTAGTCCTTTGCCAAAACAACTCGTTCCAAGTAATATTTAGCCATACAAATGCAATAACCTATAATATATATATTTATCACATAATGTCCCTTGTTAGCAGTGTCGAACACCCATTTAATATTCTCTTGTATGACACACGTGTAATACAACCTGGAACGATTTTGATTGGTTGAGTTAAACCTGTAACACTATGCAAGTTTATTAACTGAAACTATTTTATTTATTACAAATTCACCCAGATCTGAGTCATAAAATTATTATTTGTGACCGCTTATAAAAATAATGCACGTTATACAAAACATTGTTGTTGGTTTATTAAAAAGTTGGCGTAAACTGCTATTTTGTAAAGAGGTAAAACACGAACTCTTTTATACGCAACGTTATGTGTGAGACGCGACGTTACGACGTCACATATTTTATGACGTTTTGGCGCTAAAGTGTGTCTGACGTCGTGGCGGTTCTATGTCCATCTAAATTATTTTTTACTAATTTGATTGCAATGTCATGTGATAAAAAGGATCTTAAACTCGTTCCCATTCCATAAAAGATTTATGAAACTCATGAATTATTTTTAATTTTAACTCGCCAAAAGGCTCGTTAAAATTAAAATAATTCATAACTCGTTTCATAAATCTTATATGAAATGGGAACTCGTTTAAGATCCTCTATATATATATATATATATTTACATGTTTCACATTTGAAGGTGCAATGTTATTCCACGCAACTGTTATCCCCCTAACTTTTCCCACCATATCAAGTAATTGTATAAGTAACTGTTGTTGTATGCATAATAATTCCCTCATGTTGTAACTCATGTTGCCTGAGATTGTACATACGGTAATAAAATATTGTTCTGTTCTGTTCTGTTCTGTATATAAGATATAAAGCTTTTAATATAATTATTACTACAAATTAGTTTTAAAAATACCTTAAGTCAATTGAGCATCAACGATAAACACAGAGTTTACCCCCCTACCAGAATGTGGAGGTGTTTTATTTTATTGATCACTGATTGGTCAAATTATTTTGATGATGTCATGTGAAAGTTATGAATAATATGTATTGTGCTGTATGGTTTGGTACAGATTTTTACGAAAAAAGTGTACTTGAATTGTTCCCTATTTGTACTGAACTGGGAATTGGATGATTTTTCTTCAAGATGCACACAAAGTGCCAATAAGGTATACACAATATATTTGGACCAAACATATCATGGCATGTGCAATGGTTTTTCTTTGTTCATTGTTCATATTATCTCTTTGTTGACAACATTTTGTTATGAAGACTGTGATAAAGTCGTATTTGTTTTATCACTTTTTATCAACATATTGGTTAGCATATTGCTGCCTGAGATTTCAAACTGGTTATCTTTGAGAAAACAGAATATAGAGTATGTGGTTAACGGCAGTTTTATGACGTGCATGTAAGTAAGATGGTAAGTTTCTTTAAATTAAATGATACGAATACCTAGTAGGATTTATACCAAGAATGTGCACGTAAATTGTGGTCAGTGTTTTATCATACAGCGGTATGATGGCCAAGACAGCTTTAAGCTTGCATTATGGTCCGCTTGGCAATTAAAAATAAATTCCTGTATTTTGTTATATGATAAACTGTACTTTTTATGATATTCTGTAAATTGAAATACTGTTTTAACTAGAGAACTGTTGGTTTACAAATACTTTATAATAATTAAAATTGGTTTGGGAGAAATGTGTTGTAATGATTTTATAAATCCCCAACTTTACAAGCCTATCCACTAGAGGTGAAGCTTTGGTGTAATGGTTTGCACTTACAAAGCTAAAATTAACTCCTTGTATATCACACATTAACAAGAGATGTTTGTAAAACATATACATTAACAAGAATTGTGTGTAAAACATTATGCCTCCTCCTCCTCCCTCAACAACCATGACACAAACATTACTGCCAAGTTTTGAGTGCCAGCTGTTTTTGAGTTATGGAAGCCAAGCAATTTTTAGTGAGTTTTCACATATACATAGTGTATCATTGGCAGTTATCCTTATATATATGTAGGTATTTTACATTTAGCTTTCACATGGGTTGCTTAATTATGTATCCCATATGTCAAAATTATTTAAAGAGTGAAAATAAATCATAAATGTATGTTTTTTATTTAGAATCAAATTTTATCTTAATATTCATTCAATAAAGGGAGGTAATTTAAAAATAATTTTAAATTAGTATTTTTTATTTAGGTTTAAATATAGAAACATCACAACATACTTGTATATTGAAATCAATAGGCCCAAGAGGGCCTGTATCGTTCTACTGGATACCCCTGGGGTGGGGCCCAAATTTGACTCCAGGTTCACCATTTGAACAAACTTGGTAGAGGATCCAAAAGCTGATATTAAATAAAATTAAACCTTTATCTCTTGTAGTTTCAGAGAAGATTTTTGAAGTTCTTCCCTATAACTCTATGTAAAACTTATCTAACAAAGGGAGAAAAAAAAAAAAAAAAAATAAATAAATAACAAATTTAAAAAAAAAAAATTTAAAAAAAAAACATTTAAATAATGAACCCATAAGCCAAGGTTTGCTATGAAAAAAAATTTAGTTTTAAAAAATACCAAGCATTTTTAGTGATTTTTTTTTACAAGTTTTGTCACCATGGCACATTTCTTAAGCGAATCTACCCAAAAGGGGAGGTGCATATAACTGCACCATGAGGCAAACATTCTTGCCAAGTTTGGCATTTGTAGTGCCAGCTGTTTTTGAGTTATCACGAAGATAAGCCTTTTTTAGTGTTTTTTACAAGTTTTGTTACCATAGCAACCACATTTCTTATGTGAATCTACCCAAAAGGGGAGGTGCACAACTAGACCATGAGACAAACATTACATTCCTGCCGAGTTTTAGGTTTGTAGTGCCAGCTGTTCTTGAATTATCACGAAGATGAGCGATTTTTAGTGATTTTTTACAAGTTTTGTTACTATGGCATTCACATATCTATGCAAATCTACCCAAAAGGGGAGGTGCACAACTACACCATGACACAAACATTCCTGCCTCGTTTCGAGATTGTAATTTAAGCTGTTCTTGAGTTAGCGCGAAGACGGACGACTTTTAGTGGATTTTTACATGTTTTGTTACCATGGCAACCACATTTATTTTGTGATTCTACCCAAAAGGGGAGGTGCACAATAGAAAAAAATGTTTAATTTTCGCCCCAAAATGAAAGCATTTCCAAACATCATGCGGTTTGGGACTTTTTTCTACTTAATCACTGGACCTTACCCTGCCCAAAAAGGTTACAATATTATTTTTTTTCTATTGTATTTCTAATTTTTAGTTAAATATCCCCAATGTATTACAGAAATCAGCGATTTTATTAAATTTTTTAACATTTTTACCCAAAATCTCAATATTTAAGTTTCGGATCCATAAATTATATGATGGGACACGTAGAGATGCGTTCCGAGAAAGATTCCATCAATTCAAATTGGTTCTAATATATTCCATACCTTTTCTAAAAAATATTTCCAGATTTCGGCGATTTTCGTCTAAAAATGCAGTGTTTTCCCCCAAAACTCACTAAAGCCCCAACGCTCAGATGGCACACATCTCATTTTGAAGCTTAATATAATTGTGTTCTTTCAGAAAATCATACCCTACAAAATTCCCCCTGGGTGGGGAGGGGGTCTACAGCCAGCTCAAGAACTACTAGGATAACTTTTTGGATCACCTGCTTCTTACGGATCTTTGTCCATCGTCCGCCGTCCATCACACTTACATGGGATTATGGGATGGGGTGTTGTCCGTCGTCCGTCGGTCAGTTAACTTTTACCTTGTTGGGACGATAGGGCCTTCATTTTTCATCCGATAGGTTCGTAAACCAGCCAGGTCGAACCAGTAACATTGGAGTTGTGGCCCTTGATTTAGTTAAAACCGCTATATTTTGCCTCGTGAAGATGATAGGGCCTTAATTTTTCATCCGATCTTTACCAAACTTTAGCAGATTGTTAATATCAATGAAAGCGACAAGTTTGAAAACCAGCCAGATTGGACCATTTACACCCGAGTTATGGCCCTTGATTTTCTGAAATCTGCTATATTTTGGCCTCATTAAGACGAAAGGGCCTTCATTTGGCTGGATTTCAGTGAAACTTTTCAGGGATGATCAGTACCAAGCCTAGTTGTACATATCTTCATCCTGTTCCGGTTGAATGATTTTGGCGGAGTTATGGCCCTTAAAAGGTTTTAATACACAAACTTTGTCCTTAATAGTTCTCCCGAAACCCTGGCCGGATTTAAACGAAACTTTTTAGGGATGATCAGTTCCAGGTCTACTTGTGAAAACCTTCGACGTATTCCAGTTAAATGATTTTTGGCAGAGTTATGGCCCTTAAAAGGTTTTAATTCACAAACTGTGTCTGGACTAGTTCTCGTGAACCCCTCACCAGATTTCAACGAAACTTTGCAGGGATGATCAGTAGCAAGCCTAGTTGCGTATGTCATCGCCATTTCCCAGTTGATTGATTTTTGAAAGAGTTATGGCCCCTTATACATAAACTTCATCTTTAGCCAGCAGAGTGTCCACAGGCCCTCTTGGGCCTCTTGTTTTTTTATGAAAATAACTCGAACCCTACCCCGGGGGTGACGGTTTTGGTTTTACGTAGACATATATAAACTTGAACAATCTTCTCTAAAACCACAAGGCACAGAGATCTCATATATTTAATTTAGCATCAGCTTATGGTCCTCTACTAAGTTTGTTGAAATGATGACAATGGGGTCAAATCTTACATTGAATTTTATAGAGAACAATTTAAAAAATCTCTTGAAACTTCATGAGCTAGAGGTTTAATATTATGCATTTACCATAAGCTTATGGTCCTCGACCAAGTTTGTTTAAATGATGACCCCAAATGTTAAATTTGCTGGGAGTCCTAGATTTATACAAGAATATCAGTAGAACCGATGGGTGGTCCCTGAATTGGGTGCTTTGTATAATTTAAATCAAGCTAGAGCTATGGTTTTTATGCACATCCGCCCTTTATCATTGTGTGAAGTTTCATTGCAGTCCCATTGGTAGTTTTCGAGGTGTTCTCCGGACAAAAATGTATAAAGTTACCAAGGGAATAACTCCGATTTGAATGAAGATAGAATTATGGTAAAAAACTACAAAGGGCATTAACTCTAATTTAATTGAAGACAGAATTAATGTTCTTGCACGGCACTTTTTCACATTACACTCTATCATTGTGTTAGTTTCAATGCAGTCCCATAATTAGCTGAATGCTCCGAACAAGAATTATAGGTATAAAATTACCAAGGGTAATAACTCTAATTTGAATGAAGACAGAGTTACGGTTCTTGCACTGTGCACTTCCTCTCATTACCCACTATCCTTTTGTGAAGTTCCAATGCAGTCCCTTAAGTAGTTATAAAGTTATGCTCCGGACAAGAATTCTAAGTATAACATTACAAAAGGCAATAACCCTAGTTTAAATGAAGACAGCGTTACGGTTTTTGCATTCTGCATTTACTCTTATTGCCCTCTATCACTGTGTTTACAGTCCAATAAGTACTTTAGAAGTTATGCTCCGGACAAGAATTACAAGTATAAAATAAAGGGCAACAGCTCTAGTTTTAATGAAGACAGTTATGGTTCTTGTACTCTGCAATTCCTCTTATAAAGGGCAATAACTAGTTTGAAAGAAGACAGAGTTACAGTTCTTGCGCTCTGCACTTTCTCTCTGCACTTTCTCTCATTGCCCTCTATCACTGTATGAAGTTTCAATGAGTCCCACAAGTAGTTTCAAAGTTATGCTCCAGACAAGAAGTCCAGACGGACAGATGGAAAGACAGACGGACAAAGCAGCGACTATATGCTCTCCCGAAAATTTCCGGAGAGCTTAATAAGAGTTATATAGGAAAATCTTTTAAAATCTTCTCTGAAACTACATGAGCTGGAGGTCCAATATTTTGCATGTACCATAAGCATATAATCCTCTATCAAGTTTGTTCAAATCGAGGATCATTTGGTCAAATTTGGTCGTACCACAGAGGTCATGTTTTACATAGACTAGTAAGGGAAAAGATTTTCTTCTCTGAAACCACAGTTATACACTTACTAAGCATGAACAGACAGATACAACTATCCAAACAGCATCGGTCTCAGGGTCCGTCTCCACCCCTGGGAACATAGCTCCTGGGTCATAATTTGGAATTAGGTTGGATCAATACCCTATTCCATA
This sequence comes from Cyrtodaria siliqua, assembly GCA_037043455.1. Lineage (NCBI taxonomy): Eukaryota > Metazoa > Mollusca > Bivalvia > Adapedonta > Hiatellidae > Cyrtodaria > Cyrtodaria siliqua. The sequence continues at coordinate 130,134 of JAWPHD010003024.1, read as the reverse complement.
TTTACACTTACTGGGCATGAACAGGCGGATTCAACCATCCAACCAGCATCGGCCCTGGGTTTATTCCCATCACTGGGGATGTAACCATAGGGTCATAACTTGGAAACTGTTGAGATCTCCACCCTAAAGCAATATATGTACACTTACTGGGCATGAGCAGACGGATACAACCATCCAACCCGCATCAACCCTGGGGTCCATCCCTAATCATGGGGACATGGCCCCTTGGACATAACTTGAAAACCATTGAGATCTCCACCATATAACCATCAGGTGAGTGATTTAGGGCCGATTAGTAGCGCTTTTGCTGTGGTGCGTCGTGTCCATCCGTAAACCTCTGTGGCGACAACTCCTCTGAAAGTACTGGATGGATTTTCATGAAACTTTACAAGAATGTTGCCCATAAGTTCTATTTGATCCTAGCACAAATTCAGGTTGATGTGAAATCCAAGAGGGCCGCCAAAGCTAAAAATAGGTTTTAAAATACAAGTTTTTGGCAACTACTTTTCACAAACCATAACGGGTATTGATTTGGAACTTTTACCAAATTGACTGGCATGACATATAATTGGTCCAAAATAAAACAAATGAAACAAAATCCATTCTGATCCTGACAATCCGTGCAAAGTTATTTCAAAATCCATCAAGGAATGCCAGAGTTATTCACCGGACACAATTTGACCTTTGACCTCTAAGTGCGAGTCAGTCAGTGAGTCGGTCCCTTCGTTCGTCCATCCCTACAATTGTGTCCAGTTAATAACTCTGAAATAATGGACGGATTTTAAAATAACTTGGCACAATTGCTCACCACAACAAGACGACATGTCACGTACAAAATCAAGGTCCGTGGCTCCAAGGTCAAGGTCACGCTAACAGGTCAAAACGAAGTGCTTTCATGTCCGGTTAATAACTCTGGCATTCATGGACAGATTTTCAGATCACTTGGCACAAGTGCTCACCACAACAACACGACATGTCGTGCACAAAACCCAGGTCCGTGGCTCCAAGCTAAAGGTCACATTTAGATGCCAAGGGTAAAATTGTGTCCAGTCAATAACTCTGGCATTCCTGGACAGATTTTGAAATAACTTGGCACAAGTGCTCACCACAACATCATGTGTTGCGCACAAAATCCAGATCCGTGGCTCTAAGGTCAAGGTCACACTTAGAGGTCAAAGGTCAAATTGTGTCCGGAGAATAACTCTGGCATTCCTCGATGGATTTTGAAATAACTTTGCACAAGTGCTCACCACAACAACACGAGTGTTGCGCACAAAATCCAGGTCTGTGGCTCCAAGGTCAAGGTCACACTTACAGTTCAAAGGTCAAATTGTCCCCGGTCAATCACTCTGGCATTCCTGGACAGATTTTCAAAAGACTTGGCACAAGTGCTCAACACAACAACATCATGTGTCACGCAAAAATCCAGGTCCACGGCTCTAAGGTCAAGGTCACACTTAGAGGTCAAAGGTCAAATTGTGTCCGGTGAATAACTCTGGCATTCCTTGATAGATTTAGAAATAACTTGGCACAAGTGCTCGCCAAACAACATGATGTGTTGTGCGCAAAATCCATGTCCGTGGCTCCAAGGTCAAGGTCACACTTTTACAGGTCATATTCAAATCGTGTCCGGTCAATAACTCTGGCATTCCTGGACAGATTTTCAAATAACTTGTCACAAGTGCTCAACACAACAAGACGATGTGAAGCGCACAAATCCAGGTCCATGGCCCAAAGATCAAGGTCACACTTAGAGGTCAAAGGTCAAATTGTGTCCGGTCAATAACTGGCATTCTGGGACGGATTATCAAATAACTTGGCGCAAGTGCTCACCACAACAAGACGAGTCGCACACAAAATCCAGGTCCGTGGCTCCAAGGTCAAGGTCACACTTAGAGGTCAAAGGTCAAATCGTGTCCGGTCAATTACTCTGGCATTCCTGGACGGATTTTGAAATAACTTGGCACAAGTGCTCACCTCAACAAGACGACATATCGTGCACAAAATCCAGGTCTGGCTTCAAATAGGTCACACTTAGAGGTCAAAGGTCAAATCGTCTCTGGTCAACAACTTTTGCATTCCTGGACGGATTTTCAAATAACTTTCACAAGTGCTCATCACAACCAGACGTGTCGCACACAAAATCCAGGTCCGTGGCTCCAAGGTCAAGGTCACACTTAATCAAAGGTCACTTTGGGGGCATTTGTCACTTAGTGACGTTTCTCGTTTGAATGTTTTACGTCATTTTCAACACCTGTAAGGTTATATATGATGGTCGATTTTTTGTGATGGAGGCAGACCACCCACTTTTCCTGGGTAGAACCAGAACTGTACACCTCCCGCCATCCGTAAGAATCGACACTTCCTCACAAGTCGAACTCCCAGTGGGATTCGAACCCTCAGAGGTGAGAGGCGAAGGTTTACAACGCAACGTCGTTAACCATTCGGCCACGGAGACGCTAGTAAAATTCAAATACAAAATGGTGGTGCTAGAGTATTCACAGTGCAGAATATGGCATTTTTCAATAAATCAAAACCCATAATTAAGTTAAACCCAACAGACACATGTACGATCATTAATTCATTTTCAAAATAACTGACTTTCAAAATGGGAATACTTTAGACAAAACCTAAATAATTCCAATTCACATTTAACGCACACTCTGAAGTAATACTATAGTGTGGAATCATCTCTATCAATATTCATTCTCTCTGTCACCCTAACACAGAATGCGTCGTGCAACGTCTGTTGAATTTAAGGTTTTCCTAACATTACATTACTGGTTTTCCTGTTGAATTTGAGCGGGTCAAGGTGGCAAATACAATAGGCTCGAAATAGGTCCTTAACAATCTTTGTCATGTATGGTGTCTACTTGTAGCAGTAAGCTCAATGCTCAACTTTATAGTGCTGCCACAATTTAATGCCATGCCGTAGACATGGTTCCCCACCCAGTCACATGGACATCGGGCCAACCAGTCCTAGAACTACCCATTATATGCTAACATCGAGCAAGTGAGCTAGTGATATCATTTTTATGAAGTCACCAAGGATTAATACAACTAATAACATAAAGTCATATTATTTGTGGAACACGCCTCATACATCAAGGTTGTTTATCATTTTTAGAAGACCCTCTTTAGACGGGACATACTGAAGTACCCTTTATTACTCACAAAATGAAAATCTAAAGGGTCCATAACTAAATGAATTTTGATTTATGGAACTCCAATAATGAGATACATCATCTTCCCCTGATTTTACATTCTTCAATATTCCTTATGGTATGTTATATGACCGGCGTATATGACTCACTGTTTTTTTACCCTGGTAAAACACAATATGAAAAATATATAATAATTTCAGATGCCTTTTCCTTCATCTGATAGCACTGTAGACGCAGGATTTGATACCTCACCCAGTCACATTATATCAACACCAGGTCGACTAGTCCTAGAAGGCTGTCGTAGCACAGCGGATTTGTAACCGGAGGCCCTGGGTTCAATCCTCCGTGGTTCCACTGAGTTTCGTCGGTGTGTTCTTGGGCAAGACACTTTCCCTTAGCCTGGTCCGTCGGATGGGGACGTAAACCAGGCGGTCCCGTGTATCAGTTTTCCCGGATTCCTATGTATCCTTCCCCTCTCTCTGAGGCGGCTCTAAATAACCTATACTTTGTTGATGAACCGTTCAACAACATTCAATTCGTCCTAGAACTAACTTTTATATGCCGAACGTCAAGCAAGGGAGCTACTAGTAACATTTTATGAAGTGTTTGGTGTTACAAGACTGGACATTGAACCGACAACCGCCTGCATGCGATGTGGGTGCTCTACCACAAAGCCACCACTGCGGGATATACCAAGTAATTACGTAGGGCCAGTACTGTCCATAATACACGGATTCATTTTCCATAGACGTACATTATAGTTATGAAAGCACTAATTATTTTCCCCATAGACACCAATGTTAAAGTGTCACATATTAATGATTTGCTGCAAATTCAACTCAAGTATGGATAATGCAGTAGTGTAATGTTAATATAGAAAACTATTTTTCCACTTGAAAAATCACCAGAAAACGTGGGGTCACAAGACATGTAAGAAAGAGGGTACAGCTGTTTTTATTGATCGACTGTTTTCATTGCTCACAAAGTGTAAGCATAAGAGTCGAAATTTCGAAAATGTTCATCAGTGATCCAGTAAAACCTATTAATACTCTTCTTATACATATAACCACAAAATCGAATAGAAATGGGCAGTTTTCCCCTACTTATATGCCCATTTCCATCAAAAAAGGAGGGATTACTTTTTATTATAGGAACTACATTCGACAACACCTCGGAGGTGTACATGTAATTGTTGGTGGTAAACCTTAAAGCTCTAAGCTCTGTACCCAGTCCCCTAATATAAGAAGCTATATTTTTGCTTACTTGTTTTGAAAGACCTATCTTAGTTTTATCCAAAAAACATACACAAACCATACGTTAAGTTTTGAAAAGCTGTTTGGCTCGGATGGTGCTGACCCACATACTTATATGTAGAAACACGAGGAAAACAAATATACTTCTTTTTTTAAATATGCAACAAATTATGAATAGCACAAATGTATGATTTAACCTTTATAAGTACTCTTCAAGTTTAATTTTATAGCAAGATTTTTTACCTTGTCAACCAATCACAATTAAGAGATTCTGTGTAATAGCTTAGAATTTACCCTGGAAAACAGGAAGTATGTATGGAGTTTGAGGTTGCTTTTAATAATCTTTCAGTGATATGGCGGTCATCACCGAAGTCTTTGATATGACCCGGCCAGGATTACCCACGACCTCTGACGTGAGTTGGACGTTGTCGCAAGATGACCCTAGTGGTTGGGATTAACTAAAATTTCATAAAATAGATATACTGAACACATACTGCCTGTGAATTTCACCCTTTCCAAACGGCCTCCAATCAAAGCAACTTTCAACATTTCCAGCCATGACTGGAAAACAATGCACTTTATAACCCAACGACCAAACCATCATTTAACACGTTCATTCCGTGACCCACGTGGCAACAGATGAAATTTTCATATCGACACAAAAGGACCCTTGAAAAATTTTGCCCTTTAGAGATAGATTGTAAAATACCGATAATTTTACATGCATTAGGCCACAAAAAATTCATTACCTGGTTCTCAGGCCACTTTTTCTGAGATGAGATACGGGCGGGCGCATTTTTTTTTACAATTTTACAGTGGTCAACACACGCGGGCGATTTTTTTTTTTATTCCAATACATGTATTGATGCAAAATATCTCGAAATACATGTGCAATAACCAGTTGGATCAGCTCATCTCTATTGTCTAACATTACCTTATCATTTCTTCCCGACTTATGCTTCTTTCAAACACAATAAGTCTGTATATTTGTATTAGATCACGCATGAACTATTGCATGTTGTTGTGAGACTTTGTCAATTACTCTTGAATAAATCGCCTGTTCTGTAGCACCTACTAGTTCCAATCGTCTGACTCCTAGATTGGTACCCGTACGACTGCAACACTCACAAGCTAGCGAGCAGAGCGGCAGATAGTCGGCCGCGTACCAGTCTACCCACAAGGGGATTCCCCTGAGGTAGTTGCATGTAAAAACCGGAACGAACTTGGATGCGGAACTTTTTTTTCGAAATTTCAGTAGCGCATTTCCAATTTTTATTTTATTACTTTTGAGATAAAATCGGCAATGCGGCACCAAAAAAAGACATGCGGGCGGGCCTGAGAACCAGGTAATTAATTTGTTATGGCCTTAACGCGCATATAAACTTATTGCATATAAACTTATTGAACGTTGAACAGGCCTGCCATAGCTCCGACAAAAGCGCTGTGAAGTTGACAAGGTAAACAAACCAACAAATCTTGCTATAATATTAAAATTCAACTTTTGAAGAGTACTTATATAGGTTAAAATGCTCACTTTCCCATGGTACATGAAAATATCATGCAAATGGTGAATTTGTTTCAACTGAACAATGGATTAGCATGCGACTGACAGGTGTCGTCAAGTGCTTACAAGAGCTATGTACGACCAATACGCTCTACCAGAGATTATTTTGTGACAGAAGCTCTACCATAGTACTATGCCAAAAACACCAAGTAATGGTCTCGAATCAAAAACAGGACTCATTTTCCACATTAGAGAAATTTATTACAGACACAATGATCAAATTCATATTAATTTTAGCATCCATTTAAAAAGCAAAGAAATTCTTATAACAAGGCTATTTTACAGGACAAATATAAACTTTGTCAATTTCAGAACCAATACAGTCTCCATATAGAATTATTTAATACACAAGATATAAACGTCTCACGACACTATATATACACATGCACAAGTTAACACAGATTATATAAAAAAATGACAGTGAATTTACAATGTGATGGATTCGTAATTGTTTTAGTTTTACTTCTATATATCGTAATTAATTCAATGAAATGGTCTATTAATGTAAATTGCATTAATGAGTTTTGAGTAGTATATTGAAATGAAATAATAGTTTAAATAATTTTAAAAAAAATATCAAAATTCGTTGGGGTGGGGGAAAAAGTGCTAAAAGTGTGTGTGTGGATTTTCATTTATTTACAACTTCTTAAAAAAGACAATTGAACTCAACGAATAAATGAACAACAACGTAAAAGTTGCTTTCAAATTTCCCCCCATTTTGATTTTAGTTATTCTTTCAGTAGAACCAACATTCATTCATTCCTTTGAAACATTATCTCATTCCAGTATATGGACAGCATTCCATCTGACAGTAATGGTTGAAAAGTCAGTTTTTGTAGGTAGTGGTAGAAATTTTGTTTCATCTGTTGGACATAAAACAGCGGTAATTCTGTAAAAAAAATTGTTATGTGCTTCTATTCTAAAATCTATGCCAAGACATGAGGAAAATAAACCACACTTTTTAACGAGTCCCAACTTTTACAGATTGGACAATAAACCCAAGTACTAAACACTCCATTTTTCTACATGCCCTTCACAAGTCAGACAATAATAATGGTGAGATAAAAAATATGCAATGATGACATAATTATCATGGATATAATAATAAAATATACACATCTATAATGTCAATGGTTTCAACTTAATGCACTGCCTGAACTCTAAAAGATTCATAAAGCATGTAGGGTATCTTAAATTAATTGACGTAAATGCTATTAAAGTTAGTCAACTGCAAACTCCGTTATAAATTACAGAATTTCATTTCTCAGAGAATCGAAATTGTCAGGGCTATTCCATTAAAACATAACCGGAAACCCAAGAAGGCAGTTTAATAAACATCTATGGGTAAACTCTATTCTTCCAACTCAGTTTTGTCCACGGTGTTCAATTCAAGAGTGCCTTCTTGGGGTCCCATGTATGTTTAAACGGAATAGACGTTGTTAGAAAACTTACTCAACTGAAAGCAATTCCTGCATTTTGTACCCATGTATAACTACTGGGTGTAATTTGAAAGAAATAATACATATGCAAATACAATATTATCCGACAGTAAATGATTTTAATAGCCAAAATGTATGTTCGCTGCCAATGTTTTTTGTGTTTTTATATATTCTGAAGGATGGTTTCTGCTCAGAAACAGTAGGATTAGTGAATATATTATTTAGAAGACACCAACATTTTTAAGTTAAATCAAAATCGTATTATTTTAATTTAAAACAATATTTTATTCAAGTAATGAATGAGATTTAAGATCTCTCCGAAAAGCGCATTTCGATATTACCAACAAAGACGTACAAACAGTGCATGAAGTTACACACCTTTGAATTCATTAGTATAGACTGGTTGTCTATTATTGTGTATAGATCGGTCGTCTATTATTGTGCAAAACTAAAACAGCAAAGAATCCTAACTTTGAAATCCAAACAGACCTGTGCCAAGTTTCAGCCACTTCCAAGTTTAAGTATCTGTGCGTGGCTATTACTACTCAAACTTTAAATTTGGGTCAAAATGTTGTGTCAACTGGAAAGGATGGGTGTAAATAAACAGAATTGTATTAACCGGTCGACTCAGTCCATTTCCACAACATTTGTTCAATACAATTAGTTTGTCTGTCCAAACCCGCCATTTGTAAAGAAGATTACCTAATTAACAAAAAGGCACCACCACGTTCCAACTTGGTCCTTTTTTAAAATACATAAAATTGTTTAACGCCACCAAATGGCTCCAGAATCACACGAAATAGATCACACTACAAATTTACCAGAAAAAAAAACATGGCATCAAATATATACTCTATACCTATATATAATATTTACACTATGGTTATATAACCTCAAATAATCAATAACAAAATACATAAAACGTTACTATGGATACGAGTAGGATTAAAATGCATGTTAAAATGCATGTACATTGTATATGCAGAGCTTATAGTGTCAACTTCACGTCTGATAACGGGTTTCATGTCTGACTGTGTCGCTGATTATTACATTTGTATACCACTTAGTCGTAATAAATTACATAACTGTTATGCCAAAAAAAATTATATGTGTGGTTCCGGTTTCCAGACAGACTATGTTACTAAGGGCCGACAATAATGTTTGTTACGAGTTAAATTTTCTATCTGTTATATACCTGATATAAACACATACAGATTTAAGTTGAAGACAAAATATGATTTTCCCTACCTAACTATCCTAAATTGTTTTGGCCAATATAATAGGAACCACACAAGTGACTTCATTTGGCCCTATTCAAACACAAACCAAATCTAATATAGAAATTTCAACAATACTCAAAACTGTATTAATACATCTAGAATAGTAAGTTTTGGTCGTAAAACAAAATAATTTACAATGTGTTCAACCTGGAAAAAGAAGACAAAAAATAAATATTTACAAAGGAAAGAGTCTATGCCTTTTTAATGGATTAAAACTGCCTGCATGTAGCAGCAAGCACACCGCTTTGCCATCGCCCTTGTTCATTCTGATATCACATTGTGCTTGAACTTGTTTGTAGAATTATCGGCATGCGAGAGAACAGCTCCTCTCACACAGAGTAATAACATAACAAGTGGAGTGTTCAATGCAACACTGACGCATCTTCTTAATGATTTAAATGTAGGTACAACAGTGCTGCATTCAAACCTCAAAATATCTCACGAATGGCACAAACATATATGGCCCCATAAAGTCACATTCATGTTTAGATTATTATGCATTTGCAATGAAATTCTAATCCTTTTATATTGAGCACCAATTGCCAGACGACAAATGTACATGTAACAAATTGATGGACAAAACCTCCTAATAAAAAATCTGCGCAAGTGACGCAGTCTGCTCCGTTCAAAGTTTTCATTCCATAACCCCGTCCCAGTCATATAAAACATATACTCTTCCCATATGAAAAGACAACATTACATGTAAAACTTTATTCTAAGCATAATATAGTGGTAAACCGGACTAAGCAAATTTTACAAAATTATCCAGAAACGTCACACCTATCTAGCTACAAAACATACAATACCGAGTCAAAACAAATGAAAAATGAAGTCTATTCGAATACTTTCAATGAAAGAATCCCGTTTTTATTCCATTTAATAATTTAAGGAATTAAATTACTTAGGACATGTAGTGAAAGCCCTGATCCCCATTTACCACTCTAGTTTGGCTGTATACTGAACACCAAGTTTAAAAGCAATAATTTGATCGTGTTTTTGGTGTAACACTATAGAACCCAACCAGACGGTACAAACATAAATGTAAAGGCTTATACGATAAGAAGCCTGAAAATAACTTTGGACCTAACATATTTTTAATAGACGGTTGACTGCCGTGTAAATTCACTTTGTTGTTTCCCAGTGTCGGAATTAACTTCCCAAGTAAGGAAGGCAGCCACGGCAAATTTACTCGATAATCAGACGTTTGTTTATCTTAAGTATTACTGACTAATTTAGTCATGTGAAATTACTTCATTTCATTTTCCATGTGCCAGACCATTTACAGCTAATTATTATATACAATATATCCATCCTGCTCTGCTAGGCAATATCAACCACAAACACAAAACGATCAGTAATTTGACTGATAAGATTTCCGAATTTATTCACCGAGTAAAAACAATTCTCAACATACTAATGCTAAATTCCTTCGTCTTCCTATTTTCAAAGTGCTTTCGGTGTGAAATGTTATGTGCCTTTTTTTGTATGCACTAAACACATTTCTACACAGAACCAAAGGAAGATTCCAATTGCTATACCGTCTTATGTTATATTATATCACCAGTGTTAAATGTTGACATTTACGAGATTTCTCCGATATTCCGTTGTTACTTTATACTCCCCACAGAAAGTAGTCCCTTGGTGAGGGTTTGGTCTGGTTCCCAGTCTAGTATGATCCCCAGTTAGAGCCGCTGTATGACTTGGACACAGACTTGGACTGTGAATGGGCACCTGTTGGCTGACTACCTCGGATGGTCGGCGTTGTGTCCTACAATTGAGAATATCACTTTGAAAGTGATTAGCAAAAACCTTTAGATTGAATTGTGAACAATTACTCCAAAAAGCGGCCCAAGATCCCATTCTAGTGGATAGCACTTATAGCGGTTTTAGCACTGTTATTGTACAACTTGGATCTATATCACAAGAGGATGGAGCACTGTTATTGTGTGTACAAACTTGGATCTATATCACAATAGGATGGAGCACTGTTATTGTGTGTACAAACTTGGATCTATATCACAAGAGTATGGAGCACTGCTATTGTGTGTACAAACTTGGATCTATATCACAAGGATGGAGCACTGTTATTGTGTGTACAAACTTGGATCTATATCACAAGAGGATGGAGCACTGTTATTGTACAACTTGGATCTATATCACAAGAGGATGGAGCACTGTTATTGTACAACTTGGATCTATATCACAAAAGGATGGAGCACTGTTATTGTACAACTTGGATCTATATCACAAGAGGATGGAGCACTGTTATTGTACAACTTGGATCTATATCACAAGAGGATGGAGCATGAAATAGGATTAAAACTGTAACAGTTGCCCTTGATTAGAATTGTTCTTTGCCTTTTATTTTAAAAATCTACACTTCTATGAAAAATGTGACCCTGGGGTTATGCGTTACTAATTGAATTGCTACCTGTAACATCCTAAGAAGCAAGAGACGCACTGAAGGTGTTATGGAGATTCATGGAGGGCACTGAGTGTCAAGACTTTTCACCCCTCCATAAAATGGAAGACGTCATAGAGTCCAGTGCAGCAGCTACACGTCGACACACCAAGATAACCGAGTTTATAAACTGGATTCCATAAATTGAAATATGCTATCATTTGTACAAACCTAAATCTACAATATTTGTGAATTTCATGAGTGGATTTAATATTCCGAAGCCAGTGCTCTGAATGCGTTTTGTCCATAGATAGTCATTGTGACCCTGAACATTGATCTACTGACCTAAAAGAAAACCTCTCACCAAGGCCTTGGAAGTTTCATGAAGGTGAAATGAAAAGCAGGATGTTACCCATGTCAATAAACGAGGTAATGTGCACTTGCTTTATAGGTATTGAAACCAAATAACACCGGTAACAGGGTTAATTCTATTTAACAAGCTGCTAACTGATACGACACTTTTCTTGCAAGTACAATATGGGTCATTACATGCACCTATTTTTAAAAACATTTAAAAACAAATCCGCTTACCTGGAGTCCTGGATGATGCATCATCTGTGAGTGGGGCTGGTGGGCCATCATGGGTACATAGGGGGCTCCATATGGGGCAGTTGGGGCTCCCAGAGGGCCCGCCTGTGTTCCCGTGGGCAGCTGTCCTGTGGCCATCTGGAGGTTAAACGGCGGCGGAGTGCCAGCATGGAATCCTTGTTTGTCGAACGCCTGAATGTACAATTACAAGTATTAAAGCAATAACAAGTGTTAAATGAGTATGTTTTAACAATATCTTAGTCACTACCAAATGTAAAACCCAACGAGGGTGCTATCTGGAAAACAAGCCGCCTACCGGGGCAGTGTCCCAGTATGTACTTTGGCCTTGTACCAGAAAGTACATATCCAAACAAAAGCTGTCAAGGACAGCGCAGCTCGACTATTTGAATTTTCAGAGAACAAGAAATGATACACCCAGCATACCGCCAGAAAAGTAAAAGTGAAAACAAAAGGGCGAGCTGGATTTGTCAAGAAGGAAAACATTGGAATTTTCATTAAATCAAGGGCCACAATTTTTCTATGATGACATCGAGGTAATTTCATAATAACCCTTTCAAAGAATATATTATGCAAACTTTACAAGTTGAAAATTTGAAGAAAATATGTTAAAAGTAGATGTAAATGCATTTGATCTTTGACCTTTGTGACCTTGACCTTTCATCCAATGATCTTGAACTCAATAGATACGATCATCGTCCCATTTATAATAAAGTATGTAAGTTTGATGATGATTGTATAAAAAGTGTTGAAGTTATTTACATGTTAAGAAATTTATGCGTAAACATTAACCTGATGGTAAGAGCTCTATCAACACATATATGCAATTTGTGACCATGAATTGAATTGGGTTTTAAGGCGCACCAACACATGAAAAGGTTATATGGCACCTATGCCAGGTACATAGAGATAAAATATGGAAAATGGGCCTAAAACCTTCTCACCCTGAACTGCAGAGTTGCTGCAAATTCTATCTTAGAAACTCCAGTTATGCTGGAGCCACGTTTATTGTTTTTCTGCCACTGCTCTTTTGATGCGAGCGATATGGCACCTGAAACAAGGCAGGGATCATGATGAAGACCTTTAACGAACATGAACAAAAAATGATAAAATGAACATGAATTTGGGGGGATTCTACCCCTCTGCCCACCCCTCCAAAGGGATCTGCAGTGGCCCTATTCTTTGCCCCGTGACCATGAACTTTGACATATAGACGCCATACGATCCTTCGAAAAGTCGAGCTAAAAATATCAAATTATTTATAAAGTTTGACCCAGAAGCTAGGTCCGCAAAGGCGGGGAAGAAGCCTAGACTCTACGATATCCCGGTGTCTGTTAATGCCCAGTTAAGTGTATATATGGTTATAGGGTAGGAATCTCAACGGTTTACAAGTTATGACCCAGGGGCTATGTCTATTTTGACCATATATGACGATAGTTTTTTGTGGTAGAGGCAGACCACTGCATTTTTCCTGGGTAGGACCAGTACTGTCAGGGATTTTTCTAGGCCCAATTTTATCAAATTTGGCCCCATCCCAATCCAAAATATCCTCCTATTTCACCCCCCAAAAAAATATTTTCCCAAAACACATTTTTTTTTCTTGTTATATTAAATGTAGCCCTATTTGACAATGTACTTGTTGCAGACTTGTATAAGAGCTTGATTTTGTAACTATTTCAAACATTCTTTTTTCCCCAATTAGCAGATTTCACGTGCATTTTTCCCAATTCAAAAGGTCCCTGGCCCCACTTCCAAAAATGCAGAAAAATCCCCAACTGTATATCTTCCGCCATCTGTAAGAATCAACACTTTCTCACTTAACAAGCTGGGCTCCCAATGTGATTCGAACCTGCAGCGGCGAGATGTTCTACATAACTAAACTGTCACTATATATACCTGGGCGTGGGTTTTTCCATATCCTGGTATCTGAATTTCTGATGAGGCTGTCCCTGGTGTCACAGTAGCTGCAATAAGAAATAGTACAAGATCACCATAGAGATCGTATTTCCCATAATATACACCGACTACAGAAATATACTTAAACAGAACTCCGAACACCCCCATATTATATATTTTAAATGTTTTGTTTTTATTTTCTTGTAAATATAATTTCCTATGTTATTTGAACCATATTTCAACATTACTACACACCAATTTTGTTTGATTTATTTTCAGATGAGCAATTTTCATGTTTGGTGCATATGCAACTCGTTTTTTCCATCAAAATGATCGCTTTTTATGTAAATCGACTGAATTCGAAATTCTACACTACGGGATGTTAGAAGTCCCAATTAATTAGTATATAAATTTCCCCTAATAAACACATACAGAAAGTCAGTCTGAACTGCTCAATCTGAGGGGGAAAAATCTCCTTTAAATTGTCTTGGCTCTTTTGCAATTAACGCTATTTAGCTGTTTACCTCCTAACTTAGAATATCCCATTATAACTCACCCATCTAGGCCGTATTTAAAAGCCCATTCTTAAGAAAGGCCCTGGATTGATTATTACCTTCGATAGGTCTGAAATAAGCGTACCATTCTAGCTCAGAAACAGGTAGCAATCCAACACTGTTTTTCAGAAATCAGGGTTCGTTAGTCAACATCATCACAGCTAGAACAATCAACTGAATCAATTTTCGTTTTACACCTTACACCTTATTTAGAGCTACTCCCTAAGTGAGTAACACAAGGACCCATGAGAGCCTGTGTTGCTCTACTGGCGATAACAGTTTGAGCAAAATAATCAGCAAAAAAAGTTAACTGATTGACGAATATGGCTGATTTTCCTATTTTTAGTAATGGCAGCTATATCTGTTGATGGAATGAATGAATGGTGTTTTACGTACGGCACGTTGACACATAAATAGGTCATATTGTGCGCAAAAACTGATGAAAGATGAAGAAATGAAGTAGTAATTAACAAGAGGTCAATGACCTTGAAGCTCTAATGATAGGTTTTTGATAGCTAGATCAGCATTCCTGTGAAGTTTCAAGAAAATCCGTACAGTAGTTTCAGAGGAGTAGTCGCTACAAGTTTTCATTATATAACTCTATGTAAATAAAGATGGCTGCTGGCGGCCCTGTTTAACATCATTTTGACAAGGATCAACATCATGTCATACTGATCATTGTAGAAAAAGTCCCATATCAATATCACTTGTAGTTTTCAAGAAGTAGTTGCTACAAACTTGTATTTTGAAAATCTATTTTTAGCCATGGTGGCCATCTTGAATTTCCGGCAGACCTAAAAATTTGCTAGAATCAATTAGACATCAAGAACAACATTTGTGTGAAGTTTCATGAAAATCCGGCAAGTAGTTTCAGAGGAGTAGTCGCTACAAGTTTTCATTATACAACTCTATGTAAACAAAGATGGCCACTGGAAGCCATGTTTAACGTCGAATCAAAATAATTTTCGACAAGGATCAACACCGTGTCATACTGATCATTTTAGGAAAAGACACATATCAATGTCACTTATAGTTTTCAAGAAGTAGTCGCTACAAACTTGTTTTTTGAAAATCTATTTTTAGCTATGGTGGCCATCTTGAATTTCCGACCAACCTGAAATGTTGCTAGGATCATTTAGACATCAAGAGCAACATTCCTGTGAAGTTTCATGGAAATCCGTTGAGTAGTTTCAGAGGAGTAGTCGCTACAAGTTTTTACTAAATAACTGTATGTAAACAAAGATGGCCGCTGGCAGCCATGTTTAACGTCGAATCAAAACGATTTTCGTCAAGGACCAACATCATGTCATGCCGATCATTTTAGAAAAAGTCCCATATCAATATCACTTAGAGTTTTCAAGAAGTAGTCGCTACAAACTTGTTTTTTTAAAATCTATTTTTAGATTTGGCAGCCATCATGGATTTCACATCAACATGAATTTTTGGTAGGATCAACTAGACTTCATGGGCAACATTTCCGTTAAGTTTCATGAAAATCCATTCAGTAGTTTCAGAGGAGTAGTCGCTACAAAAAAAGTTTACGGACGGACAGACAGACGACGGACACCGCACCATGGCATAAGCTCTGCTGATCTCTGATCAGTAGAGCTAAAAATCAATAAATATATAAAGATAAAACTATTTACAAATAAGGGATGATATGGTAAGGGATGATATGGTAGATATATAAGCTATGTAAAAAAATATCTACCATGTAAAACAAGAGGTCAATGACCTTGAAGCTCTACTGATTGATTTTGTTTTCAGGAAGAAGTCGCTACAAACTTGTTTTTTGAAAATCTATTTTTAGCAGTGGCGGCCATCTTGAATTTCCGGCCGACCTGAAATTTTGCTAGGATCAATTAGACATCAAGAGCAACATTCCTGTGAAGTTTCATGAAAATCCGTCAAGTAGTTTCAGAGAAGTAGTCGCTACAAGTTTTCATTATATAACTCTATGTAAACAAAGATGGCCGCTGACAGCCATGTTTAACATTGAATCAAAATAATGTTCGACTCGGATAACCATCATGTCATGCTGATAATTTTAGAAAAAGTCCCATATCAATATCACTTATAGTTTTCAAGAAGTAGTCGCTACAAACTTATTTTTTTAAATCTATTTTTAGCTGTGGCGGCCATCTTGAATTTCTGGCCGATCTGAAATTTTGCTAGGATCAATTAGACATCAAGAGCAACATTCCTGTAAAGTTTCATGAAAATCCGTCAAGTAGTTTCAGACGAGTAGTCGCTACAAGTTTTCAATATATAACTCTATGTAAACAAAGATGGCCACTGGCAGCCATGTTTAACGTCGAATCAAAATAATGTTCGACTCGGATAACCATCATGTCATGCTGATCATTTTAGAAAAAGTCCCATATCAATATCTCTTATAGTTTTCAAGAAGTAGTCGCTACAAACTTATTTTTTAAAAATCTATTTTTAGCCGTGGCGTCCATCTTGAATTTCCGGCCGACCTGAAATTTTGCTAGGATCAATTAGACATCAAGAGCAACATTCCTGTAAAGTTTAATGAAAATCCGTCAACTAGTTTCAGACGAGTAGTCGCTACAAGTTTTCAATATATAACTCTATGTAAACAAAGATGGCCACTGGCAGCCATGTTTAACGTCGAATCAAAATAATGTTCCACTCGGATAACCATCATGTCATGCTGATCATTTTAGAAAAAGTCCCATATCAATATCTCTTATAGTTTTCAAGAAGTAGTCGCTACAAACTTATTTTTTAAAAATCTATTTTTAGCCGTGGCGTCCATCTTGAATTTCCGGCCGACCTGAAATTTTGCTAGGATCAATTAGACATCAAGAGCAACATTCCTGTAAAGTTTAATGAAAATCCGTCAAGTAGTTTCAGACGAGTAGTCGCTACAAGTTTTCAATATATAACTCTATGTAAACAAAGATGGCCACTGGCAGCCATGTTTAACGTCGAATCAAAATAATGTTCGACTCGGATAACCATCATGTCATGCTGATCATTTTAGAAAAAGTCCCATATCAATATCTCTTATAGTTTTCAAGAAGTAGTCGCTACAAACTTATTTTTTAAAAATCTATTTTTAGCCGTGGCGGCCATCTTGAATTTCCGGCCGACCTGAAATTTTGCTAGGATCAATTAGACATCAAGAGCAACATTCCTGTGAAGTTTCACGAAAATCCGTCAAGTAGTTTCAGAGGAGTAGTCGCTACAAGTTTTCATTATATAACTCTATGTAAACAAAGATGGCCGCTGGCAGCCATGTTTAACGTCGAATCAAAACGATTTTCGACAAGGACCAACATCATGTCATCCTGATCATTTTAGAAAAAGTCCCATATCAATATCTCTTATAGTTTTCAAGAAGTAGTCGCTACAAACTTATTTTTTATAAACCTATTTTTAGATTTGGCGGCCATCTTGGATTTCACATCTACATGAATTTTTGCTAGGATCAACTTGACTTCATGGGCAACATTTCTGTAAAGTTTCATGAAAATCCATTCAGTAGTTTCAGAGGAGTAGTCGCTACAAAAAAAAAGTTAACGGACGGACAGACGGACGGACGACGTACACCGCACCACGGCATAAGCTCTGCTGATCTCTGATCAGTAGAGCTAAAAATTATATATAAATCTGAGAGGACCACGCAGGATGTTTCCTGTGAAATTTCGTTCAATTCGACCGACCGTTATTTTTACCCATAGACCCCTTTTTTTATAACGGCAATTTCTTTTTTTTATAGTGGTAAAAAAATTGTGACGATCACGCAAATGATTATTATACCAGTCCTGTCACTTAGCAATGACCTTTCAGTTTTTCGATTTCTAACACATACGTCTTTTTGGGATTGAAAGTTATCGATTTGAATTGAATTGAATTTTATAGTCGCACCAACAGCTAAGGTCATATGGCGACTTTCCAGCTTCCATTGGTGGAGGAAGAACCCAGGTGCCCCTCCGGGCAATTTTTGTGCACGGGAGGGCACCTGGGTAGAACCACCGGCATTAGCAACCCAGCTGGATAGCTTCCTCACATAAAGATTCCTAGGCCCCTGAGGGATTGAACCTACAGCGGTGAGGGGCAAGTGATTTCAAGTCAGAGACGTTAACCACTCGGCCACGGACGCCCCCGTTATCGATTTGAAGTTCGCTTTTCTCATCAGAATCAAGCATACGGTCTAAAACGTACATAAATCTCAAGATAAATGTTTTAATTTACTTTTTGCGAAGAAATAAATTCAAAATCGATTGAATATTGTGTAATACATGCGTTTTATCTGCGACCCACATTCGCGGATTACAAAAAATGCATACTTCTCCTAGCCATAAGCTTGATTCTTACAAATATGCTTGTCTGAAATTTCGAAGGTTAAATATTATTTTGAAACTAAGATAGATGTTGGATGTTCTAAGCAATGGATGAAAATATACCATTTTTGGAAGGGGGTTACGTGATACCTCCATTTTTAAACTTCCAATCAAAATTGAGAGCACTTGCAAGAAGCAGATCGACCTATTGCGAATATCGAGTATGGTTTACATAAGCTACTGTAGACCGCAATGCACTCGACAGTTACACCAAGACGATTTGGGGTAGGAATTTGGGAATTTTCCCAGAATCCTTAATATTTAATGACGACAGAGTACCTGTATCTGCAGCTCTCAACAATAGACTTGTTTATGCAACAGTCAACTTAGTCTTTAATTCTGGTCTTATATACAACTTGAAACACACTGGTATTGAGGTCTTACCAAAAAAAAAATCCAACATACCGACCCCCGTTTTTTTGGGCATGTAACAGGAAACATCACTACATTCTTTTTATGCCTCATTAAGGAATAAATGGAACAGACCAGACATTTATTTTAAGTATACATGAGACATATGATTACTTGTTGCAAAATTAAAACTAGTTTCATTCTCTTGTACATGTTTGCAACAACCGAGTAAACTCAATCATGAACAATTGTAATCGATTAATCGGGAAAAAAGGCTCAACTGACCGATGCTCGATCAAATCGATTAATCGGAACAGTACTAGATAATTGTTTTCGCTTTATGCAATTAAAGACTGGGAAGCAGGGATGAAATCCTATTAATTTATTAATATGGCATTATATAATTCTTTACGTTTTTGTAACCTTACGATTTTGTAACAATAACACCTCTGACAAATCCTAAGTCATTACTTATTTTGTATAACAATCTCAAAATATTGCATTGATCCTCATTTTGCTACTTATAGCACCTGGAATTCCTTGATTTAAAAACAACAACAGTGACTGTGGGGAGTAAACACGGGTGAAAACGCTAGTAACAATGAAACATCCATTCCGATGACTATAAATAGTGAAGTGCACTACGGGCAATTACTATCTCTAGTGCAAGGCACCATAACTATACACCATACTTACTGTTAGCTTTGGGCTGTGACTGCAAAGCTCCGTACGGAATTTTGGAGAAGTCGGGAGTCTGTTGGTTGAGTTCATCATAAGCTGAAAATTATATTGACAATTATGATGAAAATTATACGACAATTATGACGACAATTAGACATTGTGTTGACAATTATGATGAAAATTATTCCACTTTGTTTTTACTGTAGGCATGAGTGAAATAAAGCTCTCTTTGCAGATAGGCAACTGTTTGCAGAGTTAATCAATGTTTACCAGATAGGCAACTGTTTGCAGAGTTAATCAATGTTTACCAGATAGGCAACGGTTTGCAGAGTTAATCAATGTTTACCAGATAGGCAACTGTTTGCAGAGTTAATCAATGTTTACCAGATAGTCAACTGTTTGCAGAGTTAATCAATGTTTACCAGATAGTCAACTGTTTGCAGAGTTAATCAATGTTTACCAGATAGTCAACTGTTTGCAGAGTTAATCAATGTTTACCAGATAGTCAACTGTTTGCAGAGTTAATCAATGTTTACCAGATAGACAACTGTTTGCAGAGTTAATCAATGTTTATCAAATAGTCAACTGTTTGCAGAGTTAATCAATGTTTACCAAATAGTCAACTGTTTGTAGAGTTAATCAATGTTTACCAGATAGTCAACTGTTTGCAGAGTTAATCAATGTTTACCAAATAGTCAACTGTTTGCAGAGTTAATCAATGTTTACCAGATAGTCACTGTTTGCAGAGTTAATCAATGTTTATCAAATAGTCAACTGAAGCATCAGCCTACCTCAAATCTACCATCAATCATCTGATATGGCTAAGATATTTTTAGGTTTCACAACATGCAAACACACACAAAATACTGGTATTCAAGGTAAGAAATGAACATCGGACTGCTCTGTGTACGTCACCCAGCACCAAATTAATACAACTTACTCTTGGTCACAACCTAATGAATTAGCTCAGTTCTCACCCGAAAACTCTCTACTGTAAGGCATGAACATGACTATCCCTAGTGTCCACTCAGAGTCAACACACACATCTAGGCGCCCTACCTTTATTTCCTCCATATTGTATGTGATGGGACCCGTAATTTTTCTGCTGCTGGTACTGCGAGGCAGCTGGGGTACCAACATGGGCAGCATTGGTCACCTGGGGCATCTGTAATACAGTGAGAAATGGAAACTATGACACACATACAGCTGGTGTACATTTGACAAAAATTGCATGTAAAAACAATATCAGAATGTACATTACTACAATGACAACACACATTCTGCTTCTCATTTATGCTTAAGCCAATGTATATAAACTTAAATGCCTACCATAACTCATACATATTCAGTTTCACACACAGGGCTTAGTAACAATAATATTCA
Source organism: Cyrtodaria siliqua (assembly GCA_037043455.1). NCBI lineage: Eukaryota > Metazoa > Mollusca > Bivalvia > Adapedonta > Hiatellidae > Cyrtodaria > Cyrtodaria siliqua. Next base: position 109,189 of record JAWPHD010003024.1, on the reverse strand, counting down.
CTGTCGACATGCCACAAACTCAAACCAATGCCTACATAACCCAACACGTTTCTGCCATGAGCCACTCCAATTTCACCCAAAAACAACTTACTGGAATCATTGGATACTGGAAACCAGCTCCAGGTATCAACGATGGTGGGTAATAATAACTGTAGTTGAGGTGTATGTATGGCTGCTGCTGCTGGTGGGCCGCCGTCTGTCCTGTCCCTGACTGCTGGGTGGATGGGATAGATCCTGTCGGAGACTGAGCATCCACTCTGTTGAGCTTCGTGCTATCAGCTGACCCTGAAGTTATAGTCATTATTTAGTTTTAGAAGAGTATCAACTTAGAGCACCAGATAATGTAAGGCCTAAAAAAAAAATTGTGTGGTTCAGGTAACATGTTCAAAATTGGTAGGTAGGGTAGGTCGGATTTTTTTTTTTTTTTTTTTTTAAGGATTGTTTTTTATGAACGCAAAGAATATGCACTGAATTATGTACTATAATTACTGTGACTTTATATTGAAATGGACCAAAAAAACGTCAGGGTCGGCGGGTATTCGTAAGTAGGGTCGGGTGACCCGAACCACACAATTTTTTTTTTAGGCCTAAGGCCCAAATAAGGCCTCAGTAAGTTCCCTTGTTCGTTATAGTGCAGCATATTGATCACCAGAGTTCAGTTTTATAAGGAACATTTGCAAGTGCCCCAATATAAATCTGACATATGGCACAACAAATACATGCTTATGGCAATACCAAGTGAAAGAAGAAAACAGTTAACACTGACAAACAAAAACACAATACCTCACTTCAAAAGCAGACTGCAAAATATATCACCAACTTTACAATAGTAAGAATTCCATGTTTTCAGCTCAGAATCCGGTAAATATCACCACTGATAATCAGGTGTTGTTTATTTCCTCATTGCTGAAAACGTAGTTTGAAATTTGTCCACCAGATTCAACACAATACTGTTGAAATACGGGACATACTGCTGGTTACATCCTACTAAATAGCTGGAAATGAAATCGGGTTTTATGGAACGTTAACACGTCATATTAGGTTATTTTGGGACAGGTACCTGAGGGTAAGATGAGATAATGAAGTTTCCGACCAGACATGCCTCCGCCTACCAAACACACCAGAGGTATTTTACTTCATTTTCAGCACATTTTTAGGCTATATTTGAGTCAATTTTTTCGTGATGGCGGCAGACCACCACTCTTTCTTGCATAAAACCAGTACCCTATACCTCCTGCCATCTGCAAGAATTGACACTATCTCACAAGTCTAGCTCCCGGTGGGAATCGAAACCACAGAGGTGACAGGCGAGTAAACAGTATATCATATACCACAAACTACGTGAGAATCAAGCCCAGTTATACAGCTTACCCGAGTACTGTGTAGTGTTGGATGTCAGGTTGGCTGCTTGTATCGGCAGACCAGCCGCGGCAGCTGTAGCGGACATGTCATACACGTTGTTTGCCGCCTACAATGGAAAACAAAAGAAATTCAACTAATATGTATAGCATCCTACATAACACATTCACAAAATATTAACTGTTTTCTATTATCTTTGATAAATGTCTGCGTATGGATATCAGAGCACCTTCAGAATCGGTTTAAAATGTCAATTACTTGGAATATTCTGAAAAAGAATCGCCTCCTTGATGAAACATCTTGCAAAACATGTAAATGGCGACTCTCCAAAATACGATTTAATCTGTACGTAATTTAAATCTGAAGTAAAGTTCATTAAAGTGGAATGGTGCGACGGGTAATCTGGTATTATGTTTGTATCTTTAACAGGCATCTTTACCAGCAAGAATAACCTTACAAATGGACGAATTATCATGGCATGCAATCATGTCAATTACTAAATATTCAGCTCAGAAATAGGTAAGTCTCGACACTGTCTTTCAGAAATCAGGGTTCGTATGTTATGTCCTCATTGCTGAATATTTCTTTTTTAATCAAATACAAAATGTACCTAAATTTAACCAATGACCATGAATTCTCATAAAACCTCGAGCCTAACTAAGAAACAAAATACACATACAAGAGTTGGCATTCTCTGTTGCAGGTATTGGAGATCTTCGAAGTTAGCATACAGGGGCTGCTGTAAGCCCTGGAGTCCCTGCAAACCCTGAAATAGAGAATAACAAGGTTAAGTATGGATTTAACCACTCACATATCAAAATATTTATTCACCACAGAATGTCAGTGACTGTCTACTTCCCCATTGCTGAAAGTATAATGTATGAACTCAATGAACTGTGTAAACAATCAGTTGGACACACATGTTTGGTAAACTCGGAAATCCAGTAGTTATCAAAACTGAATTCAATAAGCAGGGTTTGCAAGCCCTCGTGATTTGAACAATGATGACGCTGGCATGTTGCCGCACTGGTGTCAAGTCAAAAGAATGTCAAGGTTATTAATGGTGACCTACTTTTGATAGGAACGTCAAGCGGAGGTAAGACAAACGTAATGGACAAGTACCACTCTGATGTTAAAGACAAGTGTTGCCCTTAAGTGACAAAGAATGTCATTCTAGCGTCAAACTGCATCCTATAAGAACCTTTCGTGGGTATCCGGTAGGAATTCCAACACAGGCATAATTGTTTTAGCCTCGGTTCCAATTAAATAGTTATACTGAGGGATAAATTTCCCTATCTGGACAGGATACCCATGATTGATTCTTTTTCTTGCATATCATTTACATTGACGTCGCTAACTACTAACATTTTTCATGTTTATTTACACAGTGACGTCATGCAAATGTCATTGTTGATATCTCAGCATGCCACTTTTATCTTCCTCCATGTGTATGATCAGGCTTTCCATCACCCATGTAAAATGTGAATAACATTATCCGATATGAAAAATTTAGTACATTGCATTACACATGATTAAGCTGCCATGCAATCAGGTCAGGAATGACAAACTAGCTATTCAGCTCAGAAATTGGTAAATATCAACACTGTCTTTCAGAAATCAGGGTTCGTTAGTTATCAGTCTGCGAAATTAACTTTTGGACTTGGTTGTCCTTTGGGCAACCATTTCATCAAAATTTGGTTGCCCGAAAGGAGAAATGGTTGCCCGAAATATTTCTTTTAAAAACGGAAAGCTTTATAAATTATTACTCTGAAGATATATGTAAACAAAGCAAAACTTGATGTCTCTATAATATTTATTCAGAATTTATTCTTTCGTATATTTTATAAGAAGATTTTCTATGTCATTCTCCGAAAAGTCACAGTCTGAGTCATCATCAGAGTCATCATCAACGCCATCATCTGTTACATAGCGCAACATTGACATTTTGTCACAACCGGAAACACGTTTTTACCGACGCATGCACTAATTAGCATATTGTTGATGTTTATTTTATTTTCATTGGGTGGAATAATTCACGAACCGTTCGTGTATAATTGTAGTTTTCCGTTGCTCTATCGATCGGAACTATTCGCCAATCACGTACTCTATAAAATATGGATTCCCGAAAGACGGAATCCGACGAGTCCGCTCCGATTGGTTGCTCTATACAAAATAAAGAATTCGGCAAAATCCGATCAAAAACGAGGTCGTGACGTCTTCTGACCTTCCCTAGAGGGATACAATTAATTGATCAATTCCTCGTAGCATTTATACCGGTGTCACAGTATTTTTCTCAACGTCAATATGAAAAAGCAAAAATCGTGTTTCCTGTTCGACTTTTATACTTGTTTTGATCATTGCACTTTCAGAAAGTTTGGTTGTCCGATCGGACAACCAAACTGGGAACTCGTGGTTGTCCTGTTCGGAAATTAGTTGTCCCGGACAACCGGACTACCGCTAATTTCGCAGACTGTGTTATGTCCTCATTGATGAATATCTTGGTCATGAGCATCACCTGACTCCTAACAACCCTATCAATAAGATCTTCTTTATAGGTTACATGAATCCACAATGTTCACAATGTTCAGCTCAGAATCCGGTAAATATCACCACAGAATATCAGGGTTTGTTTATTTCCTCATTGCTGAAACACTGACTGACATCAGTCATGATGGATTAATGACAAACATAAATTGGTAAATATTGCCATCGATTGATTTTCCAAGACTCCTTTTTTCCTCAGTGCTGTAACCCTGACCATGAAATATGAGAACCAGTATGATCAAATGTTTTGTAAACACTGATGTTTTAACACCAATCGTTCAGTAACAGTAGGACGTCTACTTGCAGCAGTGATAGCTCAATGCTCAATTCTCTGCTGCCACAATGGAAACCATGACGTAGACACATGACATGATACCCCACCCAGTCGCATCATACTGATACAGGGCCTGTCTGTCCTTTCACTACAATCTAAATATGTTGGACATCAAGGAAGAAGCTACATTATATGAATTATGACATAAACAGGGATTGAACCCACGACCTCCTACATGCAAGGTGGATGCTCTGCCAATACGCCACCACAGCACTGTCAAAATTGAAAATATTCTTTTAACAGCAGCACTGCACTAGCACTTTTTCTTTAAACAGTTTTATGTGAATAATTAATTCAGGGTCTGGAAATATTTTGAAAATCCACTTGCTCCATGACAACCCTGTAATAAACATCACCTTAACACAACTCCATGACAACCCTGTAATAAACATCACCTTAAAACTCTGTAATAAACATCACCTTAACACAACTCCATGACAACCCTGTAATAAAAATCACCTTAAAACTCTGTAATAAACATCACCTTAACACAACTCCATGACAACCCTGTAATAAACATCACATTAACACAACTCAATGACAACCATGTAATAAACATCACCTAAACACAACTCCATGACAACCCTGTAATAAACATCACCTTAACACAACTCCATAACAACCCTGTGATAAACATCACCTTAACACAACTCAATAACAACCCTGTAACAAGAGGCCCAAGAGGGCCTGTGAACGCTCTACTGGCTGTTATACCATTGATGAATCGAGTCGTACTACATGGTGTCTAGAGTGTACACAAGGTTTTTCAAGTATTTGACCTAGTTACCTAGTTTTTGACCCCATGGGACCCTTTTTCGAACTTGACCAAAATATAATTAAGACATTTCGACAAAGTTTCATCAAGATCGGGTCAGAAATATGGCCTCTAGAGTGTACTAGTGACCTAGTTTTTGACCCTGTGTGACCCATTTTCGAACTTTAGCAAGCTATAATTGAGACAAATATTCTGACAAAATTGCATCAAGATCGGGTCAAAAATATGGCCTCTAGAGTGTACACACGGTTTTTCCAAAGTTTGACCTAGTGACCTAGTTTTTAACACCATGTGACCCATTTTTGAACTTGACCAGGATATAATTAAGACAAACATTTTGACAAAGAGTGTACACAAGGTTTTTCCAATATTTGACCTAGTGACCTAGTTTTTAACCCCATGTGACCCATTTTCAAACTTGACCAAGATATTATTAAGACAAACATTCTGACAAAGTTGCATCAAGCTTGGGTCAAAAATATGGCCTCTAGAGTGTACACAAGGTTTTTCCAATATTTGACCTAGTGACCTAGTTTTTAACTTCATGTGACCCATTTCCGAACTTGATCAAGATATAATTAAGATAAACAATTTGACAAAATTTCATCAAGATTGGGTAACAAATATGACCTCTAGAGTGTACACAAGTTTTTTCAAGTATTTGACCTAGTGACCTAGTTTTTGACCCCACATGACCCATTTTTGAACTTGACCGAGATTTCATTGAGACAAACATTCTGACAAAGTTTCATCAAGATCGGGTCAAAAATATGGCCTCTAGAATACACACGGTTTTTCCAAAGTTTGACCTAGTGACCTAGTTTTTAAAACCATGTGACCCATTTTTGAACTTGACCAAGATATAATTAAGACAAACATTTTGACAAAGTTTCATCAAGATTGGGTCAGAAATACGGCTTCTCGAGTGTACACAAGATTTTTCAAGTATTTGACCTAGTGACCTAGTTTTTAACCCCATGTGACCCATTTTCAAACTTGACCAAGATATAATTAAGACAAACATTCTGACAAAGTTGCATCAAGATCGGGTAAAAAATATGGCCTCTAGAGTGTACACACGGTTTTTCCAATATTTGACCTAGTGACCTAGTTTTTAACACCATGTGACCCATTTTTGAACTTGACCAAGATATAATTAAGACAAACATTTTGACAAAGTTTCATCAAGATTGGGTCAGAAATACAGCTTCTAGAGTGTACACAAGGTTTTTCAAGTATTTGACCAAGTGACCTAGTTTTTAACCCCATGTGACCCATTTTCAAACCTGACCAAGATATAATTAAGACAAACATTCTGACAAAGTTGCATCAAGCTCGGGTCAAAAATATGGCCTCTTAGAGTGTACACAAGGTTTTTCCAATATTTGACCTAGTGACCTAGTTTTTGACCCCACATGAACCATTTTCGAACTTGACCGAGATTTCATTGAGACAAACAATTAAGATAAACATTCTGACAAAGTTGCATCAAGCTCGGGTCAAAAATATGGCCTCTAGAGTCTACACAAGGTTTTTCCAATATTTGACCTAGTGACCTAGTTTTTAACTTCATGTGACCCATTTTCGAACTTGATCAAGATATAATTAAGATAAACAATTTGACAAAGTTTCATCAAGATTGGGTAACAAATATGACCTCTAGAGTGTACGCAAGTTTTTTCAAGTATTTGACCTAGTGACCTAGTTTTTGACCCCACATGACCCATTTTTGAATTGACCCGAGATTTCATTGACAAACATTCTGACAAAGTTTCATCAAGATCAGGTCAAAAATATGGCCTCTAGAGTGTACACACGGTTTTTCCAAAGTTTGACCTAGTGACCTAGTTTTTGAACCCTGTGACCCATTTTTGAACTTGACCAAGATATAATTAAGACAAACATTTTGACAAAGTTTCATCAAGATTGAATCAGAAATACGGCTTCTAGAGTGTACACAAGGTTTTTCAAGTATTTGACCTAGTGACCTAGTTTTTAACCCCATGTGACCCATTTTCAAACTTGACCAAGATATAATTAAGACAAACATTCTGACAAAGTTGCATCAAGCTCGGGTAAAAAATATGGCCTTTAGAGTGTACACAAGGTTTTTCCAATATTTGACCTAGTGACCTTTTGACCCCACATGACCCATTTTCGAACTTGACCGAGATTTCATTGAGACAAACATTCTGACAAAGTTTCATGATGATTGCATCCGAAATGTGGCCTCTAGAGTGAACACAAGCAAAAGTTAACGGACGGACGACGGAAGACGGACAACACACCATCCCATAAGCTCTGCTGGCCCATGGCCAGTAGAGCTAATAAACATCACATTAACACAACTCCATGACAACCATGTAATAAACATCACCTAAACACAACTCCATGACAACCCTGTAATAAACATCACCTTAAAACTCTGTAATAAACATCACCTTAACACAACTCCATGACAACCCTGTAATAAAAATCACCTTAAAACTCTGTAATAAACATCACCTTAACACAACTCCATGACAACCCTGTAATAAACATCACCTTAACACAACTCCATGTCAACCCTGTAATAAACATCACCTTAACACAATTCAATAACAACCCTGTAATAAACATCATATTAACACAACTCCATGACAACCATGTAATAAACATCACCTAAACACAACTCCATGACAACCCTGTAATAAACATCACCTTAACACAACTCCATAACAACCCTGTGATAAACATCACCTTAACACAACTCCATAACAACGTTTTTAAACCTTCTGAACGAGGTATATATAGAAATTAAATATTTTGAGAATCCAAACTCTACAGACACAATATAAACAGCTTTAACCAGCCAGGCCATACTACCAAACTGGAGCGGCAAATTAAAAGTTACCAACTCAAAATTGATTTTACGCACATTCATTCACGGTATTTTAAGAACCCGTGAAGAAAACTATACTTCTGATAGTCACATATATAATATTATATGAACTAAACACGTGGACAGAGAGATTTGATAGTGTAATTATGCCTTATTTTAACAAGTTAGTTTTCAGCTCAGAATCCGGTAAATATCATCACAGAATATCAGGATTTGTTTTTTTCCTCATTGCTGAATAAATGATTGTGAAAGTCTACAATCAAATGTTCTGTCATATTGAAAACATCCTTCTAAGAGCAACAATGCACCACATTTCTTCTTTCAACAGTTTATTTAAGGACTAATGCCAGCTAAGATTTGGTAAATATCACCAATGACTTGATTTTCAGAAATGCTTTTTTCCTCATTGTTGAAACACCGACTCAACTTCCTGAACCATCAATCTGAGAGTGATAATTTTTTATCCCAGTTCAAAGAGTATGTAATATGTGATCAAGAATTTCATTTCAGATATGGTATATTAACATGGACATTGAGAAATATGGGTTTGTATACATGTGCAACATCACAGTAATAAATAAACAGAGACATGCTATCCACCAGTAAACATTACACACACATCCTTGCAAAAGACCTGAAAAATACCACTTAGAGCAAACTGCATCCATTTTATATATACAGCATTACGAAAGAGATTGCGAAAATGAGAGAACTTGCATCCATTCAAATCAGAAACAACAAATCAGCAAATGCATATTCAGCTCGGAAATTGGTAAATATCAACACTTTTTTTTAGAAATCAGGGTTCGTAAGTTATGTCCTCATTGCTGAATATCTAGATCAAGAACATTAATAGGAAAACATCACCATAACACAGCTCAAATAACAAACCTTTCATACAGATCTTTTTTGAAGGTTATTTTCAGCTCAGAATCAGATAAATATCCCAGAATATCAGGATTTGTTCATTTTCTCATTGCTGAAATACTGTCTAAACGCTGTGAACCATCAATGTGAGCATGATAGGTTGTTATACCCACTCTTAAACCATACGTATACTATGTTATCAGGAATTTCATTTCAGAAATGATAAGTAATGACAAGGACATTGAGAAATCAGTTATTCAGCTCAGAAAATGGTAAATATCAACAGTCTTTCAGAAATCAGGGTTCGTATGTCATGTCCTCATTGCTGAATATCTAGGTCATGAACATGACCTGGAAAACATCACCTTAACACAACTCTTATAACAACCCTTCTTTATAGCTTTATAAATCCAACATTATCAGCTCAGAATCCGGTAAATATCATCCCAGAATATCAGGATTTGTTTATTTCCTCATTGCTGAAACACTGACAGAACTCTGTGAACCATCAATGTAAGCGCAGTAAGTTGTTATACCTCTCTCTTAAATCACACATATTATGCTATCAAGACTTCCATTTCAGGAATGACAAGTAATGACATTGAGAAATCAGTTATTCAGCTCAGAAAATGGTAAATATCAACACTGTCTTTCAGAAATCAGGGTTCGTATGTCATGTCCTCATTGCTGAATATCTAGGTCATGAACATTACCTGGAAAACATCACCTTAACACAACTCTTATAACAACCCTTCTTTATAGCTTTATAAATCCGTTATTTTCAGCTCAGAATCCGGTAAATATCATCCCAGAATATCAGGATTTGTTTATTTCCTCATTGCTGAAACACCGACAGAACTCTGTGAACCATCAATGTAAGCGCAGTAAGTTGTTATACCTCTCTCTTAAATCATACATATTATGCTATCAAGACTTCCATTTCAGGAATGACAAGTAATGACATTGAGAAATCAGTTATTCAGCTCAGAAAATGGTAAATATCAACACTGTCTTTCAGAAATCAGGGTTCGTATGTCATGTCCTCATTGCTGAATATCTAGGTCATGAACATTACCTGAAAACATCACCTTAACACAACTCTTATAACAACCCTTCTTTATAGTTTTATAAATCCAACATTTTCAGCTCAGAATCCGGTAAATATCATCCCAGAATATCAGGATTTGTTTATTTCCTCATTGCTGAAACACCGACAGAACTCTGTGAACCATCAATGCAAGCGCAGTAAGTTGTTATACCTCTCTCTTAAATCATACATATTATGCTATCAAGACTTCCATTTCAGGAATGACAAGTACCGTATTTTACCTTGTATAGTACGCAGTTTTTTTACCACTTTTACGGTTTCCGAAAGGGGGGTGCGTACAATATAAGGAAACAATAAAAATAACTTCTTTTTTTCTTGCAGAAAATCGATGTCTGGCCCTGGGAAGAAAAAACTTGAAGACGAACAGACATCGAGACAGAAAATTGTGAATACCGATAATACACAATTTTTTCGTAATTTACTCGCTTCATATAAGTAATATATTGACTTAATTCGAATTATAAATGAATAAAGTGTATTATGATGCTTGTTTTTGTATAAATGTTTGCATGTTTGTTGTTAAACTTCAATAAATTGTGAAAAATCGTCCCTGTTGTTGTTTATATCGCGTGACGTAATATCACGTGACTTCCAGCTGTTTAGACTTTAGACTGGTACATGGAGTATTGTTACAGTTCTATTCTATTCTATTCTAATATTTATAGGATTTTATTTTATATTTTATAAAAAATGAATGAAGTTTTTGCTTTATTTTGAAAGACATATATTTTAGACGGCGTAGAAAGGCAGAATCACCCTACTTTGAAATGGCTATTATTCAATAATGCTTGTGAAAACATGCTTACCGGTACACATTTGATGATTGATAATTGGGTCAAACAAAATCGCACCTCGGCTGCAGTACAGCCACATTTTAAACACGGGGTAGAGTGGGTTATTCCATTTCTATAATCCTTTGAAGTTGCCGTGAGTAGCGACTATTTCTGAGGATACACTTTGACACGCCTCGTGACCTTGTAACTGATCACGCGTTACACTTGTGCTACACTTATGATAAGCACTGGTTCCCGTGAATACACAATGTTAGTATAATCGACGTAATGGATTACGGTAACCAACGACTTTGTTGTGTTTTAGTAGATGTAATTATCGGATTACGGACAATTATCTGCGGCATTATAATTGGCTCTTTGATGAGATGATACAAGATAGGTACTCCCCTGAAGAATGGCAATTAATGATTGAATTAATTATATTTACTTTTGTACGCTAATTTTCTCGATCGTGATTTTTTTTTTAACCTTTTATTTTCGTTGAATGGTTCATCTAGGAAAACTAATATTTTGATGCGTATTATACACGGAAAGAACTTTTTTACCCCAGTTTTGACCTCTGAGAAGGGGGTGCACACGGGTGCGTAATATACAAGGTAAAATACAGTAATGACATTGAGAAATCAGTTATTCAGCTCAGAAAATGGTAAATATCAACAGTCTTTCAGAAATCAGGGTTCGTATGTCATGTAGCATTGCTGAATATCTAGGTCATCAACATTAACTGGAAAACATCACCTTAACACAACCCTAATAATAACCCTTTCAAAAAGACCTTCTTTATAGGCTTTATAAATCCAATATGTTCAGCTCAGAATCCGGTAAATCTCAACACAGAGTATCAGGATTTGTTCATTTCCTCATTGCTGAAACACGGACATAACTCTGTGAACCAGCAATGTAAGCGTGGTAAGTTGTTATACCTCTCTAAAACAGTACATATTACATTATTAAGACTTTCATTGCAGAAATGGTAAATATCAACATGCACATGCCTTTGTATGTTACATTGTCATTGCTGGAAATGAATACATCAACATCAGTAATAAATAACGGAGTAAAAACATTACAACCAGAAGTCACTGTTTAGGGCATCAAAAATGTCATTCTTACAGCAAACTGCATCTATTTTACAAAGCATTACCAATGATAGATCAGACAACCCTTTCATAAAGTCGTTTTTTATAGCACAGAATATCAGGATTTGTTTATTTCCTCATTTCTGAAACGTTGTTCTAAACAGCTGAATATGATTTATGATTGGCAGTATGATCAAATGTTTTGTCAACATTAAAATATATTATTTTAACATCTTCAAGCTTTTGAAAATACACCGACCGTAGTTGTCTCTTTTGCACTTTTTTTTATCATCATTCTCCCACGACACACCACTGTTGGTACTATAACAACCTTCTCAGCTCAGAATCCGGTAAATATCCTCACAGAATATCAGGCTTTGTTTATTTCCTCATTGCTGACAAATTTACATTGATCATGATGGATTAATGACCGACTCACTTAAAATGATTTTCAATATTCATTAAGCACTAACCATGCACTAGCTTTTTTCTTTTAACAGTTTATTTTAAGTGAATACTTCTAGCTCTATTTGGTAAATGTCACCAATGATTGATTTTCAGAGACTCTTTTTTTCCTCATTGCTGAAACATTGACATTATCCATTTATTTTCACTTGAAACTTTCTGTTGAAAAAAGTCTAATTTCCAACAACCTTCATTTTTCAAGAAGGCGGCTCTGCTACTGTGCATGCATCAAGTGTTTCTTAGTAGAAAAAGGCTTTTGCACTGTCTGAAAACACACTGACCGACAGCCTCTTTTGTACTTGTTTTTTCCCCCAGGCACACCACTGTTGGTACTATAACATCAGTCTCAGCTCAGAATCCGGTAAATATCCTCACAGAATATCAGGATTTGTTATTTCCTCATTGCTGACAAATTTACATTGATCATGATGGATTAATGACTGACTCACTTAAAACGATTTTCAATATTCATTAAGCACTAACCATGCACTAGCTTTTTTCTTTTAACAGTTTATTTTAAGTGAATACTTCTAGCTCAATTTGGTAAATGTCACCAATGATTGATTTTCAGAGACTCTTTTTCCCTCATTGCTCAAACATTGACTGTGGACACGAGAATTATCAATTTATTTTCACTTGAAACTTCCTGTTGAAAGAAGTCTAATTTCCAACAACTTCATTTTTCAAGAAGGCAGCTCTGCTACTGTGCAGGCATCCAGTGTTTCTCAATAGAAAATGGCTTTTCCACTGTCTGAAAACACAATGACCGACAGCCTCTTTTGCACTTGTTTTTTTCCCAAGGCACACCACTGTTGGTACTATAACATCATCCTCAGCTCAGAATCCGGTAAATATCCTCACAGAATATCAGGATTTGATCATGATGGATTAATGACTGACTCACTTAAAATGATTTTCAACATTTGCGGAACAATTTAAAACTGCTTTACCCCTGTGCAATAATTGCAAGTGGTTGGTAAAAGAGCCAGTTGTTGCCAGGCCTTTTCAGGGCTTTTTTCAAGGAGACTGGGAAAATGCCTAGGCCTGCTGAATTTGGGAAAAAGAAGAGCGAGACTGTCCAAATTGGGAAAAAAATAGCGTGATTTTTGTTGTTTTGGGAAATGTTTTTTTAAGGGGAAATTTCATTAAAATGTAGTTTTAGGTAAAATATTGATTAGGTTTTAGAACTGAGTTATTTTAACATACAAACTATGTAAAATATGTCACTTAATTACCAAAAAAAATAAATATATATTTATTTATTTTTGTTTTAAATGGGAATTTTTTACCCCAAAATTGGGAAAAAATAGAGGTTTTTGCAATTGGGAAGAGGCCGAATTTCGGCCCCTGTTAAATAGGTTAAAAAAGCCCTGCTTTTGGGAAACAATAAAACATACACAATTTCATATTGTTATCTATTGTAGTTTTTAAAATATCACATTTTCCCATTCATCAAAGCTCATCGCCACCTTAAATGTAACTGCCAAAAAAAAATAAAATAATAATAATTTTTTTTTTATCTATCTACCTACCCTATTTTTTCAGCAATGTTACAGTAACACAGGTATAATTTTATTTGGCCGAAACATTGACTGTGGACACGAGAATTATCAATTTATTTTCACTTGAAACTTCCTGTTGAAAGAAGTCTAATTTCCAACAAACTTCATTTTTCAAGAAGGCAGCTCTGCTACTGTGCAGGCATCCAGTGTTTCTCAATAGTAAATGACTTTTCCACTGTCTGAAAACACAATGACCGACAGCCTCTTTTGTACTTGTTTTTTCCCCCAAGGCACACCACTGTTGGTACTATAACATCATTCTCAGCTCAGAATCCGGTAAATATCCTCACAGAATATCAGGATTTGTTTATTTCCTCATTGCTGACAAATTTACACCAATGACTGAATCACTTAAAATGATTTTCAATATTCATTAAGCACTAACCATGCACTAGCTTTTTTTCTTCAGTTTATTTTAAGTGTTCTAGCTCAGTTTGGTAAATGTCACCAATGATTGATTTTCAGAGACTCTTTTTTCCTCATTGCTGAAATATTGACTGTGGACACGAGAATAATCAATTTTGTTTCACTTGAAACTTTCTGTTGAAAGAAGTCTAATTTCCAACAAACTTCATTTTTCAAGAAGGCAGCTCTGCTACTGTGCAGGCATCCAGTGTTTCTTAGTAGAAAAAGGCTTTTGCACTGACTGAAAACACACTGACTGTAGTAGTCTCTTTTGCACTTGTTTTTTTCCCAAGGCACACCACTGTTGGTACTATAACCTCAGTCTCAGCTCAGAATCCGGTAAATATCCTCACAGATTATCAGGATTTGTTTATTTCCTCATTGCTGAAAAATTGACATCAATCATGATGGGTTAATGACCGACTCACTTAAATTTGGAAATATCACCTATGACTGATTATTGCTTTTTTCCTCATTGTTGTAACACGGACTGTGATTACACATCATAGCCACACAACATGATATCCCACCCAGTTACAATATATCGATACTGCAACCTGGATACGTGGCTGACTAGTCCTGACTCTACTCTTTATATGAGGGAGCTCCTAGTACCACTTTTATGAAGTCTTCGGTGTCATGACCAGGGACTGAACCCACAACCTCCCGTATACGAGGGAGTAGGCCTACCATCATGCCACCGCCACGGTCTCGGTCACCATGGAAAACCTTCTTTTAACTGCAACAATCCACTAGCTTTTCCTTTGAACAGTTCCTTTAAGTGAAAACTAAGTCAATATCCCCAATTATTGATTTTCAGGGATGACTTTTTTCCATCATTGCTCAGACACTGATAATATTCTTCTTTACCAGCATATTGCACTAGTTAGCTTTATCCTTTCAACAGTTCTTTTAGGTGACTAATTCTAGCTAAGATTTGGTAAATGTCACCAATAATTGATTTTCAGAGATACTGTTTCTCTCATTGCTGAAACACTGACTGAGCTGTGTGAACTATACTACTCAAAATTTGCTAAGGATCACTTTTATTCTCTTTTATTCTTCCATATAATTTTATTAGAAATTAATTCACAATAACGATATTAATTTCAATGATACTTCAACAATTCCACAATTTGAATCAAGTCATGAGATCACATGACCATACACTGCCCTAAATAATTTCATGTAAAATAGAAATAATGCTATTTATTTCAGCAAGAAATTTAGACAGGAAAAAAGTGATCCTTAGGAAATTTTGTGTAGTATATTAATTCAAGCATGATAATTTCTTATATCTCAGGCCACCATTAAAAAATTGTTTGTTTGCAGTTTCCGACCCATGGCATTTAGGGGTGGGTCGGTAGGTAGGGATATATATTTTTTTTTAAAACATTTTTATTATTAACGCATGCCCATCGACGGCATGCAAATATCGTGTGCTTCACTAGTATTATCCATAGATTTTTTTTTTTAAAAAGGGTTTAGTTAAATATTAACAGAACATGCAAGAAAAAAGAAACAAAAAAACTTGAAAAAAAAAAAGAAAAAAAAAAAAAGAATTAAAAAAAAAAATTAAAAAAATTAAAAAAAAAAAAAAAAAAAATTAAAAAAATTGTTTGGGTCGGCGGATTTGCCGTGGGTCGGTCGCAAACTGCAAACAAACACTATTTTAATTTAGGCCTCACTTAAACTGTACATATATATGTCCTCAAGACTTAAAGAAATGAAAGTATTGACCAGGATATTGAGAAATCATGGTCATTCAGCTCAGAAATTGGTAAATATCAACACTGTCTTTCAGAAATCAGGGTTCGTATGTATGTCCTCACTGCTGAATATCTTTAGCTTGAATATTGATTGGAAAACATCACCGTAACCAGACTCGAATAATAACCCTTTCGTAAGTCCTTCTTTATAGCTTTATAAATCCATTATTTTCAGCTCAGAATCCGGTAAATATCATCACTGAATATCAGGATTTGTTCATTTCCTCATAGCTGACGAATTTACCGAGACCGATAATGATGGGATTAACGACTGACATGGATCCCGTTGGATTAATGCCCGATATCGATCATGATGGATTACAATGGATTAACAACTTTACGACAGAATATTGACAGACATGGATCAGGATAGATAAACAATCTATTCTAATAAATACTGAAAAGTGGATCCTTCAGAAGCAACAAAGACAAAAACAGAGAAAAGTAGCAAACTCGGTTTTATTGAGACTGTCCTTGAGAGGTAATAAAAGGTGCAACACCTCTCACGCCCCCTAGCACCAGCTTATTTAGTTACATACTGCTTTAAAGTACAATGGACCTTGACTAACAGTGCGTAATATAAGTGGGCTATAATCCATAGCTGAACACTGACATTCTATAATAAATCATTTTGAATACTTACATAGAATGGTAGAGTCCCTGCTTGTCCCATGATATACTGCTGTGCTGCCATTAAGGGCACACCAGGTGGCAAGTTAGGGGGCGCCTTAGTTGCTGAAATAGGTAGTTATATACCCAGTTAATACATGACAGTGTAGTGATGGGCAAACTGCAGACATTTACAACCAATCACTAGTTACTATCGCAAGGATGTAACCGATTGATTAATTATAATGGGTTAGTGAATATCACGTTTCTTAGCTTATTTTGTACGCTAAGTTTAGTAAATATTGAGGGTTCAGTGCAAAATTATTGTATCTCCTTCTTCATTCATATATGTAGTTACAGTAGATTTGCGATGACCACTTGATATGCAGTAGTTACATTCTTAATGTCATGTAAGATTTCAAACTTCATCACTGACAAAAGGTTGACATTCCCTGTTTGTTACACAGGTAGCCTTTCATTTCACCCAACTCTTAACGTAACTTGACAAATAATTAACGCCAGCTTCAGATAATTTTATTTCTTGCCTTTACTTTTACCAGGAATATAAATGTAAGACTGCATACTTTCAGATGTTTGTGCGAGAACGGCGCTGGAGCCTCCAAGACGATGACCTAGCATGTTTTTCTGCATCTGCCAAGATGCTAACAATCTTATGGGACATAGTATATAAGCTTGAAATATTAAACTGAAATATGTCTCGTGTTTTGATGGTGGCAATCAACTGTGAACAGCTGGTGAATAATGATCCGAAAAGGTACATATCATTCTAGACGCTTCATAATGATGACCTACAGGACACAAAAGCTTAATGAATCAATTAAAACGGTATGTGCGTGACACAAAAAATAAAACTGTGGTAATTAGTGGAAACTCTATAAACGGACAATAAAATATCAGTAGTTTAAGCTGGCATGGCTAGTAGAGATAAAAATATAAGACAACTTACATGCTGTAGAAATTGTGGGTAAAGTTGAGATTTTTGTTGTGACACTGCTGGTAACAGTCGTGTTGGCAACTGGAGAGGTAGACACCATCGTCGACACCGACGTCAGTGGCACTGTACTCGTACTACTCTTTGACGCCGTCGTTGTTTGCGCGACATCAAACTACAGAGGAATAGTGAAATGTAAATATCAAAATATAGAAATCTGTATTGAGTATGAAATGCTTTTAAATGCCTGTTTAAATTGGTGTACTGTAAACAGTATTAGATACAATTATGATATTACTGTTTTTTTTCCTAATCTTATGAAAAAACTTCTCAATTGTGACGGTACTAAAGGGTTATGTTCCCAATCATAGAAAAAAAAAAAGAGTTATATGTCAGAAATGATCAAGGATCACCATTTCCCAAGACGACAAGAAATGTCATGGTAAGTGACAAATGCCCAATTTTTTTTTTGACTTTGGACCTCCAAGTGTGACCTTTTGAGGTACAAACCGGATTCTTGCATGCACCACACCTTCTCACTGTGATTTACCTTTTTCTGATGTTTCATTTAATTCCCTTCAGTACTTTCATACAAACAGAAACGGACGAAAAAATAACAAACAGACAGAAAATTGGTGCGATTAATATTTCTAACATGAATACCTTGTTTGACGAACATTACCCGCTGTACATTGATACATGCATTTCTTGTTTAGTTGTCTTCCCTGACCCTTCAGTTCTCACTTCATCTTGAGTCTCAGACATGCTGCATGCTTACCAGACCATTATAGGTTCCACTTTGGAAGTAGATCTTATGGATCCCACAATGGTCTGGCAAAGGCAACAACATTCTGAAAATCTCAAGATGTCATGAAGTAGTATTACATACATAACCATTAATTCCTAATAGCTTCAATCATCCGATTCTGATTAATTTAATGCAGAATGGATCATTTATTCAGTAACCAACAAATAGAAAAATAAAAAATAAAGGTTTCAAGAGAATATTACAGGCTTTTAAAGGTTTTTCAGACAAAATTACAGTCAGGTTTTAAAGGATTGCAACAAAATTAAGGGGTGTGTTTGGGGGAGCGGGGCATAAAAAGGAGGAATCAAATAAACGGGTTCTGTTCAAAATGACGTATTCATTTTCACAAACCAGCATGTAACTCCAAGAACGCTTCCTGCAATGTTTACTAAGCAATTTGATTTGAATTATACGTCAATATTGTTTAACGGCTCATCAACACAGTATAGGTTATTTAGAGCCGCCCCAGAGAGAGCAGAAGGATACTTAGGAATCCAGCAACCGTGCCCTACTCTTATTATCGAATAGATTCCTATAGTTCTTTTTAACGTGCTCGGAGGGTAGACCAATAAACGGGACTGTCCGGTTTACGTCCCCATCCGACGGACAAGGCTAAGGGATTTGAAGGCAAGTATCCAAATGGTAAAATGAGCAAAAATATTGCCTTATGGTTATGGGAAGACTTATTTTATTAACAGTCCTATTATGCTCAAGGGTGTGGGGAGAGAAGCAATATTTATAGGGCCTGTTGATTTTTTGAAGCAGCAAACACTGGGCTCCATCTCTAAAACATTCTTCTTGGAGAACTTATTATTTTTTTTAAATTATAGTTCTATTTCTCTTTAAAATATCCTCCTTACCTGTGAATTTGTTGACTGTCTCGTGTCTAGTGATCCTTCTTTTACCGCCATTTTGGAATAACTATCCAC
Source organism: Cyrtodaria siliqua (assembly GCA_037043455.1). Classification (NCBI taxonomy): domain Eukaryota; kingdom Metazoa; phylum Mollusca; class Bivalvia; order Adapedonta; family Hiatellidae; genus Cyrtodaria; species Cyrtodaria siliqua. The sequence goes on along the minus strand of JAWPHD010003024.1, from coordinate 89,949 downwards.
AAGCTTACTGCCCGGCAGTTGCGACGTTTGTAAAGTCGACGTTTGTAACGTAGAAGTCGTTAACTCCTCATTACCCCTATAATGTTTAGCACTATATCCAGCTGGAGACTGTGAGGCACCAGCTCCCAGTCCCGTTTTTGAAGAGTCTCTCGGGTACGAGCCCGACTGTCCACTGTAGGCCGAAGAGCCGGACTGAGTATCACGAAAATTTGACGCGGATTGAGTGTCCTTGAAGGACTGACCGTCTCTGCTATTGTAAGAACTACTTGCAGATTGCGAGTCGCGACTGTTGTAGGTAGAACTATTATCACTACCCGGCTGAGAGTCCCGGGGATAAGATCCACCAGCTGACTTTGTGTCGCGCTTGTAAGAACCACTTGTCGAGTCTCTGGAATAATTGTTTCCAACTGACTGGCTGTCTCTACTATAGGCCACTGCTTGGCTATCACTAAAGCTTGATGCTGATTGTGTGTCTCTGTTATAACCAGAGGAATCTGATTGGCTCTCCCTTGTTTTAGAAGATGAAGGAACATTGTCTCTATATGAGCTTGCCCCAGTCTGGTTGTCCTTAAACGGAGAACTACTAGACTGTGCCATTGTTGCTGGATATGACGACGACCCTGCCCCAGCGGCATGATCACGATTTAAGTACGTCTGATTAGAATATGAACCCGTATGGGAAGAGTTTTGCGAATACAGAGAACTCTGCGGAGTTTGATTTGTAAAGGATGCAGTAGTAGTAGGAGTCTGGTATAAAGAGTTCTGGCCCGCCTGATTCGTAGAAGGATAACCGGACTGATTTTGGAATGTTGAACTAGACTGGAAGTTCTGGTACTGATTCTGGTTTGAAGGGTACTGCGACTGGTTAGTTGGGTAACCAGACTGTGATGACTGATAACCACCTGTTGGTGAAGACTGGTACCCACTTGGCGGCGACTGGTACTGAGAACCACCAGAGTGGTACTGGTTCGAGCCAGACTGGTACTGTGAACCACCAGATGACTGTCTGTTATATTGACTAGAAGAATACTGACCAGAACTGGTCTGGTCTGGGTACTGGTTACTTCCCGGATACGAGCCCGGTTTAGTTGAATTTGAGTATCCGGACTGTTTGTGAGACTGGTACCCGGATGATTGGTATGAAGAATTGGATGAATATGAATTTAGCCCAGAATCAATCTTTGTAGATGGCAGTGACACTGAAATGAAACAACCACAATTCAAGTATTTGCAATAATAACAATTACCTAAAATAAAGCATTTAGCTAAGGACAAAAACTCATGTGTCTACTGGTGAAGACAAACAAAATATTTGTTTTTGGTACTTTCTCTGCCCCCACGAAAAATAAGAGTAGATTGGTAATTGCGCTGAATTCAACTCTACTTACAAAGTAACGTGATGAAAAAGATAGTAAATATTCTACTAAAAATGACATCATAAATGCTGGTTTTATGATATAGCGGTCAGCGAAAATCATAGTTTGGTTTTAAAGGTTTATTTTTCGAAAGCTTACATAGATCTTATCTAGTGAAACTGGCATTTGTTGATTATTTTTTCGCCGGACAGCAGTTAAGAAAATTGCAAAGTGTGTAACCGTTTTTTTATTGCACGAATTTCTGTGCTTCGACCTAGTTAATTATAGAAGTATGCTGATAAATGAAAACCGTCTACACGTTTCGTTTGCTTTCAATTACTGAAGTTGAAGGTCAATTATTGATGTCATGGATTTCGCAGGACTAATCAAACCAGAATTCTCAGCATTTATAATTTTCTCAAAATGATCGAGAATGTTGCGATTAAACGTTTTGTTTCAAAATGTTTTCAAATCCCACCTGGCTGATTTCATTTGATAACAATTATTACTGAAGGAGTGATAATCTCCGACACAATTTTTTGTTAATTTGCTCATGGAAAAGTGGTGTGGTCTAGTCTCCTCCGACAGCTCGTTAGCGATCGCTTAATCATCGTAATTATGGTATCTGGGAAGGAAGTAAGTGTTCTCTGGGTGCTTGCAATAACCGCTTAAAGTAGCTATCCCACCAACAACAGCCAAAGTTTGCAACATGTACATCGTTTCTAAACTTACCGATGACGAGGTACCAACTCATAATTCATTTTATGCATATTCAATCACAGGTATTTTAATCTGCACATATGATATATACATTATTATATGACCTGAACACCTGGATAGAGTTTCGATAAACGGTTTTGTAGTGTAATTTTGTTATTTGGTGGGTCAGTTTCTTTAATGCATTCAAAAAAGCGTGCAGATATGGCATATAGCAGGGGTTGTTACAGTCCACTTGTTTTTAATTTACTAGCAAATAACATCAAATTTGCAAGCAGTACTTTTCCCCATTAATCTTGTTACTTGATGTTTTGGCCTTCAACAGGTACCACAAAACCTGAGAGTGGGACAATAATCCTTACACTGAGGCTTTGTCTGGACATAAGTTTGTGAGTGGGACAATAATTCATATACCGAGGGCTTTGTCCGGACATGTTTGTGAGTGGGACAATAATTCATACCTTGAGGGCTTTGTCCGGATATCAGTTTGTTGGATTTCAGATCTGAGGTACTGCCCGGCATTTGTAGGGGCTCTGGAGGAGACTGTATCTGAAATAAAGAAATAAACACTAAGCGTAAACATAACAGATTTTATAGTCTGGCCTCTGCTGAAAGAAGGAATCACCACATGTTTCTGCAGTATCCAACATGTCAGTTTGAGGATTTGTGAAGCTATAACCATGCATCAGTTTGGCAGTAGATGTCTGCCTCTGTGTGCACCACGGACGTACCACATGTACATCACACAGTCACAACACAAACGCAATAGCCCACATGACTTGGCTAAATTCTGGACCCCTGCACTTTCATCATAACATGATTGTAACTATAGATGTAAATTAACATTAAAATAAGAACATCAATCATCAAATTTCCTTCAATGTTCTACATTGCCAAAGGCACCACATGACCAATCTATTGATATTTTTACCAAGTTTAATAAAGACTCTTTAAACAGTTCCGAGATTTCAAATAAACAATTTTACAAATGTACTAGTTACCGTATTCTTTAGTGTAAACCGTGCATGCTCAGATAAATTGAACCCCGACTAAGACTAAAATCCTCGGAAAATATTTGTTGTTTTGTATTGCTTTTGTAAAACATGCACGAACAAATCTGTTTTCAATTTCAGACAGAACAGTGGATTGTCATTTTAAAAGCTTTGGCCAAAGAGCACCTGCAATAAAAACCTGATTGACTAAAAATAAGCTCATGTTAGCCTATAAAATATGTCCCACTGTCTGTAAAACTAACAACCACAACCATCCTATTAAGTGTCTCACTTTGCAAGACAATCTGATCTGAACTACAACCAGTCTATGCAGTACGTCTCGCTTTCTGTAAGGCCATTTTATACATATTAATCACAACCAGTTTATTAGATTGCTTCACTGTCTATAAAAAAATATCTGATAAATATGAACTACAACCAGTCTATAAAAGTCTCTCACCCAAATATGATCTGATTAATATTAACGTATGCTCGACACCACTGTGTGAAGTTATAACCATGCATCAGTTTGGCAGTAGATGTCTGCCTCTGTGTGCACCATGGACGTACCACATGTACATCACACAGTCACAACACAAAGGCAATAGCCCACATGACTTGGCTAAATTCTGGACCCCTGCACTTTCATCATAACATGATTGTAACTATAGATGTAAATTAACATTAAAATAAGAACATCAATCATCAAAATTCCTTCGATGTTCTACATTGCCAAAGGCACCACATGACCAATCTATTGATATTTTTACCAAGTTTAATAAAGACTCTTTAAACAGTTCCGAGATTTCAAATAAACAATTTTACAAATGTACTACCGAATTCTTTAGTGTAAACCGTGCATGCTCAGATAAATTGAACCCCGACTAAGACTAAAATCCTCGGAAAATATTTGTTGTTTTGTATTGCTTTTGTAAAACATGCACGAACAAATCTGTTTTCAATTTCAGACAGAACAGTGGTTTGTCATTTTAAAAGCCTTGGCCAAAGAGCACCTGCAATAAAAACCTGATTGACTAAAAATAAGCTCATGTTATCCTATAAAATATGTCCCACTGTCTGTAAAACTAACAACCACAACCATCCTTTATAAGTGTCTCACTTTGCAAGACAATCTGATCTGAACTACAACCAGTCTATGCAGTACGTCTCTTTTTCTGTAAGGCCATTTTATACATATTAATCACAACCAGTTTATTAGATTGCTTCACTGTCTATAAAAAAATATCTGATAAATATGAACTACAACCAGTCTATAAAAGTCTCTCACCCAAATATGATCTGATTAATATTAACGTATGCTCGACACCACTGTGTGAAGTTATAACCATGCATCAGTTTGGCAGTAGATGTCTGCCTCTGTGTGCACCATGGACGTACCACATGTACATCACACAGTCACAACACATCGGCAATAGCCCACATGACTTGGCTAAATTCTGGACCCCTGCACTTTCATCATAACATGATTGTAACTATAGATGTAAATTAACATTAAAATAAGAACATCAATCATCAAATTTTCCTCGATGTTCTACATTGCCAAAGGCACCACATGACCAATCTATTGATATTTTTACCAAGTTTAATCGACACTTTAAACAGTTCTGAGATTTCAAAAATACAATTTTACAAATGTACTAGTTACCGTATTCTTCAGTTTAAACCATGCATGCTCAGAAACAGTGAACCCCGACTAAGACTAAAATCCTTGAAATTTTGTTGTTGTTTTGTACTGCTTTTGAAAAACATGAATGAACAAATTTGTTTTCAAATTCAGACAGAACAGTGGATTGTCATTTTAAAGCCTTGGCGAAAGAGCACCTGCAATAAAAACCTGATTGGCTAAAAATAAGTTACGTGTTAGCCTATAAAATATGTCCCACTTTCTGTAAAACAACAAATACAACCAGTCTATAAAAGTCTCTCACTTTGCAATATGGTCTGATAAATATTAACGTATTCTCGATACCACTGTGTGAAGCTATAACCATGCATCAGTTTGGCAGTAGATGTCTGCCTCTGTGTGCACCACGGACGTACCACATGTACATCACACAGTCACAACACAAAGGCAATAGCCCACATGACTTGGCTAAATTCTGGACCCCTGCACTTTCATCATAACATGATTGTAACTATAGATGTAAATTAACATTAAAATAAGAACATCAATCATCAAATTTCCCTCGATGTTCTACATTGCCAAAGGCACCACATGACCAACCTATTGATATTTTTACCAAGTTTAATAGACTCTTTAAACAGTTCTGAGATTTCAAATAAACAATTTTACAAATGTACTAGTTACCGTATTCTTCAGTTTAAACCATGCATGCTCAGATACAGTGAACCCCGACTAAGACTAAAATCCTCGAAAAATATTTGTTGTTTTGTACTGCTTTTGTTAAACATGAATGAACAAATTTGTTTTCAAATTCAGACAGAACAGTGGATTGTCATTTTAAAGCCTTGGCGAAAGAGCACCTGCAATAAAAACCTGATTGGCTAAAAATAAGTTACGTGTTAGCCTATAAAATATGTCCCACTTTCTGTAAAACAACAAATACAACCAGTCTATAAGTCTCTCACTTTGCAATATGGTCTGAAAAATATTAACGTATTCTCGATACCACTGTGTGAAGCTATAACCATGCATCAGTTTGGCAGTAGATGTCTGCCTCTGTGTGCACCACGGACGTACCACATGTACATCACACAGTCACAACACAAAGGCAATAGCCCACATGACTTGGCTAAATTCTGGACCCCTGCACTTTCATCATAACATGATTGTAAACATAGTATATATATGAATGTAATATACTTCAACATAACATGAAGTTTAACTCTACATCGACCTTATTTTTGATTTGATGAATCTAGGCCAACAGATAGATACTTCAACGGAAAATGGTCTTAATTGCCAAAGACACCACAAGAACAATATATTTTCCAAGTTTAATATATTCCTGAAACTGTTGGCTGGCGTGGCGCAGTCGGTAGCGTGGCGGATTTGTAACCGAAGGCCCCGGGTTCAATCCTCCATGGTGCCACTGAGTTTCGTCGGTGTGTTCTTGGCCAAGACACTTTCCCTTAGCGTCGTCCGTCGGGTGGGGACGTAAACTGGGCGGTCCCATGTATCGGTCTATCCTCCGAGCACGTTAAAGAACCATAGGAATCTATTCTATAATAAGAGTAGGGCACGGTTCCCGGATTCCTATGTATCCTTCCCCTCTCTCTGGGGCGGCTCTAAATAACCTATACTGTGTTGATGAGCCGTTACAACAACATTCAATTGAAACTGCTGACAAATTTACTTTTGTTTTTTTATGGAAATGCATAAAATATTATATTAGAGTCACCACAAAAGCAGTCTATAAAAAGTGTCTCACTGACTGTTAATCTATCTGACCAGTCTATAAAAATATATCCCGCTGTGTGTAAAACAATTTGATAAATATTATCACGTAAACCGGTCTATAAAATGTCTCACTGTAAAATGATCTGACAAATATGAACCAATCTAAAAAAAGTGTCCCACTTCGCCAAACAACCCGATTAATATTAACGTATTCTTGACACCACTGTGTGAAGCTAGAACCATGCATCAGTTTGGCAGTAGATGTCTGCCTCTGTGTGCACCACGGACGTACCACATGAACATCACACAGTCACAACACAAAGGCAATAGCCCACATGACTTGGCTAAATTCTGGACCCCTGCACTTTCATCACAACATGATTGTAAACATAAATGGTCATCTAAACAGCATTTCAAATCAGTGTTAACAGATTATATCTTCATGGCTATCATCCCTCGATCATAACTTTTTTTCTCTATCATTTAACATTAAAGCAAGTATCTCATAATAATTCTTTTTTTTTAATATTAATACAATTCTAAATTCATGTAATCTATTTTATCACAAGGCCAAAAAAATAAAAAAAATACCTGTGTTTCCGGTGGCCCGACCGACCCTTAAACTTTTTATGACAAAAAGAAAGACTTTTTTTTTTTAAATTTGTTCTTAACAATGATTTAGGGCTGTTCCAGAAAAAGACATGGGGGGGTTTGGAGGCACTCTTTTTTTTTTTTAACCCCACCACCTACAATTTAAATTTCCTTTTTACCCCACCACCTATATATATATATTTATTTCCTTTTTACCCCATTGCCTAAGTATTTTCATTACCCACCATTTATAGATTTTGATTTTCAATATTACCCCACCATCTATAGTTTTAATGATTGTTTTAAAAATATAAACCAATTAAATCAACACATTTTTAATTAATAATATAAACAAAATAGTAAAATGGTAGTGGGGGCGGGGAGATCTTTAAATCAAGACGCCCCCTAATAAGAAATAAAACAAAACCTCAGGAACACCCACCACCTACAGAATCATATATTATCATTTATACCCAACGACCTGTAGAATTTTATATCGGTCAACCCCCACCGCCCATGTCAAAAAATATCTGCCTCACCCCACCACCCGTAGAAAAAAATATAGCGCTGCCAAACCCACCCAGGTATATTTTTCTGGAACAGCCACCGAGTTTCGTTGGTGTATTTTTGGGCAAGACACTTTCCCTTAGCCTCGTCCGTCAGATGGGGACGTAAAGCGGACAGTCCCGTGTATCGGTCTATCCTCCGAGCACGTTAAAGAACCATAGGAATCTATTCGATAATAAGAGTAGGGCACGGTTCCCGGATTCCTATGTATCCTTCCCCTCTCCTTGGGGCGGCTCTAAATAACCTATACTGTGTTGATGAGCCGTTAAACAACATTCAATTCAATTTATCACAATATATCGAGGTAAACTGATATCACAGAGAAACTTTCAGTTGTATCATCAACTTGTATGGGGTTTATGAGATAAATAAATGTAGAATCTCAGAATATATTACTCCAAACAAAAAAAGAAAAAAGAAAAAAAAAAGCCTACCGACCTACCTTATTTTTTTTAGAGCATGCAATAGGAAACGCACCTAATTTTTTTTTTGGACTAATAAGAATTCTAAGAGATAATGTATTACATTGAAGGCAAACAATACAACATGAAACGCTCTTACATGAAACAGGATGGACAGAGAATGGGACATGAAATCACTGGAAACATGTTACAGGTAAATTAACCCTGAAGAACTTAATAACTGGCAACTTACTTTAGTATTTTCTGCAGTGTTCTGTTTGGTTGGTGTAGAGTATGGCGACTGCTGGTACATACTGTTTCTGGGCGAGCCCTGTTCCAGACTCCCTGCGGACATGATGGACGAGGGAATCATAGACTCGCTCGTCTGACTTAATGACACCTTCCCAACTTGAGCATTGACGTGATTGTTAATGGTGGCTGTACTGTAAAACAAGTATACATTAAGGTCAAACCTGCCCACCCATGTTTATCACTATCAACCACACAACATTTCAACAGACAGTATGTTATCTTAGGGTTTAAAATAGACTAGACACAGTAGACAAAGAAAGCTTAAAGTGTTTTCCTACCTGCTGGAGGCAGCACTAGAGAAAGCATTTGTAACAGATTCATTTCCTCCGAACGAGAACGGTGGGCTGTCCGTTCCAAAATCCAGATTACCAAACTGGACATCCAGCGTTGTCATCATGTGACCAGGCATCTCTACGGCCGACGCTGGTATCTAAAGGATATAAAAACAACAAGTTACAATTTACTGGACATCCTTGCTGGACATCCATCATGCGAATCATCTGCTGACCCTGGATCGTGGCGGATAAAATATGCTACATTGAATAAACTGGACATTCATTATAATTATGTGACTGACAATGTCTAAGGCGTATGTTGGAATCTCCTGGATATAAGAAGTAAACAAACTGACAGACATAAAATTCTTTCTTTTGATACCTTTAAAATAGTAATGAAACATAATAGTTTTCAACAGCTCATCAACACTGCAGAGGCTTTTTCAAGCGGCCCCAGAAATAGGAAGGAAACAGGAACCTGGGCACTATGCCCTACACTTACTGTTGATATTGTTCTTGAACATCCTCTGAGGTTAGACTCCCAAGACATTGGAGTTCCTGATTTATGCCCCCATCCTACAGACGAGGACATACCGAAGCAACTCAGTAAGATTTGCACTCATATCTATGACTTTTCAGAGATGAACATGTTATCCACTAGGCCTCTGTGGCCCTGCCACTAAAATAGACTACTTCTTATTACATAAAAGACCAAGGTTCCATACTCGTTAGAGGCCAGTTTCCGTCCAAGCCCAGTTTCCGTCATTCTCATTTAAAAAACGTTTTTACACCTGCAAATTACTTACGCGATGTCACTTATTGTCAGACGTTTATAGCTGAAGATTGTAAACAGGAAAAACAACCAAAAGGTAAATAAACGGTACAAAAACGAAAGGGAGTTCTCTGAAAAAATGTGTTTACTTCCTTATATGGCGTTGGGGATGCGTGCGCATACTGCCGCATAATAAACTATTACAAAAAAAAAGACTGTAATTACGTCATATTTTTATCACTCTTCAGTGGACGCATTCAGTGGACGCAGTCAAATATACCGTGATTATATAGATTAACCAAAGAAAAGCAAATCGTACAACCTGTATCTGTTTGGTTACTCATCTTTACAGTGCAAATTGTCGTCGTAAATGCGTTACCAGGCGCATTGTTATAACGATCGGGGTGACTGGTGGAACAACGCAAACATACAATTTTTACAATGAAATTGTTGAATAGACTTGCAAACAAGTTTCTAATTCATAAAAAATTACTGTATCTTGACATAGTTGAATCTATCACTCGATAAAATACATGACGGAAACTGGGCTTGTAAGCACAATGATTTCTCAGTTTTAGTCTATTTAAAACAAGGTCACGTGCCACTTCGATAATTTATATAAAACAAAATTATTTGGTATCAAATTTTCAGGAAGAGGTAAGCTAATAGAAAATAGAGTAAAAATTGTCAGGATCAATAGATTTGTCTGAAAAATTAGTTTGTGTTTACATAAGTGACGGAAAGTGGCCCCCGACGAGTATACCCAGTAGAAATGATAAAGCTTCAAAAATAGTCGCGTTCATGTCAACAATAAATCTACAGGACTTCAAACAGAATCAACAATAGAACACATAACTGGAGTTGGATAAACAAGTATGAACCAGAAATTAACCAGCAGCCTCCATCAGCCTAGTAGTTGCTGAATCGACAATTCAACATTTTCAGCACAACAAATTTAAACTATAGGTAAAGTATTGTCTCTTTTTAATAAATGACGATGATGCGGAATGTTCAATTCTAGTTTTCTTAACTTCCATTGAAAGAGAATATCAACACAATAGTATACCTTTGAGGGTGGTGGTAACTTTGATCTTTGTGGCTTCTGTCTTTGTTGTTGCAACAATGCATTCTGGGACACTACCGACGATGAAATAACACTAGGTGGCGCTGTTATAGACTGTGTCACAGATGACAAACTACTCCCCCCAAGAGAACCAGTCAATCCACTACCACTTAATCCAGTACCAGTCAAACTATTCCCTGATAGACTGGTCGCATTAAGACCACTTCCTGTCAAACTATTTACTGGTAGACTGGTTCCTGACAAATTATTCCCCAGACTGGTGCGTGCTAAACCATTTCCGGTGAGACTGGTACCAGAAAGTTCACTACCGGAAAGACTAGGTCCCATGTTGTCATGTAAAGCGTTTTGAAGTGACATAAGAGCGCTGACGTTGGATGCAGTATGAGAAGACATGGAGTTCTGTAATGTGGAATTCGATCCAGAACCAATCTAAAATGGAAATAGTTCTCCAGTAAACAATTAAACTGAATGTAGTTTTATATAGGTTTTATTTTTAAACTAAATACAACATCAGTTTCATCTTAAATTGCAAGATATATTTACAAGTTGAAACTTTTATACATTCGAAATTTGTAATATATTCAAGCAGCATATGCTACCAGGGCTTTAACTCAAGCTTGTCAGAGGTCTGCAGCTCTTCACACCACAGCTACCAATGTCAGTGGTAAAGATCCTACCATCTGATCTTAAACTATGCCAGACTCATGTTTGTTTATAGTCATAAACATAAAACCTGTTGGGCAATGCCTTTTACAAGACCTCTCGAAGCTGATATAAATTATGTTGAATTACTTTGTTGTATGGAATGTTTACTCAGTTGCATCATACTACAAATAGTCGGTAGATTAAATATACGACAATAACAGTTGATAAGTGTTACCCCTATAGAGTTCTTTATAGATTCTGTTGCCTGTTGATTAAACTGGTTGATATAGCTCGCTTCGGCACTGATGTCATTCTGTGAATGTTTCTGGTATATCGCATTAAGATCGAACCTAAAGGAACAACATGTAGAAAGTTGCAAAACTTATTTATTTCTCAAACATTACAAACCGTCATGTAGTTTCAGTTGAGTATACACTACAAATTTTTTTACTTTATAACTCTATGCAAACAAAGATGGCCTCCGGCAGCCATGTTTGAAGTCGAATCAAAATGATTTTCAACAAGGACCAACATCATGTCATGCAGATCATTTTAGAAAAAGTCCAATATCAATATCACTTATAGTTTTCAAGAAGTAGTCGCTACAAACTTGTTTTAAAAAAAATGTTTTTAGCTTTGACAGCCATCTTGGAATTCACATCAATGTGAATTTTTGCTAGGATCAACTAGACATTATGGGCAACATTCCTGTAAAGTTTCATGACAATTTATCCAGTAATTTCAGAGGAGTAGTCGCTACAACTTTTTACTATATAACTCTATGTAAACAAAGATGGATGCTGGCAGCCATGTTTAACGTCGAATCGAAATGATTTTCGAAATGGACCAACATCATGTCATGCTGATCATTTAAGAAAATGTCCCATATCAATATCACTTATAGTTTTCAAGTAGTCGTCGCTACGAACTTGGTTTTTAAAAATCTATTTTTAGCTTTGGTGGCCATCTTGGATTTCACAGCAACGTGAATTTTTGCTAGAAATAACTAGGCATTATGGGCAATATTCCTGTAAAGTTTCATGAAAATCCATCTAGTAGTTTCAGACGAGAAGTCGCTTCAAAAACGTTTTTACGGACAGACAGAAGCCAGATGCCGCACCACGGCATAAGCTCTGCTGATGATCTGTGATCAGTATAGCTAGCTAACGATAGTTTTTCCAAATTTTTATTTTTATTTTTTCCCCTCCTTTTACAGCAATGCTCGTGTCTTGATGGTTCATAAAACGATTAATCAAAACATATTGGCATCATATCTAATATTATCATACTATATATGCTTACTATTTTTCCGCTTATGTTCCCATCATATATTACACTTTACATTACAAAATTGATACTCACGTGTTGACAGTGGTATCGAGTTGTACTGGTACTGGGGGTTCTTGTGCTGCAGATGAACTGGCCACGAAAACCTTGGTCTCCGCCAACTGTCAATACAACAAGTAGTTTGTCAATACAGTACACTGTTCAAGTACCTACTCCATTAATTAACAATCAGTCAATACAAATTTATGTAACAAATACGTTGAGATATTGTTGTTTTCTATTTTGTCTGCTAACACATACATAAGATTTTTCAATCACTTTTATTTGTCAATAGGAAATACTGCTTTTCCTTTTTATTGTGAAAAAAATAATTGCTTTTATTCCTCATTTTATGATAATTAAACACATTTCTTTTCCATTCATTTTGCTGTTCAATTCAGTTGTTACTCCAGTGCAAACTTGTATACAGAGACTATTGGCTTTCAATTCATAGACAATGCTCGAATGATATTTAACGATTTACTGCCAAGATTCCACAATACAAGGTATATATTTAAATACTACGGTTAATAAAGAAGTAGCGCTACACACAACAGTCTTCAATGCATGCATTAAAACCATCTCCAAAACAAGAGCCCTCCGCTCTACTGATGTAAGGCTTCCTAGTTTCAGAGAAGTTATCCTTGTAACGTTTGTAAGCCACCATAACATGATGCTGCATGCAAAATATCAAAGATCCAGTCATTCTAGTTTTAGAGGAGTAGATTCTGTAAGGTTTCCATACATAATGCTATACAGAATTACTTGACCCCGGAGCAGAGCCACTTTTGACCCCTGGGTCATCATTTGTATAACTTTGGTAAAGCACCATAATATGATGCTGCAAGCAAAATATCAAAGCTCCAGGTTTCACATTTCAGAAAAGAATTATAAAATGTTCATTATATATCTTTATAAAAAGTCAAGCGACCCTTCGATGGTCCCCCAGGGCAGGGACATTTTTGAATCAGGGACTTCCATTTGTAAAAACTTGATAGATTAGTACCTATCAATCATTTCAAAACAAGAATAATCAAAATCTGTATTGTGGTTCTGGAAAAAGAGGATGTTTTAAGGTTAAAGCTACTTTGAGAAATGGTGGCCATTTTGAATGTCTGATTGCCGAAATTTTTTAAACCTTTGTAAGCCACCATATAATGCTCAGGGATCACTAGGCCACGATTCCGCGATATTCTTGCATTAAAATCTCAAAAATCGCATGAAAAAAAGACAAATGGAACAAATTGTTGCACCGAATTCGGGGAAATCCATTTTAAAAAGGTGATGTAAATTTGGACACGCTTTATTTCGGATGCTTTAACAACTTCTACTTTCACTACTGGGAATGACCCAGAATGCAGAAATCACGTCTAAATTTCAAAAATGTTCTGGGGTCATGCCCCCAGAACCTCCTAGCGGCCTCCAGCGATACATGCAGTCGACAAACAACCACAGGCACTGGTCGTTCGGCTTCGCATCCAAAATGTTCCATGAAAATGGTGAATGTCTATTAAAATCAAGCAAATGGAACACTTTGTCTCATTGAAATTCAATCCTAGGGTGATCCCTGGATGCTGCATGCAAAATATCTCCGTTTTTATAGTTTCAGGAGTATTTTTGTTATGTTTTCCATATTAATCGATATATATAGAATCATTTGACCTGGGAGTGGGCCACTTTTAAACCCAGGGTCACCATTTGTACAACTTTGGTAAAGCTTTCAGGATCATAATATGATGTTGCACACAAAATATCATAGCTCCAGACTGAAATTTGAAATGTTAGTTATATATATATATCTATGAAAACTCAAGTGACCCCGTCGATGGTCCTCCAGGGCAGGGCCATTTTTTAAACTCCGGGACTAATTTGTAGAAACTTGGTAGATTAGTACCTATCTATCACTTCTAAATCAGAATCTGTATTGAGGTTCTGGTGGAGAATATTTTTTACGGCTTTGAATACTTTTTAGTAACAGCAGCCATTTTGAATATCCGACTCGACCAAATTTTTCTTATGTATCGTATATCAGAAACAACCTTCTGAAATTTGAGTAAAATTGGCCAATTGCTTTCAGATGGACGAAGACGACGCCAACAGACGCTGATAACAACGCGCCATCGCATAAGCCATGTTGGCCAGTAGAGCTCAAAATGGCTACGGTTATTCAATAAAAATTCAGTTTATTTAACAATATAAGGCATGACTGTTATTTACGTGCAAAAAAAAAACAACTTCAGAAACAAAAGATATTAACAAATGAACACAACCACAATCAAATGTGTGCCAAAATGAAGGTAAAACCCCGAATTTCCACTGCAGCCTTCACAGTTACCCATTTTGACTGCAAGTTGTTTACTTCTAGTACAGGAAAGGAAAATAAATTCACAATTTAGGTAGAATTAAGATATACAAGAGTAAAACTTTCAAAATCAGTATTTCCATAGACAGAGATTATAAATATATTGAGGCGGGCATTTCTAACAGGTATATGTATTTCCTCTGTGGATGATTGCATGTACACAATTTCAATCACAAACTAGATCCATCCACAAATGACATTACGTAATTTATAAAGGACTTCTCGGGAATATAAAATCAGAATTTGAGAGCCTTGCAAGAAAGTAAATTGCCAAATATTCTATACCACATACATATATAAAACCATTTCTTATTGTGTCACTGACTCGTCTGCAAAAGACAAAATGAACTTTGCACACACTGTCCTACACGTTTTGTCAACAATTTTATATCATAGAAAATTATTTTGAAATTTGATTACCTTACTTTATGACTTCTGAGGAAATTTTTGAAATTTAAAAGCCACTGGGGGCGAGCTTATTGTGAACGTTTAAGGAAAGTCCATTTTTTCAGAAAATACGAGGACTCTTTAAGAAATAAGAACTCCTTTTTTGATTCATTTTCCTTTTTTTCTGCCCAGTACAAGATGATTTAGAGGTTAATGACAAGATATATCCAGACAGGTACCGTATCATTTTTTTTGACGTTAGGGCAATTTCAAAATAAAACCAAGACGGTAAAACCATAATTTCTTTTTTTATAATAGATGTCTATGGAGACATGATTTGAGCGGATATATTTGTTTGTTTTTACCTTCACTATTGGCACATGACTGTAATCGTTACTTACACTGCCAGTCCAACTATCTATGTCCTCATTCCAGTCTTCGTTCGTGTCTCCCCAGTTGGATACTGAAATAATAATCACTGTCATATCATCTGTTACTTACGGCTCAACAAAAACATGATGTTTAGGGATATTTGCTCGCATAACAGTGGGAGGAGATACAGAAAAAATCAGGTTCATCCTTCTCTTATATCAATGCAGGGCTTTTTTTATGGTAAATTTGGGCTCATTCCCCTGGCTAAAAAGTATAATTTTTTCCCCAATTTTTTACCAAATTCCCATTGTGTCGGTATTAATTTTTTTGCGATAAAGAACATAGCGGTAAGCGTACAGGTGGAGATTTCAGGAACATGAGCCGTATTTTAACCATGTGCAATTTTTATAAGAGTTGCATCCCTTTACACTGGTCGGCGTCATCGAAGCGCATGGTATAGCTTTTCAATAGTAGTCAACAAACGATAAAGCTTCTTAGTGAATCGGTGCGAAATGTCACTCAACGAGAAAAGTTATCGAAAGAAAATTGACAAAAAGATGGCAGAGGGGAACAAAAATATAAGTTTCTGTTTAAATAACAAAGTATTGAATATCGAGTCCCTCGCCCAATGACCGTAACATACCACTCGAATAACTTAATGCAAAGAAATTAAAAATCGAGGATGAGTCAACCCCAAGGCCAAGTACTTCTTCTTTAATTTCAGATTTAACTTGTAACAGCATTGATGGTGATGGTGATCATCATGTAGTCCATGTGCCAGATGTAAATTCACATCAACCAAATATGAGTCAGTATTACTTCAGTGTTGCCAAGTCAGCCTATTGTTGTAAATAGTGTGAATTTTTTTGTCCAGTGTGTTGAGTGATGGGAAGGCAAACACATACGTAAGTGGTGTCACTTTAGAGACACTGGTCAGTGTTCCTCAGACAAGACATTGATAGCATTGTTGATGTTTTCAAAAATGGAGAGCAAAGGAAAATCATGCTGGAAACTAATGAAATGTGAAAATAGATCAATTAAAAACTTGTTTCATGGAACTGAAATGAACAGTTACAGTGTGTCCTTGTTTAATTTTTATGTATGGCCATTTTTTTTTTGATATTTCCATTTTTGATCAATTTACGACGCGAAATTCCCCCATCAAAGGGTCCCACCACCATTCCCCAAAACCAGAAAAAAAGCTCTGCAATGAATAAATGAAACTGCATTTACGCTCCGTAAACACATCATATTACGTTCAGAGTTCTACCCAGGATATTAAGGCATGTTGCATTTAACATGCCTTCACAACCAAAATGCTCTTGCAACATCCCTCAATTTTGTAAAGACATTAACACATTTTAATTATTTCATTTTTGTTTAGCTTCAATAAGTTTAAAACACAATATATAGAATAACTAGCCTATTTCTTATATAGATCAAGTGTCTTTCTGAAAAACTACACATACATATAGTGGTCATGTATAAGGATACAATCTGAAGCAAATTTTCCCTGATAAAAACGACATGCCTTGAAAAATTCCTGGGGAAAACACCGACGTTATATTGGGACAGCAACCTCAGAAGGAGATGAGATGAAGGACAAAGTTTTCCCATCAGACACGTCTCTTGACAGGGAGTGAACCCACACGCAATCTCATTAAAATCATATCCTTATTACGCTTTGATACTCTCCGCTATGGGATCTGACAACACTGCCTTGGAGGTCACATCAGATCAACCTTTCATCTAATCAATATTCATGAGAAGATCCAACTAAATTCAATCAATGAAATCAAGACTTCCTGTGTTATTGCTGTGGATTGCACGATAAATTCAAAGAAATGCACTAAATTGCACGTTTTACATCAAGATACGAAAAAAAATCATGGTCGCTGTCATGTGTTTTGAAAACGTATATTCCACCGAAATTATTACGATGTCCTAAATAGTGAAACATAGTACATCTGGCCCACTTAGCTCAGTTGACAACGAACTCGACTATTGACTGCCAGTGTGATTTAGTGTGGGTTCAATCTCATGAATCGGTAAAAAAATTGTACCGCTATTAAATTCCGTCGATCTTTTTCAATCTTTTTTTTCCCCAGTAAATATTCAATAATGGTTGGTGTGTTATGTTTTTCAACGCAATTATTTTGTGTTTTACAAGCTAAAAGTTACGGACATTGTCTCTTTCAATACCGAGTGTAGACTGCTCCACAGCATTTTACTGAAACGCGACATGCGCAGTGAATCAGTCTACCGAGCAATTTTGTAGGCTGAAATCTGATCGGCTAATCGTAAGGTCAATCTGACGTGACCTCCAATGCAGCATTGTCAGATCCTTAGTAGCGTAGAGAATCATAGCGTGATCAAGGGTTTGATTTTAATGAGATTGACCCATGCGAGGCAGGTCTGTAGCTCCAAAGCCAAGGTCATATACACAAGAGGCCCATGAGGGCCTGTGGACGCTCTACTGGATAAAGATTGTGTATAACGGGCCATAACTATGTCGAAAATCATTCAACTCGAACATGGCAAAGATGCGCAACTAGGCTTGGTACTGATCATCCCTGCTAAGTATTGCTGAAATCCGGCCTGAGGTTCAAGAGAACTTGTCTGTACAAAGATAGTGTATTAAAACCTTAAAAGGAAGCCATGCTTTGAAGCTTTCAACAATTGTTTACCAGTGCTCATAGTGAGATTTATAACTCCAGATGTTATAAGTTACAGAGCACATGGACAGTTTTAGAAGCCTTACTTTTTGGTTCCTTCTCTCCTATCACAGCTGTTTCATTTGTCCAGGTATCAATTTGTGGGCCGTTGTCAAAGTTTTCAAACTTCTCAAACTTCTCAAATTGATTGTTCTTCTCAAACCGTGGCTGAGCAGTGCGGAAATTTCTGCAAACAGAATAATAAATTACAAATACATTAGAAAATGTGTAGAATTTATGAAGGAATTGAATGCAACACATTATTCAGGTCAATAAGGATGACAGGACACAGAGAAATCTTGGACTCTTATTAAAAAGACTGGTTCTTGAAAACTCGGAACACTTTTTATAGAAGGACAGTAAACAATTAAATACTGTGGAGAAAAAGTATGCAAGTGCAACATAAATCAACAAGATAGTAAAACTGAATTAAAACAAATTGCAGTCCCTGCAGATCTAAATATAATTAAATACATTTCTGACAAAAATATTTTCATTAAGACAACTTATTAAGGCATTAAAAGAATGAATATCTTACCCGACTCCTCCTGCACCACCCCGGCCCCTCCTGGAGCCCCCAAACCCACCACCACGTCCTCGTCCTCGGCCCCTCTCAAAGCCTCTATCCCCTCTGTCATTGTCTTTATCGTTTTCATCGATAATGTTGTCGGGCCGGTCTCCTGCTCTGTCAGGTCGACCTCTACCCCGAGACAACCGAGGTGGACGGTTATCATTCCGGCGTGGTCGCCGGAAACCATCCGACTGTTCTCGGAAGCCTCTGTCCTGATCGCGGTCTTCCCTGTCCCTGTCTCTGTCACGATTATCTCTGTCGTTCCTATCTTTGTTGTCTCGCTTTTCCGGTTTACTGTCAACATCATTTTCAACAGGTGGAGCTGAGGACTCTATTTTTTGAGACGGTTTCTTTTTCTTCTTACCAGATTCTCGCCACTCACCCTAACAATTGAAAGAAATAACATTAACAATGAATCCCAATACCAAAAAGGGCTTGATGGTTTGTAGTATTTAATTACAATACAAGTGACTCATTTACGTCCAAATGCTGAAGGAAGGATTTAGTGTCTTACACGTGGACCCACAGAAGAAACCCAGTGGGTGCATCTCGAACAAGTGATCAGCATTCAGTCTACTGTGCTATCTATCACACAGCCAAGCTGGAGCCTTCATTTGGAGCCGTCATTTATTAATGTCGCCAAAACATGTTAACAGATTTCTAAATGACCAGGATTTTTTTTTACAAATAGGGGAAGGTGACCAGGCCCTTTCAAAGGGGAAAAAACGCGCAATTTTTTCGATTTAGGGGATAAATTGCGTGCATTTGGTTGTTTTAAGGGGAAAATTAAAATTGATTAAAAAGGCATTTTAATCTTTAATTAAAAATTTTCCATAATCATGTTTATCCAATGGTATGTTACTAACTTTAAAAAGTAGTCATTACTATAAAATACCAAATAAAGCATGAATAAAAAACTTCTTCATTTATAGTCGCACTAAGGCAAAATAAAATTATACCTGAGTTTACTGTAACCCGACCGACCCTCTGAAAACACCCCCGACTCCATTTTATTTTATTAAAAAAAATATAAAAAAATTGAAAAAATAATAATGTTCACAAATCACGGTGCGGTTTTGAAAGCGTGTAAATTTCACGGTATACTGTACACAGAACTGGTATAAAACAGTCAAAATGGCGTCTCCCTGTACTGTTTTGGCTGTACAGTTTCAAAAATGTCAGCACATGGAAGCGCTAATGTTATGGCGTGCACTCTCCATAAAGAATCGATTGTTGAATTGTTTGACAAGTACCACAAACAGGTCGGTAAATGCCCCGAGTTCCAGGCCACCTGTCGTAAGTTTGTTTCTAAAACAGTACTATTAATGTGCATATGTGTAATTGCTTCTCAGCACTTAGCATTGGCATCGACTACTACTGCATTATAACTTCTTGAAGAAGTATGCCGTTCCATAATAATTTTCTGAACTCGACCTCAATATAGGCTCATAATAACTAACATGAGAAATTTATAAATATTTATTACTTTCTGATGTTAGGTAAGTAATATACATGTAAGTAAACCCTTTTACAAAACTATTCAAATGGTCAATTAACATTTGACATTATAACTTTGAATATTTGTTCAGCTGTCTGGGAGGCAAGAACTGCTCTTGGTTACATGTATGTCAACCGCAGAATTTGACTACACCTGTGGGTCCCCCATCCTTCCTGACGGTCATATACCAGTATTCAGGAAGAGCATTGAAGTCAAGTTACTCATAACATGTCAGGCCCCACTGGAGATCACACTGTATGATGCTGGACTGATCCCAGCCGACTCATGTACTCATTGCTGTTGGAGCTGACCCTCTTTCGGACTTGCGGAAAACATTTAAAACTGTTTTACCCCTTTGTAATAATTGCAAGTGTTTGGGAAAAAAGCCAGTTGTTACCAGGCCTTTCGGGAAACAATAAAACATACACAATTTCATATTGTTATCTATTGTAGTTTTAAAATACCACATTTTCCCATTCATCAAAGCTCATCGCCACCTTAAATGTAACTTTGCCAAAAAATAAAATAAAATAAAATACCCTATTTTTTTCAGCAATGTTACAGTAAACACAGGTATAATTTTATTTGGCCTAATCAAAAAAAATGATATCACTGACATTCCTTCCACAAAAACAAGCAAAAGAACATTAAAAACTGTCACATTTTAGGACAAAAAGAAAAACACTGTCATGTCACTATTTAATTACAGTGGCATGTCCCTATATTTTTGTCCACGGAACAATTCTAACAGATTGTCATAGTCTTCATCATCAAAAGCTTGCCCAAGCCCACCAGCAGACTCCTGGAAACACTTGATCCTCATAATCGTATCCAGGGTACCCTGGCCCAGTTGTGCGACATCGCTGATAAAAGTTCACAAAATATACCGGAAACCACAACAGTTACTTCCCTTGTTATTAGTCATTGTCGTAAAGGTAAACCGTAAAATGTTCTACGATAAACAATTGCGAAGCGTCGAAGGCGATTAATCATTTTTTTCGTCCATGATTTATTAGTCTTTAATTTAAAGGGGAACTTTCTGTAGAGGGGAATTTTTAACCTTAAATAGGGGGAAAATGTAGTAGGTTCCCCAGATTGGGGAAGACGCCGGTATCCGGGTCAGTTATATAGTAAAAAAAACACCTGATGACTGTTCCCCAACCCATACCAGTACAGGTTACATTTTATTTAATTTGTCTTGTAGATTGGAAACAAGCTTGAGGTAAACATCAATAACAAGAGGTCAATGACCTTGAAGCTCTACTGATTGATTTTGATTTCAGGAAGTAGTCGCTACAGACTTGTTTTTTGAAAATCTATTTTTAACCGTGGCGGCCATCTTGAATTTCCGGCCGAACTGAAATTTTGCTAGGATCAATGAGACATCAAGAGCAACATTCCTGTGAAGTTTCATGAAAATCCATCAAGTAGTTTCAGAGGAGTAGTCGCTACAAGTTTTCATTATATAACTCTATGTAAACAAAGATGGCCTCTGGCAGCCATGTTTAACGTCAAATCAAAACGATTTTCGACAAGGATCAACATCATGTCATACTGATCATTTTAGAAAAAGTCCCATATCAATATCTCTTATAGTTTTGAAGAAGTAGTCGCTACAAACTTATTTATTTTAAATCTATTTTTAGCTGTGGCGGCCATCTTGAATTTCCGGCCGACCTGAACTTTTTCTAGGATCAACTAGACATCAAGAGCAACATTCCTGTGGTGAAGTTTCATGAACATCCGTTAAGTAGTTTCAGAGGAGTAGTCGCTACAAGTTTTTACTATATAACTCTATGTAACCAAAGATGGCAACTGGCAGCCATGTTTAACGTCGAATCAAAATAATTTTCCACAAGGATCAACATCATGTCATGCTGATCATTTTAGAAAAAGTCCCATATCAATATCACTTATAGTTTTCAAGAAGTAGTCGCTACAAACTTATTTTTTAAAAAACTATTTTTAGCTGTGTCGACCATCTTGAATTTCTGGCAGATCTGAAATTTTGCTAGGATCAATTAGACATCAAGAGCAACATTCCTGTAAAGTTTCATGACAATCCGCCAAGTAGTTTTAGAGGAGTAGTCGCTACAATTGTTTACTATATAACTCTATGTAAACAAAGATGGCCACTGGCAGCCATGTTTAACGTTGAATCAAAACGATTTTTGACAAGGATTAACATCATGTCATGCTGATCATTTTAGAAAAAGTCCCATATCAATATCACTTATAGTTTTCAAGAAGTAGTCGCTACAAACTTGTATTTTAAAACTCTATTATTAGATTTGGCGGCCATCTTGGATTTCACATCAACATGAATTTTTGCTAGGATCAACTCGACTTTATGGGCAACATTTCTGTAAAGTTTCATGAATATCCATCCAGTAGTTTCAGAGGAGTACAAATAAAAGTTTACGGACAGACGGACGGACGACGGACGCCGCACCACGGCATAAGCTCTGCTGATCTCTGATCAGTCGAGCTAAAAATGTATGCTGAAAATGCTTACATCTGTTGCTCCTTCCAGAACCATGTTGACAGCTCTCTCCACATCATTTTTATTGTCATACAGGGCTATTTCAGCCCCGTTTTGAGAACACCCCGTCAGTTCCACAACCTGGAAAATAACGAATACTAAAAGTAACATATAAATCCAGAAAATAACAAATACTATAAGTAACAGATATAACATGAATTTTCTTTTTTAAAATTAAATTAAACCAGCTAAACAGGTTCAATTTATCAGTCTTAACAGTGTTTTCAGTTCTTTAATCCACCGTGGTAGGGAGACGAGCCTTCAAAGAATATTTTGTGGGATTGAACTGAATACTTGAGCCTTTTGATGAACAAGAAGGCCACTGCCTACATGTCGAGCCCTATAATAAAGGTACAGATTTTATTTGACCAACACCAATGTCAATCCCAAGAGATATTAAATTAATGTCATTAACATTGGGGAATGCATGTCGTAGCGGAGATATTGATGTATATTTCATCGAAGTAGGTCACAGCGGCACGAAATTTTACAGATGACATTAAATGCATATAAGGAATATCCTGGTGAAGTTTGGAGAAAATCCTCTGAGAAAGAAGCAAGCTACTCATGTTGTAGCGCAGACCTGACGTGACCTGTATTTTGTCGAAAGTATGTCACAGTGACCCGAAATTTTGCATATATGATGTAAGATGCACATAAGAAACATTCTGGTGTAGTTTCGTGACCTATATTTCGCCAAAAGTAAGTCATAGCGACCCGAAATTTTGCACTTGATGTTAGATGCATATAAGGAACATTCAGTTGAAGTTGGTGAAAATCCTGCAAGAAAGAAGCAAGATATGCATGTCGTATCAGAGACTTTCGTCAAAAGTGGGCAACAGCGACCCAAAATTTTGGACGATGTTCGATGCACACAAGATACATTCTAGTGAAGTTTGGTGGAAATCCTGCGAGAAAGAAGCAAGATACGCATGTCATAGTGGAGACCTATATTTCATCTTAAGTAGACGGGCTCGACAAAAACAAATTTGCCCACAAACCGAAATTAAATTTGTCCGACTTCTTAAGTTCTTATTGCTATTAAGATTCGGACCGAGTTCGGTAATGATCTGATGCAAAATGAAATTGTTAATGTGTTGACAACTTTTTTCATTAAATCAAGGGCTATAACTGGTTGCATATTAGAACTCTTCTGAGCTTTCACTGATATTAAGACGTACCTAGATTGGGAAAGATCAAATGTAAACTGAAGTTGCTCGAATGCAAACACAGGAAAATATGGTATTTTGATTCCCATAACTTGTGTTTATTATCATCTGATCTGCATGGTTTTCGAACTCGTTCAAAGCTTTCATTGATTTTGAGACCCTGAAACATTATCAACTGAGCTAACACAAATGCAAAATTAAGGCATTTCAGGTGTTTAGAACAAAAAAGCTAACTGACAGATGGACAACAGACCATGGCATAGTCTGCCTAGGAATTACTAGTCATTTACCTATGGTTTTGAATTTGTGGAATTAAAAGTGTGTTATTTTTTTAATAAAAATAGGGTAGGTTAGTCATTTACGCTATTCAGAGAGTTTTTGAAGGTAAACTCTCCTTAAAATATGTGTAGGTATAATATCGATCAATTATTCAACTGAGCGTTTACTTTAACTTACAACTATTGAACGTCAGTAACTTTTTAAAATTATTTAACATTGGGATTTTTTTTCTTTCAAAACTTGAGAATATAGACTTTTTTGCAACAGGGAAGGGCGTCTCATTAAAGAAGGTTAAAAAGGCTCTGGGCCCACAGACAGATGACGCACCATTGCATAAGCTCTGCTGATCTTATTACCTTGTCAACTTTGTTCTTTAGATCAACATCTGCATCCTCTTTGTGTATGAGATTAGTAAGGGCTATCTGTTCTGCAGTCCCCTGAAATATAAACAACATACAGTGTCACTGATATCACTAGGAAGATATGGAACACCACTGTGTAGTCGCGCGCAGGTACCAACTGACCAATGGGCATCTCGCTTTTATATTTTGTCACTGAGGATCACTGGAACGCTTTATCGTAGCATAGTATAATAATACGACACACTGACAAAAGCCGTTTGACAAAACGCAAAGGGTCTGAAGAGTATAAGCTTTATCTTTAAAAAGGTTAGCGAGATACCGACTGGCGTTGACGAATACGGCCAAAACGACACACACAGTCTTCGTCAGAATCCTTAAATAGGCCAGGCATGGCAGGCATACTGATATGTCCCAATCTGCGGGTGAATCTCCGTTTTCTGCGGAACTTGTACAATTGTCCTTACATCCTGTCTGCTATATGAGAGCAATAAATGCCTTGAAAGTTCTTTGTTTTTGTCTGTAGACAATACTGATTACTGAATTCAGAAATTTTCCGAATTTTGTAAAAATGCCCCTAGTGACCTCAGTTGCAATCCCAATTTAATCTCACTCCTAACTGAAGTTATTTATCGGAAATGAAAGTGTGACTACTGATGGATGACAAAAAACGACGCAAGACAACAGCAAGTAAAACCTAAGTGTCTGCCAAGCTTGGCAGGCATCACAAAAAGAAGCCAATTACGAATCACACTGTACTTGCAACTTTCTGAACTTCAAAATTAGTAGGGGCCATCTTCACCAAGGACAATCCAGGGCTTCTGTTAACGGGTGTACGTCGAAAATTAACACCAAAGGCATACAGTGTACTTCCAAAAACTTCAAGGTAAGTCCCATAATTTTGTAAATTACTGATTACAGCCCCGCCCATCTAATTTCATTTGAAACAGCCGAGGTAACAAGCTGTAAAGCAATTAAAACTCAGTGGAGCCTGTAATTGACAGCAGGGCTGTACAAATAAATTGTTTAGCCACTATTCCAGGACTAGTCACCCTGTCAAAAGTGACTAGTCCCAAAAAAATTGTCACTAGTCCCAAAAAAATGGACAAGTCCTGAATTCTTTCGCTTCTTCAATATGTTTAAACTGCGTCTTATTTTAACGGATTTGCATACTCATTACAATTCATTATACACAGTAAATGAAACAATCCTTATTTACTCTTCAGACAATTAATGCATGTTTCAGTGGTTTAGATTGTAGACTGCCATTGGGTGAAACAGTAGCAACAGTAAGAATCTAATCTGCATTTTTAAATTTCAATATAGATATTGAGTTTCATTGTACTGTTCAGATAATCATTTAATGGAGAGAAAAAATAGTCATAACTTTAAATAGGTAAGGGGCTACAGATGAGATTCTTTACTTTATTACCATGTTACCTAAGGCCAAACAAAATAATATGTGTTGTTCAGGTAACACTGGCAAAAAAAATAGGGTAGTTCATTTTTTTTCTTCAACAAGGCCTAACAAAAAAATGTGTGTTTCCGGTTTCCCGACCTACCCTACTTTTTCACCGCCGACCCTTAATATTTTTAGCAAAAAAAGATTTTAAAAAAAAATTAAACAAATTTAAAAAAAAAGAGGAAATATTACAATCAAACAAATATTTTTATTCAAATGATAATTTTATTACCCAGAGTTGTTAAGCATCTTATCTGGATCCAAACTGTTTGCAAAGGTTATCAAGAAGTTGCCTTAGTACAAAAATGGCATAATATATGGGAACACTATACAGTACAGCTCACGCGAAACCCACACTTTACTCGATTTGCCGTGTTTGGTCGTATCGAGTTCCACGCGTATCTACGCAGAGTCAGTGTTTGTACTTGGCGAATTCACGTGGCAAAAGTATTCCATTGTCGAGTCACTCACACTCCGAGTTCCTCCGCATAGAATCCAATTAACCATGGAGCACACCTGTGGTGATTTGGGAAAAAAACTGAATTTTCCGACAACTTTTGAACTTGTCTGATATCGCTCTTGAAAAAGCAATCATTTTTATCTGCAAAGTTGACACGACTGATAAATACAATGAATAAATTTGTGTTGTCCAAAAAATCACAGTTTTCCAACCAACATAAATACCCATAATCCTTGGCCATGTATGTATCTTTTACTTTTAACAAGGCGGCACTAATAACGGGTTTATGACCCGGAGTTCTTTATCATTTTTTCTGATTATTTCTGACTAAAGAACCCATCGATGTAATAATAAACAGCAGAATAGCAAAATTTGTTACAAAGAACGACTAATTAAAAATATAATTATAATTTCCAGTATAATAATTACTAATTGAATGTTATGTTCAGTCGCCGCGAAGCCGGTAATAGGAACCGCCATATAACTGTTGTGACCCAGTATACATAATCCGGTCATTCTAATTTTCCCACATCCGCTTTTCAATTATTGAATAATTATGCATTAAAATGACTGCAATTAGAAAAAGTTGCACCTTTTACCTGTGCAGTTTCGAACTCCGAGTTTGTCTAAGCGGAGTATCGTGGCGTACTTTCGTGGCGTAAGTACACCGAGAAGCTTTTCTGACTCTGCATAGTTTTATCATCGAAACTCCGCGTAATTGCGCAATTTGTAAATTCCTCACTCGGCGTGAAAGTGTAAAGAGTGGGCTTCGCGTGAGCTGTAATGTATATAAAAAAAAAATATCTAAAAAAACAAAACTTTTTCCTACCTACCTACCTACCTACCCTAACTTTTTGACAGGGTGAAACCAGAAACACACATATTTTTTTTTTAGGCCTAATGAATTTAATTCTGATAATGAATTTAATGTGTTAAATTACTATACACTGAGTTTTGCATTAGGCCAAACAAAAAAATACCTGTGTTTCCGGTGGCCCGACCGATTCTATTTCTAAGGGGAAGACCCTAAAACGTTTTATGAAGAAAAAAAATAATTTAAAAAAAATAAATATATATTTTATTCTGAACAATGATTTATCATAATATATCGAGGTAAACCAACATCACAGAGCAACTTTCAGCTGTATCATCAACTTGTTTGGGGTTTATGAGATAACTACATGTAGAATCTCACAATCTCTTGCTCAAAAAAAAAATGCCTACCTACCGACCCTTTTTTTTTTAGAGCATGTAATAGGAAACACATCTATTTTTTTTGTTTGGCCTTATCAACAAACAATCTCATTTTTTTTTTTAATTCTTTTTTTTTTTTTTGCATAAAAAGTTTTAGGGTCGGCCCCTTAAAATAGGGTCGGTCGGGTTACCTGAACCACACATATTTTTTTATGTGGCCTAATGCAAAAAATAAATAACGTGAATCAATATAAACATTTTATTGTTATGTTTTTGTCCACTACACCAGATGATTTTGACTTTTTGATTGGCTGTGTATCACATTCTACATTTTTTCGCTTTCACTCTGAATATTTTCCTTATTTTTAACACCGAAAAAGTTCAACAATTTCATTTTTGAAATGTAAACATTAGCACTGCCGAATACGAAATCAAACTGATTATGTATATCAGGCCTAAATTAAAATATTGTTTGTTTGCAGTTTGCGACCGACCCACGGCAAATCCGCCGACCCAAACAATTTTTTTTTTTCTTGCATGTTCTGTTAATATTTAACTAAACCCTTTTTATAAAAACAACTCTATGGATAATACTAGTGAAGCACACGATATTTGCATCCCGTCGATGGGCATGCGTTAATAATAAAAATGTTTAAAAAAAATAATATATATCCCTACCTACCGACCCACCCCTAAAAGCCATGGGTCGGAAACTGAAAACAAACAATTTTTTAATGGTGGCCTCATTTTTTTTTTTTGACAACTCAATTAGTACACTAACTATGCACAAACTGTTACCCCACCCACCTTTCATGTATGTTACAATTACGCTCAACAATACACTGAGAAACAACAAAAAATCAAACGTACCGTTTCATATCAAACATACTTTCAAACGTCCTTAGTTTCTTTTGCCGACAAATCGGCCCGATTGGTAATTAATCAATGATTAGTGTTAGTGTTTCAGTGTATCACCATTTTCAACTCACCACGTGACGAACATGTGATTTACCTGTAGTAGTCGTTTTATTGGCTAGCGGGTCTGGATTAAAATAAATCGGGTCAACTGATTGGATAATGTCGACTGTCAATTAAAGTAATTTGGAGGTGGGACTTCCAGCATGGTTGATTGTTGATAAAAAATTGCCCGGGGTCATTGCTGATCGCCACTGTGGATGCCTATTGCATTACATAAGCGAGTGCAATTAAAGATTACGTTGAGAAGTGTGCTGGGGTTGTTTTATGACAGGTGGCCGACATTGTTAATTGGACAAATCTGGGACTGAAATCTTTCAAACAGTTTAGCCCGACTTTGGTTTTGGACTAGTCCCGGGCGTCGGGCTATACAGGGGTCAAGCCAGACTCCAAAAATAGGGAGAAGTCACTTCTCCCTCCAGTCAAAACAGGGAGACTTGAGGTCGGTCGACATGAGACGGATGATTAAATATCGAGTTAACCAATTGCATGTTATTTTATTAATTATTTGTATTGGAATTATTTCTGTTACTAAAATAATGCATAATACTAATAAAGCATGTATTATTATTATCATTTTGTTATAATTATTATTATTTTCCCATGGCCTTCAAAGTGAACAGTGCCAAAAATCCTATCTGTCTTGAACACCACCACCATCCCCACCCCCCCCCCCCCCCCCCCCCACCCCACCTTCGTTTCATTTTTATTGAAAATACTAATTATTCGATAATTACCCCAAACTTAGTTTTCATTCATTCCCGCATTGAGTAACATACGTTATTGATATCTATGTCTAATCGTAGAAAACATTACATTTCCGCTGATTTCTCTCGTCAATAAAACAATCACAAACAAACTCTCTTTATACCAAACACATTTCTTTATTTCATAATTAGCCTCAATAAAACACACAATCAAAGTTTTGCTTATTAAAGATTCTTTACAATTAACTGTGCCGATGTCAATCATATAATTTATATACACTGTCTTTTAAATTTATTTATCGTGGGAGATTTTTCAAGGTATCTTGTTGTCAATCATAATCATAACCCCGCCCTTGCGCAGTGTTTTGTAGTACGATTTTTAATTATTCATCAAACGAAAAAATACGACAGCTTTGATTGGTTTACTTAAATAGAATACGCACATGATTCCCCACATGATCTAATCACGTGATCGCCTAACAAGCAAACATGGCGTCTGATATTCTCATCTCGCCTAAGGCAAGCCGATAAAGATCGATAATTAGGCTATTGCCCTGATTAGATAAAGAGTCGCGTTGTTATTTAATGGTAATGAGATTAAATAAGGTACGTGTGATACACGCGCTGATTGTGTATTTTAGAGGCTTTTGTTTATTATGAGGTAAATCACATTTGAAATTGCCGAAATTGACCCAAATTTGCCGAAAATGACGGCGACTCAAATTTCGCCCCACATGAATAAAAAAGCGAGGTCGGCCAAACTACAGCGAAGTTTTTAGCGACTTCGCCTAATCGCATAACCCCTGGCTATAGGATTTGTACAGCCCTGGACAGGAAAAATCGGTTTTGTCCAGTTTAATCAATGATCACACATGTGGCTGGCGTTAGGAGTGTTAATTAGATAATTAGGCTAGCCGCGCATTTCACAAAATAAAAGTAGCAGTATAATTTCGACGCCAAATTGCTTAATTTATATTCATTAACTACAAAGTTGGAACTCCTTACACAAACAGCTTATACTTTTTAGGCTTTTTCTTTAATATGTGTGTGTCGTTTTTTTCTATGTATTTATAAAAAGAGAAACAAAGTATTGATAGACAGACAACATTTAATAATCGCTAACCTAGGTGAAAGAACTCTTCGAGAATGGAGTCGGAACACGGAAGTGAAATTATCACTGGAAAAAAAGATTGATTGTTTTGGTAATAAATTAATGAAACTGCAGGGCTGTCTTTCTACCATGGGGGAATGGGTCCGGGTCCCTCAGAGGGGGGAATTTTCGCATCAATTTCAGTAAAAGGGGGAATTTTGCATGAAAGTTCAAACATCCATAACACATTATGATATCATCAATATAAAATGAAATCATGCTGATTAAATAGATATATAACACTAAATAGACAAATAAAGCAAGGACTTAAGCATACAATAACATAATTTTATTGTTGTTTATGCCAACCAATATACATTTAACAATAAATGGGTTCAAAACAGACTTGAAAAATATGTATGTTGACTAGATGTTCAAAAAGTACCAATTTACTTTGTTCTACTTTCTTCAACACAAGCACAATTAACACTTAGTTCTCTTAAAATTCTAGCCTTCTGTCTTTCAGTTTATTTTATTTTTTATTTGTTTTCAAGGGGCGAATTTTGACACTGAGGTGGGGGAAAAAAAGATACTTTTCAGGTGGGGGACTGGGGCCAAATAACGGACCCAAAAACAGCCAAAAGACAGCCCTGAACTGTTACATTTACTCCTACACTTAAGTTTTACTTACTTTTCATTAATGTATGCCAATTTAAAAGCTTTCCTGGACTGATGAATTGGAAACTGTTTGCAAAATGTAATTCACTGTATAAAACATGTGGGTTGGGTATTTGCTTTTGCGTGCCGCTAAAGCAAATTAAGTATTTTTAGTTCGAAACTGTTTATATAATGATGTTATCTAATATTTTCTTTTATAAACATATATATGATTATAAATATCCTTCTTTTTTTTAAACAATTTAGATGTGGTTTCTTTGAACCCTTCCCCTCCCCCACTCCGATGCCACCACCACACGGAATCACCGAATCAAAGACACTATGAATGCCATGCCCAAACACTGGAACTTCCTAAATTGACACGGTGAGTGTCCTTGACCACCTGAACCAGAATTCAATAGGGGTCATCTTCTTACCGAGGACAATCAAGTTGGTAAAAGTGCAATTATTTAAAGTATTGAGCGAAAACAACGACTGACAAATCAGGCCTTTTTCTGCCCATTTTGGCAAAAAGACCCTGGACAAATTGGGAAAATTTACGCCGTAAATTTTGCCCAATTGGGTAAAAATTTAATCGCTTTCGCCTCAAATTGGGAATTTTCATTAGTTAGTTGTACATAAATATCAGGTTGTTTTAATTGCCTGGTTTCAATACATGATACATGATTTAAATATTGTTATTTTTATAGTATTTCCTTGTAAACATTTGTATATTTGACCTGACTTTGTAAATATTTTGAAAATATACGAAATTCCTCAAAATTAATCCAAAAACTATAACAGTGTTCACTGTTAATTATCAACGTTAAATAAACATCATTCCCGATTAGCTTGCAATTATTCACAAAACGTTGTAGTTCCACGTCCCGTTATTATAAACAACCCCAAAACTAACGCGTTCCGTGATTGGGAAATATATTAGACTAAACCGCGTGACGTCGTGACTGTTGATATTTATTATTTCCGGTTTCAATTTGAGAGCGTCCTGGTAATATTTCAGCTGTTTTTCTTTGGTTTCACGCATGTACTGTAAATTTGATTTTGTAATGTTTAATTTTTCTTACATTCGTCCACGTCCTGTGGACTAGGAAGGGGAATTTTATTTCAGAATTGGGAAAAAACAACTATATTTGGCATTGGGTACGGGTCTGATAGTCGGACCCGTGAGAATAGTAGAAAAAGGCATGCAAATGATTCCTTACAAATGGCGAATGAGTGAACATTTAATGACCAAATCGTAAATATATCTGCAGTCCTTATTTCCAAACAAATATGGTGGCTTACCTGTACTTGTGATTTGAGAGGCGGTCCCTCCGATTTCACGGTCTGTGAATTTTGTGTTTGTGATATTTTGCTACTACTACTGCCTTTGTCCTTGTTGGACTTGCTCCGGCCGGAGCCTGCCGTGTTCCTCATTCTATACAGTATTTACAATACTTTATATACAAAAACAATCTGAAATGAAACAACAAATAGCATTGAAATGAAACAACAAATAGCATAAGTCAGGGGTTTTTTATCTATTTGAGCCGAAATTCGGCAAGAACCTCAATCTTTTCCCAATTTTGGGTAATCAAAATATTTTATGCCACTTACAATGTATACCAGGCTAGTGATTATTTTAGTGCCAAGAGAAGATGCCCTATCCGAGGATAAGATGGACATTCTTAAAAAAAAAAAAGTTTACTCTATGTAAACAAAGATGGCAGCCATGTTTAACATTGAATCAAAATAATTTTCGACAAGGATCAACATCATGTCATACTGATCATTTTAGGAAAAGACCCATATCAATATCAATTATAGTTTGAAATACATAGCTGTTTCGAAATTTATTCATTGTATTTATCAGTCTTGCGCAGAAAAGATGCTCTTGGCGATTGGCTTTTTCAAGCGCTCTGTCGGACAAGTTGAAAAGTTGTCGAAAAATTCAGATTTCCCACCAATAATAAATCACCACAGGTGTGCACTCATGGTTAATTGGATTCTACGCGGGGTAACTCGGAGTGCGGTGACTCGACAATGGTGTACTTTCGCTGAGTCCAAACATTGACTCTGTGTAGATCCGTGCAGCACTCGATACGACCAAACACTGCGAATCGGATAAGTGTGGGTTTCGCGTGAGCTGTACTGTACTAGCTACTAGTTCAACAAAAAAAAAATTATGTGATGTTCTCCAAGATTTTCACCAAAAATCAGGTGACTTGGGAAATCATGTGAAATAAGGCAAATATGGCGCTAGTGGTAATACAACTTTTACAAATGACAAAGTTATTTTCTGTGGTGGACTTAATTCTGCATTGATTCCTATTTCAACCGACACTGTGTAAAAAATTATAAATGCAACTTCCGTAAAAAATAAAAATAGTTTATTTGCGCTTGTAAAGACTCATATTTTTCTGTAATACAGTTCTTCCTCTTCCAGTTCTAGGTCAAGAGTGGAATGTTGACCTCTAAAGGAAATGAGTCACCCATTTCAACAGTTTTGATAATTAGAATATAAAGGTTTACAGTTCGAAACGTCCTCTGTACACTGCCGTGACAACTAGTAGCCCATGAAAAAGACTGTTGAGCCTCGTGTGATACAATCCCTGCAGTGTTGTGACTTGTGTGGTCTCAGTCGGTAGTATGTACCCGTCCTCAGGTAGATAGAGGTCTTGTAGACCCTGCTTTTTATGGTTGGTTGATACAAGCTCCAGACAAATCTTGTTCTTTTATCATTGAGACGAAGAATGAGAATTTGTCTCGGTCCACCAGTCTGTGTTGAATCTTTTAGAGCATGGTGAGTCTGGATGCTCTACTTCTGTCCGCTAATTGCATCCAGTTAAGACCCCAGAGCATACTTGCAACACTGCCAGGAGTTCTAATTATGAAGTTGTTCTGGACATAACTTGCTCCTTTTCCCTAGATCTGTTCCCGTTTGTCAATATTTTTCCAACATGTAGGGTGTCCATGCAGCACACTGTTTATGTACATACAGTATACGTAAAGTGTTCCCATCAAGCAAAATATATATAGTTTATTAAAAACCTGTCAAATTGACTCCTTTAATTCATTAACATGAGGCGAGTGATAAAAATACTTGTCTCTCATAGCCTATATCCCAGGTTCAATTCCACGTAATCACATTTTTTTCAAAACGCATTCCTGTATCATGTACTCGGGCAAGCTTTTTGCTTTGGATGGAATGTGAAGTCGTTTGTCACAATGCCGTTTGCAATACCAGGAGAATGTTAAAGAATGCACTGAACTTTTGCATATACAGTGTCTATTCTAGGACATTTTCTAGGAGATCGCACTTTTTTTAAACCTAATGAGCGCTGATCGCGTGTACAAACATAGAAACAACAATTAAATTTTTGACAAATATGCATGCGACACCGTAATCCGTAAATTTTAAGTAAATGGAGACAAATTCTGATTATAGTTTATCAGAGCTAGTCTTGATTATCTTGAATGCTTGATTGTAAATACAAATGTTTGTCTTGAAAACAAGCAAGCGTCGCAGATGTTCTAGACTAAGCATGTAAATCGTAGCGGAATTAAAAACGTTATTTGTGTATTCCTGGGTAGGGGTGTCACGATATCAGAAACCAATATCGCGATATATTGCAATATTTATCAAATTATCGCGATATATTGCCTTAATCTTCTGCATGCATTTGTAAGCTATATTTCTTCTTCTATGTACATGACAAGTATAAAATAAAAACATAGTACAGTTAAAACATTTTATAATGCTTTAGGATGCACAGCTTTCGACTAGAACAAGAAATGAGAAACAAAACATAACTCATTTTGCATAGTAAAGTAGACACACACACAGTCACATTAAGTAGTGTTCTTTTTAAGAAAGATTAGCTTGTCTACAAGTGATCCAGAGAGGGTAGCTCTCTGAGCGGTAACAATGTCACCGGCTGTCGAGAAAATCCTCTCAGATGGCACTGATGTTGTGGGGATACACAGTCGTCTTCTGACGAGATTTGCAAGAAGTTTCAAAATAACACGGGACAGATGGAAAGCGGTCCAGTAAATAGTTGATAATGTCCAAATAAAACAAATATACTCAACTAAGTTGCTTTAATATGTATGTTAACTCAATATTTCTGCGGTTCAATAAACCCAGTCTGCGAAATTAACTTTTGGGCTTGGTTGTCCTTTGGGCAACCAAAAATTGTTGCCCGAAAGGAAAAGTGGTTGCCCGAAATGTTTCTTTTAAAACCTGAAGGCTTTATTACTCTAATGATATATGGAAACAAAGCAAACATGATGTATTCACAATATTTATTCATTATTCATTCTTTTGTATACAAAGAAAGAAGATTGTCTAGGTCATTCTCTGAAAAGTCACAGTCATCATTAGTCATCATGATTTTTGACTGTACATGTTTTTTTATAGTGTCAATCCGCATGCTAGAACACCCCTTTACAAAGAAACCATCATTAATCCGGATTCTGCCTACACCAAGGGCACTGCATTTTACCATCTTCGGTACATTTAAGCCACTCTCGACCAACTTGCCAAGAAGAAACAAAATTTCTGTCTCTTTTGGTTTCGTAACGCTTAAGTGACTCTTGTTTGGACTCTTTCACTGGTTTACCAGGCATTGCATCCGTCACGTACCGCAATATTGACATTTTGTGACAGCCGGAAACATGTTTTTAATGACGCATGCACTAAATTAGCATATTGATGATGTTTATTTTGTTCTCATTGGATGGAATAATTCACGAACCGTTCGTGAATATTTTCCGTTGCTCTATCGATCGGAACTCTTATCCAATTTTTGTACTTGGTAAATGTGGATTTCCGTGTGAAGGAATGAATCCGTGTGACGGAATCCGACGAGGCAGTTCCGAATGGTTGCTATATACAAAATAAAGAATTCGGCAAAATCCGATCAAAAACGAGGTGGTGACCTTCCAAGAGGGATACAATTAATTGATCAATACCTCATAGCGTTTATACCGGTGTTACAGTAATTTACACAACAGCAATGAAAAAGTCGAAATCGTGTTTCCTGCAATACGATGGATATAAAAGATAACACAACATTCTTCATGAATATCGCGAAATACCGGTATGTACTTTTAATATCGCGATATTTTATCGCACGGGTGAATACTGCGATTTACCGGTATATCGCGACACCCCTATTCCCGGGTTAGGTGGCGCTAGGTATCACATGCTGACGTCACTCGATTTTAGATTGTGAGGAAAAATTTAGACGAAAATCAGTTTAGGACATGCTCGTTTTGCCTTGCGGTTGCAGACATTATTTTCATTCCTTTTAAAATTTGTAAAATTGTTCTTTAGTCACATGTACGGCAAATGTACTTTCCCATTTTTCAGGTATAGGGGTGAAAATCGCCCCCTACTTTTAGATTTCTAGAATAGACACTGATATATGGCTAAAAATGTTTGATATCCGAGTGCATATTTTGTGCCCTTAATTTACTTAAAAGGGCACATTTTGGGCCCTGTTTAGGTTTCCAATATCCTCGACCTCGCTGCAATAAATGGTGTCTACATCTATAGAGAAACAGATCACTTTCGGCAGGCATTTGGGTATTTCCCCATAGTTTTGGTTTTAATTGGGTTCTGGCCGAAACTAGGTCCCATTTGTTGATTAAAATGTTCAGATCAGTTGTCATTTATTTTGCTAACTACCGCCATAAAAATAAATGTCCACACAAAGAGTGAAAATAGGGCAAAACATTAGATAGTCCGCAATGCCGGTAAAAATTATCCCATGTCAAAGATACCGGGATTATTTTTTAAATAAACATTCTCACTTTGGTTATTTGGTATTGCCTATAGTAGCGAGAACCAACAAGGGACATAATCTATGTCGTCTTTAAATAGCCATGTCGATTTCCTGTTCCTAAAAGTGCGCGAAAATGGGGTTTCCCATTACGGCTATTATTCCCATTATTTTGACTGGCTATTTAAAAATGACATCCAATCAGCATTCACGGATCCTAGATGTCGGAGCACCACGTCAAATTGACGCAGAAACAGGTGTGAAAGTAGAAGAAAACTGCCATATAAAAATTGAATTTTATTTTTTGTTCTGTTTGAGAAGAGGTACCCAAGTAAGTTTGATATCATTTTGAAGTTTAATATACATTTAAAAAATTCAGACATAATTTGCGATGATAAGTACCCGTTTTCTGTAAAATTATGATGACAACTGTACGGGGGTCTGAACCGGAAGTAAAAATATATATATATAAAAATGGCGGCGCCCACCGTTTAGATTGCAAACAAACTGTATTTTAACTGAATTTGATTGATTGTTTGAACTGTGAGTGTAAATGAGTATATATTCTGTTGCATATGCCTTATATGAAGTATTCTGATGATGAATCATTTATTTTTAAGCATTATATACTGTTTGTATGTATCAACTGTATGGTACTGATCTTGAGTGTTAAGTTGTTAACATTCAAGTTACTGGTTTCATCAATTTCCACATTGCAGACACCTGTCGTCACACACTGACAACCTGTTGACACAACTTTGATTCTTGAATATGTTGCAATATTCGAAATACCTGCTGATAGTGATATTTTGTTTATAATACATGACTACCGGTTTATATGTATACAACTATGTGTGCTAAAGCTAATAAATGAAGTCATTTTAAGTGCAAAATATGTATATGTTGTATAAATATGTTGCTATGACAAAGGATATTCATTTAATAACATTATTAACTGAAAAACTGCTTTTTTCATGCTTGGACAAGTTTTTGACAAGGAAATAAAGGTGAGTATTTGTGATTGAAAATATACACATAGAAAAAAAATCTTAAAAAAAAAGTTATAATCCAAATTTTACAAACTCAGCTGTTCTAATATTGTAATAAATGGATGTATTTATGTACTGAATTTGGTGATATTATCTCGAAAAATAAAAAATCATTGATTCATGCTACCTATAGGTTATTCCGAGAAGGGAAGGACACATAGTATTCCAGGGACCTGTCCTACTCTGACGACACAAATAATGTGCATGGTACAGCCAGCATATATTTTCAACACAAACTGCACTCACTTAACCATACCATACACTCAAGCTTTACACATGCTTAAAGAAAACTAAATATGCAATAGCATTGGCCTAGCTGGGTCACTCAGCTAACTGCATGACAATCCAACTCCAAGACATGTCAACTTGACATGCAGGAAGAATTATTGGCGAAAAAACCTGGTCTGCAACACTTTTCCGATGCCCGATACATGAACTGTAACTTCCTTCGTATACGAATATGAATACCACACGCATTATGCATTCCACTTGTTTTTGAAACATCACTGAACACTATTTTGTTTGCCATTGTTGAAACAAAAAACATTCCAAATGAGTTCAACATGTGACGCCATGCTTGAATGTCGGCTAGTTGAAAACATGATAATGACGTATTTGTCGGACAAGACAACACAAAAACGATACCGTTTTGAAGCGAAAACATTCATGTAAACATCCGCTGGGTAACTTAATTGATCTTGACTTGTAAAATTAACAAAGTTGTCATTTAGCAACAGACAATCGTACCTGGATATATTGCGCTTACAATAAGCTGAATGGTCACGTGACTAACATAGAATTCCCGCCGCCATATAAACATTTTCCGATGATGACGTCATACATGGAATTCCGTCAAATTGTACCTTTTACAAAATGTGTTCACACGTTAACTTCTCCCGAACTGTAAAATGAAATAATATGTACATACTGAGATCAGAATAATGCGAGATTCAGTGTCGACCAATTGAAAAATAAACTTACAATTTCACATCCGGTTCAAATTCCGGAATGTTCCGATGATTAATTTATCCATGGGAAGTAACTGTTGATTTAGGCAGCATGCACAAACATGAACAAGGAGAATTTTATCATGAGGTTATCTCGAGGCCTGTAAAATAGATAGAATATATTTCACGAATTATTATAACTGCCCGACTTTAAACAAACAGAATACAAAATGTGTTATTTTTAACGCTTCATTAATGCCTTTCTAAAGTAAATCAGATATCTAAGAAGCAGTACTGTACTGAGTATGTGTTATTATGTTTCTCTTTCCAGTTATAGTAGTTTCCCATGGGGGTGGGGACAAACTATTATACGGGGGACCAAACTTTTTTCATAAATTTTTTGACAAACAAAACAAAAAAGTTATCCACGCTCAATTACACCAGAGCTCTATATGTAATTTTCGTCCCAGATAACACCAAACCATACAACATTATACAGGGGGAAAAGTACTTTTTGCTTGAGCGCTAACTGTTTTTTTCTTCAAATTATTGGGGGGTGGGGGCGGGTTCAAAGCATACTCGGGCCCCCACTCAGAACATTTCTATAAGAAAGAGAGACCCTTGGATCAACGGTACTCGACTTCGGAATATGATTGATAATACTTCTGACGCCACAATGTAGGTATACAAACTGTATCAAAACAAATATTAAAAAGAGTATGCGAAAATAATATGGAT
This sequence comes from Cyrtodaria siliqua, assembly GCA_037043455.1. Taxonomy (NCBI): domain Eukaryota; kingdom Metazoa; phylum Mollusca; class Bivalvia; order Adapedonta; family Hiatellidae; genus Cyrtodaria; species Cyrtodaria siliqua. The sequence goes on along the minus strand of JAWPHD010003024.1, from coordinate 50,212 downwards.
GTATCATTCTTTCAAACACCAACTGGTATCATATCTATTCCCAAAGCCTTGTGACGTTTGGAATTTTAACTGATAGTATGGAAATATTTGCGTTTGAAACATGATCAAACTCCTTATAACTGTTTACATTATGGTTTGGCGTACGACTTTCAAGTTCAACTTTTCTGTTTAAAAGATTTGTATAATCTCGTTCCCATTTAATCAAAAAGCTTGAGGTCTATCCTCTCCCTCCTTTCAACTTAGAATTTCAGTTAAAAATATGACAATACGGTCATATTCCCAATACAAATTGTCAGAAAGCTTTGAAACTTGGCACATAAGTTTATATCTTTACACAAAAATATGTGCCAAGCACTATAAATCTGTCTGCATTTATCAGAATTACCTATCTTTTCATTTTAGATTTTTCGCGTCAGCGTTAGAAATTCACAATCCGGCGTTCGCACCAGTATTGGTGTTTCTTGTTTAAAGACTTCCCTATATTATTATATAATTAACCTGTAAAACGGTAGCCTCTGGGAACGGGCCAAATTTGACCACAGAGTGACTATTAATATAGTATATGAATACAATTGGCAGAGTCTTCGTATTTAATCCTATCTTTACCAAACTTTGTCGGTGTATATATTTCAATGAAAGTGCGTTTGAAACTGCTTCGGGTTCGAATCTCACTGGGAGCTTGACTTGTAAGTCAGGAAATGTTGATTCTTGAAGATGGCTAGGTACATAATTCTAGTACTACATAGCCCATGGCACCATTCAACCAACCGATCAAGCAACCAACCAACCATCTGGCACAGAAATCAGGAACATATATAGTGAAACACTACGTCTAGCATTGAATTTCCTATGAGTGCACGTGCACCTCATTAACAGAGTATAACAACCTATACTAAACCAAATACCTAAGAATATGTCAATAATATTCTCATTGTTTTGTGTATTTTGAGCTTGATTAGAGATACTGTTAAACTGCAAAATAACGAGTGTAAATCGTCTGCTCTGATTGCATGAACATATTTTAAAACTTTTTAAGTCAATGTGTTTTCTTAGAAATAAGTTATAACACTTATACAACTGGGTATATAAGCTTCGAATTAGTGAAGCTTTCGATGTTCCTAATTCTAAAATATTCCAGTTAAAATTATTTTGACATCATGTTTTACTAGCATTACCACTACAAATGCGTTTGCAAAATAAATTTTCGAAATATTTAATGTTAACGCATAGCAAAAATTAAAATATGTTTCAAATATGGTGTGGGGAAGTGGGTAGGGAGTGGGCCACTTTTCGGAAATCTGGCCATTTTCCCCCTCAAATTATAGGGAGGGGGTAGGGTGTGGAGGGGCTGGGCGCGGGCAAAACATACTCTGCCCCCAACACTCTGAACATTGTACCCCCACTGTCCCCTCCCCCCAGCTCCTACGCCTATGCAATATGTTTGAAGTATGCTTATCTGTTATTTTCTATAACTAACCACTAGCGGATCCAGGGGGCGCGCGCACCCCTAAAAATTCCGGATCATGCATGTATATCCATGTTACTGTAGATAAAATATCAAATAATTTCGTTGCACGCCTCGTTGCACGCCCATGTTACTTTAGATAAAATATCAAACAATTTCGTTGCACGCCCTCAGTATAAAAATTTGTTCTCGCTCGCTTCGCTCGCTCCACGCATAATGGCTAATGAGTGGTTTAATTAACACATTCTTAAATCCTTTTATTTGAAAACGGACTTTTTTTATTCATACATGTATGTCCATGTTAATGCAGATAATATATCAAACAATTGCGATGCACGCCCTCAGTATAAAAAATGTTCTCGCTCGCTCGACGCATAATGGCTAATGAGTGGTTTAATTAACACATTCTTAAAGCCTTTTATTTGAAAACGGACTTATTTTATTCATACATGTATGTCCATGTTTTTGTAGATAAAATATCAAACAATTTCGTTGCACGCCCTCAGTATAAAAAAAATTCTCGCCCGCTTCGCTCGCTCGACGCATAATGGCTAATGAGTGGTTTAATTAACACACTCTTAAATCCTTTTATTTGAAAACGGACTTTTTTACCCTATCAATGCACTACCGCAAACGTTTTATGAGATTAGAGACGGACCCGAAAATTGACCAAAATATTACGCTCCCCCGTAAGCTGAAATCCTGGATCCGCCCCTGCTAAAAACAATGCGTAAGTATTAATTGCATAAATAATTTAAATTTGCGAGTAAGCCCCTCGCTGAAAATCTCCATTTAAATATATTCTTCGCACGCATTAACTCTTAAATGTTAAAAATCTCTGGATTTTGTGTTCAAAAGTTTTGGACTGAAGACCTTGTCAGGCGGAGAGTTTGACTGGGGCGGTATATCTGTCAAACGGTAACGCAGGTGTCATAAGGTGCTCGCGAAGAGCAAAAGGACAAAAGCTCACTTGATTTTAATTATAGTCTGATGTGGCAAACTGCAATGTAGAAGTTAACACATGAAATAAGGAATTGCAGTCAAAACGTTTCCTGGGCAAACGTCCCCTAGTCTACTATACCCCTGAGTAGTATAGATAATAGAGGTACCGGCACATTTTCCCCTCGCGTGCTAAAAACCGCAAACATCCAAAATGTGTTAACCACAGCTCTCAACCGAAGTACACCATCGTTAAGTAACGATGATAGCTTACCGTTAAAAGCTTTTAACACATTTTAAATTGCTTGAGTAAACCCCGCTGGATACTCCAGATACTCCTATTATCTATACTACTTACCAATCCGGTTTCAATCAATTCAACAAAAATAATATTGTGTCTATACTATCAGCTAGATTATTTTAATTCCCCGTCTCCTTTTTATAAATAACTAATAACCAAAACATTAAGTCATCAAACAAAGTCAGACGGAACTGGACGGAAGTCTTCATCGTCGCTATACATATCATATTCTATCATGGAATATTTTATTTTTTTTACATTTTGCTATCTTGTATTTTAGTTCAATAAGCTCTTCTCTGTTTTTATCCAGCCCTCGTTGATAATTATCCATTTTAACCAGCAGTTGTTTTCGCTTATTGACTTGACTTTATTTGGTATCGAATCAACCATAACGAACTACCTCGTATTCTACTTGGACTTGCTTGTTTGCCTTTTTTTCTCTTCTATGTTTGTTTTTTTCATTTTCAAGTTTTTTGGCAAATCTTTTCTATACTTTCTTGTTCCATTATATATAACAATACTGTACAATATTTATTTTTAAGCCTTTATTTAAATATTTTGAATGTCCTTAAACGATACCCAAACTATTAAACTCATCATTATAACCCTTCCACTTAACCAACGCTTTTTTTTATTTTTTATAATCATATAACTTTTTCAATTCATTAATACTTTTTGATCAGCTTTTATCATTTCTAATTCGTAAAAGCTCCCGTCAGTCTTTTGATGTTTTTTTATTTTATATGTTATAGGGTTTGTATGTTGAATTTCATCAATAGCAAATATTTCTTTCGTCCAGTTGTATATTTTTTCTCAAACGTTTTTTTTATATATATTTACTGATTCTAACCTTGTCTTTTATCTTAAACTGAGGTAAATATTTATTATTTTTCCTTTTTCCATACATGTTGAAATACACCTCTCCTACATTATTTTCCTTACTTGCTTCAATCGGTGTCATTTTAATACTACGGTGTTTTATATTATTATACTTATCAACAATTGCCTGCAACACGTCTAAATATGTATTTGTATTATTTGCTGTAAACTATTTTCGCATCCTCTTTTTTAATGTACGGTTAAACCGTTCACTTACTACAGCTTTTCCGTATTTAAAAGTATGGTACATTTCAATATTAGTATCATCAATAAATAGCTTGAATATTGTATTGTCTACACCATGATCAACCCACAGAAACGTACATTGCCTCCCTGTGCTTATGATCTTTTGGAAAGCTTTAGTAATTTCTAAACCAGTTTTATTTTGAACAGGCATAACCCAAGAAAATTTACTAAATACATCAATAACAGTGAGCAGGTATTTTACACCTTTATTATATTTTGAAAACGATAGCATATCAACTAAATCAGCCGACCATACTTCATCAATTTCATTAACTTTCACGCAGCGTTGAGTGAACTTTCTTCGTGTAGGTTTATGACGTTCATCAGCTAACTTATCAGTCTATCTCATCGCCTTTACATGTTTTTGATGCTCCAAGTTTAATATAGATACAAAAATCGAACAGGAAAAGTAGCATTCCAGTTTGTATTTAGTACTAATAACCGGCTTAACAATCAAGTTTTTAGCAATTTTTTCTCCAAATGATTTAGTCTTACTAGTTTTCAAACCAGCCAGCATGTTTTTATCACACACAGATTTATTACTAGGATTTTTGTCATAACAATAAGCATGCTCTTTACAAATAGCATCTAATTTTTTGATGGTTCTCCACTATCAAGTGGGTTACCCGGATCGCAATATTTATAACCAGGAATTGTTAACCCTTTTTTTAGGTAATAAAGGGAGTAAAGCTTTATGGATATCAATGTTTCCACCTTGTGTGCTTTTAACAAACTGAGTTTTAGTAATACCACAATATGCTCATGTTGCTTTTAACATTGATCTACCATTGTTTGTTAACAGGTACTAAGGATTAACATTAGTAGTATAGATACTGAGAGTACCAGCGCAGTTTCCCCTTCCTTGGGGAACGAGAAAAACTAATGAAATATGCCAGGGGGGACTCAGGCGTAACTCTCATTGACACCACCAATATCTAAATGTAAGTCACGCCTAAATCAACCCCGACATATTTCATGAGTTTTCTCAAGCACCACGCGGGGGAAACTCCGCTGATACTCTCAGTATCTATACTACTAATCAATCCGGTTTGCTATTTTAATAACATAACATTTGCAACTCATTAACATAACATTTGCAACTCATTAAGCAAAGTCAAACGGAACCGGGCAGTAGTCTTCATCATCGCTCTGCATTGTTCAAGATATTATTTAATATTTTCAATATCCTTAAATGGAACCCAACTATTGAAATCTCCATTGTAACCCTTCCATTTAATCAATGCTTGTTTCTTTTTGTAATCACGTCGTATTACTTTTTCAATCCTGAATATTTCTTGCTTTGCTTTTATCATTTCTAATTCATAAAAGCTTCCGTCAATGTTTTCGTTGTTTAAATCTTTTATTTTGTATGTCACAGGATTTGTGTTTTGAATTTTACCAACAACAAATATTTCTTCAGTCCAATTTGGGGTATAACCTTTCTCAAACGTTCTTTTATATTTGCTGATTCTAACATTATCTCCTATTTTAAACTTTGGCTTAATTTGATTACTTCTCATTTTTCCATACAAGTTGAAATATACCGTTCCTTTATTTTTCTCATCACTAGCCTAAATCGGCGTCATTTTAATACTCCGATGTTTTGTATTATTGTATTTATCAACCATCATCTGTAGCACGTCTAAATATGTGTTTGTATTGTTTGCTGTGAAATATTTCCACATCCTCTCTTTTACTGTTCTGTTAAATCGTTCAATTACTACAGCTTTTCCGAAATTAAAAGTGTGTTACATTTTGATATTATTATCATCAAGAAATTGCTTAAACGTCTTGTTGTAAAATTCCACACCTTGATCAACCCACAACAATTTACACTGTCTTCCTGTACTGATTATCTGTTTGAACGCTTTGGTAATTTCTAAACCAGTTTTATTTGGAACGGGTACAAACCAAGCAACTTTACTAAATAAATCAATAACAGTAAGCAAGTATTTAGTACCTTTATTATACTTTGAAAACGACTGCATATCAACTAAATCAGCAGACCATATTTTATCAATTTCATTAACAATCACACGGCGTTGAGTGAACTTTCTTCGTATAGGCTTATGAAGTTCATCTGCTTACTTGTCAGTCCATTTCAACGCATTTTCTCGTTTTTTGGCTCTCCAAGTCCTAGTTTATATTTTGCACTAATTACAGGCTTGACTACCAAATTCTTAGCAATCTTTTCTCCAATAGTATTAGACTTACTAGATTTCAAACCAGCAAGCATGTTTTTATCATACATCGATTTATTACTAGGATTTTCATCATAACAAATATCATGATCTTTGCAAACAGCATCTAATTCATTCGAAGGTTCTCCACTATCAAGCGGATTACCGGGACCGCAATATTTATAACCAGGAAGTGTTAGCCCTTTTTGGGTAGCAAAGGGAGCAAAGCTTTATGAATATCAATATTTCCACCTTCTATGTTTTTAACAAACTTTGTTTTAGTAATACAACAAGACGCAAAAGTTGCTCTTAACATTGTTCTACCATTTTTTGCTAAAACATACTTAGGATCAACATTTTCAGTAACCATTTTTTCTTTTATACAGTAACTCATATATAATATGATTAGATTAAACTTCATTTACAAAATATGTTTTTATAATGTTTTCATTTTCTGCCGGTTTGTATGGTTTTAATAATTTGTAAAGAATATCGTACACACTATTTCCTTCTTGCAAATTTTTGACAAAGTACAAACAGAAATATCCGCACAGGACACTTGTTTTATCTTGATATTGAATGGTGTTGTATTTTATATCAGGTTTGTAAGTTAAAACTTCTTTTGGTGGGCTCAAGCCAAACGGATCGAAGTAATAACTATCATAGTAACAAGTCCAGTGTGTACCAGGCCCAATATGATCATCAAGATTAATAATGCCACATTCTTGTTTATTTTGTTTTGTTAGTAATTTGTTCTTGCTAAACACTCCCCTGAATTTCTGTATACCTAACTGCTTGACCCTTTTTATTATATCTAAGTTAGGGATAGGTTTATTTTTAATTTTTTTTTTTTATGAATGGAATACTTCTGTACGGTCTAATTTGTGAGTCTACTTGCAAACCTTTTCCACGATCAACTCTTAGTCCTTTTCCTTTTCTACCTACGTGCAGACCTTTTCCAGTTAAGCCACTAATAAGAGATCCAATCAATGGAATTCCTAGTGATGCAAGCAGTCCGAGAAATCGTCTTGTTGTTGTTGCCTTGTCAGTTTAATAAGGCAACAACCTTTGGATTTTATTATCTTGTTTATTTATGGTAGTGTTAATGCATTATTTGATTCAAGTAGTAGTGCTTGCTTTTTGCCACTAGGAATAGTTACCATCTCATTTCCGAATAGTTTACCAATTCCAGTACTAGACAGACCACTAAGTGCTCCTGTTGCTAGAGGTCCTTATACTTCTGGAACAAATTTAGCAACTGTTGGTAAAATTGTTTTAGTCAACAAACCAGCTAATGCACCTAAAAAGCCTCCATTCTTAGACTGAGATCTCATTTGCGATTTTGATATATTTATGTCTAATCCCTGCCCACCAGATTTAGCCTTGTTAATACTGTTAATCTGGGTAGCTGTAAGTAGCAAAGGAAAGTTTCCAGTTAGTTGGTTATTTTTTAGCCTGAGCGTTAATTCACTTTTGTTTTCATATGCTTTTGACAGACTTCGTTTCTGGCCGTCTGATAAATTTACTGAATAATTTACGTAAGTCATATATATTATAAATTAGATTAAACAATAACTAGTTCATTCCTGACAGTATCAATAACAACATCTTCCTCATATATAACCAGAGTATAAACTTTATATTGAGCAGCAGGAGATATATTTAATTTATATCTCAGATTTAGTTGTTTTGGATCAATACTGACTTCATTTTCCTTGTAACTCAAATCGAAATATATCATTCCGAAAAGAGTTTTAAAATTGCTCACGTTTATTAAAGTTCCAGTGTTTTTATCATTTTACTTGTAAGAATAATTAATAACATCTCCGAATATTCTTATGATATTAGCATAACTATATTCAGTTTCTGGATAATAAACTCCATTTCCAACTTCCAATCTAGCTGATTGTAAATAGCAATTAGTATTAGCAGCATTTACCTTAAACGTGTCCAAAATATGAGGATTTTGTGTTTGAGAAGAACTCTTGTCGGCCCTTTGCAAATAAACAAACACATGTTTGGGATTTTTAACACCAGCCGTTATTCTAAATACGGACTCAGTTGCTTCAGAACTTCCGCTCTCTTGCATCATTTCACGGAGGTAAGTCCATCTTGTTGATGTCATATGATTTGTCATTACGTAACTTAAACCATCTGAGTTAAATATCATTCTAGGTATCCACAAAACTAATTTATTAATGACTACTCGACCATCATCACCACTTGATTTGAAAATTAACACGTTATCATCTGTCAGTTGCAAGCTGATTTGAATTTGACTAGGAGGAAGCATGTTTGTTTCCAAACCTTCAAAGTAGGAATATTTGTTTAATGGAATTATAGAATCAACTTTTTGATTAGTTATGATGAAAGCATGACGAGTAGTAAATGCTAGGTTATAACCAGCTTGATCATCTCGAGATTCTGCCACAGCCGTGGTATCTAAATAAAAGTATTCATTTGTTCCGGTAGTCTTTACATAATCGTCAAAAGTTTCAAGCAAGATTTTGACATTAACAAATCTGTGAAGATTATTTCCATCGTAAACTATTTTTCCATTTTGCTTTACTTGCATTTGATCAATCAGTGAAGCTGCATCGTTAATTAAAGCAATTCTGTCAGCGTCTGCGAAACTGGCTCCATCTGCAAGTATGTTTTGAAAACTGATTTCAAAATATGCGTTATACCAATCAAAGTAAGAACTTCTGTCATTTAGTGTAAACTGATAACCACTTTTCATTTGTCTGGTATTATTTCCTGGTTGTGTTATAGGAGTATCTAACTGAATAGGTACATGTTCATATCTAGTATTATATTGATTACTTCGAAACATCTATATATACTAGTAATTGGATTATTTTTTATTAATTAATCGATTAATTCTTGCATGAATTCCTCTTCCGGATAGTAATCTGTTAATTTTTGTATTTACATCTTCTTCAGTCCCAGCTACATCTTCTTCAGTTTCTGCTACAACTTCTTTTTTGTTACCAGCCTTTGTAAGTTCTTTTAAAATTATCTCACCTTTTGGTTTAGGTTTAATAACTGAAACTAACTTATCAGCAGCCATTTTTCCTACTTCATCTCCAATTTTTTTAGAACTGCTTTCTAAGATTTGTTTTCCAGCAGTTTCTAATGCTTTCTTACCTGCTGTTTTCACAGACTCACTAAATATCTTTGATCCAACTTTTGAAAAAATGTCGAATATGCCAGCTCCAGTTAATCGATCAACTTGAGTATATGTTCCCGTACTAGTGTCATTAACTTTTTTTAAACGTGCCATATAACTTATGTTACATTAATTCCTTCAAAACAAATCGAAATGATGTGTGGACACCATTAAGATTAATAATCTTACCAGAGAAATCGGTTATGTAAATATTAATACTGTTAATGATCCTTTTGTTTATCTCACAGAACCCGACTCTTTTCGGTTCATCTTTGAAAGGATATGATCTCGTAAGATCAGCTGTACTTATTTCATAAATAACATCCCCGTATGATCCATCAACAATTGAATTACTTATCAAATCACAGTGGATATACAATGTATCGATATAATTTGTTATGTTTGGTGTTACTGTTCCAAATTTAGTTTCTCTGATAACCGCATCTTTGTCAAACCCGATTAAGGTGTGAAAGTTTGTTTCTCTTAAATCAAGCATGAAATTATTATGGATGGTAACCAAACATTTGAAACTTGATAAAGCAAACTCAATTCTTATCGGTACAGGTGAGTCATCAGTTAAATCACCGTTTACAGTCAATTCTTCTTTGGTGTAATTATCGATATCAGCATAACTCTAATTTCCATTTGTAAAAATAATACTTTTCCAATCTGTTCCATTGTGATACCTTATCACTTTGTTATTAAAATCCTCACTAATATTATACCATGAGTAAGTCATAGAATTAATCTTATCAAGTCCAATGCCGTACTGTTTGTTCTTACCTAATATTAATGGTCTGTCAAATACAGTTGTAAAATTACTCGGTGTATTTGAACTATTAATTATTGACGCTTTTTCTAATGATAATACAATTTTTTGTTCCATTATACATATTAGTAGATAAAATTAATCACCTAAATAAAATAGTTTAAAACTTGATTTTTCAAAATTGAAAACTTGTGTAGTGCCACGTTTTATTCTTGGAGAGATGGTCCAATATTGAGATTCCGGAAGATATACTTCAGATGTTTCTTTTAGTATTCGTTTACCATTTTCTATTTTTGGTTGAACATGCGGCTCATCAGCGCCTTTATTAAACAAACTAAACCATTCTATACCAATGTCTGTATGTGCAACAGTATATGTAAGGTCTGCTTCAACTATATAACGCCCTGGTTTTACAATTATCATGCCAGTGGAACGTTTACCATCACTGGGAAATTTTGTAGCATATTCTTCACTTTTTATAAGTGGATTGGTTACAAAAGTAAATGCCTCGAGAAAAACATCACGTTTGGTTCTTTCAAGTGGTTTTTTGTGTCGGGTACGACGCATAACCAACTCCATCTTTTATAATACTTATTCCGTCTATTGTAGTTCAAGAATTAGAATCCGGCTTAAATAGTCTACTTTTACTTTCAATCCATCAATTATACCAAGAACTGCTGTGCGCCGGCTATCAGACTTTTGATTATGCTCATTGAGAGAAGCTATTTCACCATCAAAAGCTTTGATTCTTTCATCCTGAGCAGCTTTCAATTGCTTTTAAACATCATCAATAGCAGTAATAAGTTTACCAGTGTCAACCAACTTGCTCAGAGCAGTCTCCAGCGACTTACCGTCAACCATTTTCTTTTTGATATCTTCAAATTCTTTGTTGGTATCAGCAACGTTGGTGTTTATCTGCTCATTTAATATTTTAATTTGAGTTATTTCGGTAGTAAAAGCAGTTCTCATTTGTTTTGAAGCATCAGCAATAGCAGTTTCTAGTTCATTATTGTCAACCATTTGTTTATTGATTTCTCCGATCCGTGTAATAATATTTTGAACACCAGTTCTTATTTGTTTGCTGAATTTCTTGTAGTTTTCACTCTCTTCCAATTCATCTTTCTTTTCTAGCTCTTTCAAAGCATCACTCAAAAAATTGATTTCATCTTCCAATCCGTTTTGAATTTCAAGCATTTTCTCGCGGTTTGCTTGTAACTTTGTTTGTATCAGACTTAGTTTATCTTCAACACCTGTTGTCAAATTTTTTATCATGTCTGGAATTTTATCAATATTGTAATCACGTATGATCTTTGCTATTCTTTTTTGAGCATATTGCCTTGTTACTGCATCATCTGCTTTTGTCGGATTGCCAACATTGGTGATTTTATTATTATTCATGTTAAGATCACTTCTCAAAACATTTTCCTGGTTTCTGCCCTTGTGAAGATAATTAACCAAATGTTTTTGTTTTACATACTCAGACAGCACAATACCAAAATTTGTAATATTAACACTGCCAGTAGTAACTTCCTCGCCAAGATCATTAAAAAGCCCCATTATATATAATATGATTAGATTAAATATCACCAGTGAAGTTTCTTTTGATCAACTTCCTCGGGCGATCCAGATACAAAAAGTCGTACTGCTTGTCAGCCGCTTTTCTGTACTGCTCTTTGCTGACATCTTGTTCTTTGGAAAGCATACCCAGCTCACGATTAACTGGAGTTGTAAAGGAGATGTAATGAGAACAGTTCAAACGAATGTCTTTGGGAGATTTGTAATAAGATTGAGATAAATAAATTACACAACAATTTTTTTGTCTTCCCTGGATGAAATAATTAATAATATCGTTTTGATTGCGTTCGCAAACATAATCGTCGAAAATGACTATCTTCTGATTATCTGAATCCAAATCATTCACAGGGATGACTTCATCATTTGAACATTCTAATATATCTTCGACCGAAATTTTATTCTTTTTCGCTATATTTTCAAGTTTTTGTGACAAAACCTGATACTTAGACTGCTCCAAGTTTTTAGCAAACAAATAAATCTTGTCGTAGTAAACCAAAGGTTTCAGAAACATGTGAACTAATGTGTTTGTCTTGCCAGAACCTGAATTATCACTTATAAGCATTCTAAAACAACAATCTGGCATGAAGTTCCATATCTGTTTAAAATTACCGTTTTCTGTCTTCATGTCATAGTTTGGAATTTCCATTATAATAATATTCAGATAATATTAATATTATCCAAGTATTATTATATATGTCTAAAGCGTATTGTGGAATAAAAGAAATCCCTCGTGGTAAACAACTTGGAACAGAAGCAAAATGTTTTAAAGCTAATCAAGTCAGATATTACTGATTACAAAAAGGTAAGATGAATATCCCAGGACCTACAACGCAAAAAGATGCAGATCCTACTGTCTGGAGATCAACAATGAAAAATCCAGGGAGTCTATCAAAAACAGAAGAAAAGCCAAATATTATTTATTTGCTAAGATTAGAAGCAGAACGAAAACACATAAATAAAATGTTCAGCAAATCTGAATCTCCCAGTGAGATAACACGTCTGGAAAAGAAGTTGGTTAAAATACAAAATGAGTCTGAAAAAGCGCTTGCGAATATCAAACAAAAAGCAGCCAAACCTGCAGCCAAACCTGCAGTTAAAAAAACAGCCAAGCCTGCAGTTAAAAAAGCGACCAAGCCCCAGGTTAAAAAAGCAGTTAAACCTGCAGCTAAGAAGAAAACAAAAACTCCGAGGCGAGCAGCCAATCTTGCAGGAATAATAAAAGACATAACCCCGGAGGAATGGATTAAAATACAAAAAGATGAGGCAGCTAAGGCGCGAAGATTAAACCGATCTTAAACTTATATCAACTTATCTTAATTTATCTTATTTTAATATAACCTTATATTATACATGTCTTTGTTAAAATGGAAAGAATTAGCAGATAAAAAGCGAAAAGCGAGTGAGATTGTCAAAGAATACGAGAATAAAGTTACTCAAAAAAGACTAGAAAAAGGAGCTAGTCGTGATTTGTACAAAGAAATATTTAAACCTGTAACTAGCGAAATAAAAAGTCAGTCAGAACAGCTGACCGAGCAGTTAGCTTCTCTTCCGAAAATAAGTCAGCAATTAGCTGCTCTTTCGGCAGCAATAGGCGAGGAAGTACAAGAACAAAAAACGTACCAGGGATTAACCCAGTTATTCGCTGAAGAACCTCATATGGCAAAATTCGATGGTAATTTTAATGTTGGTATGAATGAAGCCGTGATAAAAGCATATGGCTATCCTTTACCAAACGAATTGGCAACCACTGGTGAGTATAATTTTGAACCCTTGTTTGCAGATGTTTCTAATAAAATCGATACAATTGGACGCGACAGGGGTACCCTATCCAAGCAGATAAAAAAAGAAAAAGATGTAACAAAAAAAAGCAGCATATGAGCTAGATAGGCAATCTCTAATAATCGAGTCAAAAGTTTTGGTAGATTATAGAAGTAGGATTACTGATCTATTTCGTTAAGCAATTTCATTTTACCTGGAAAAACCGTTTCAGGAAAAGGATTACAACAAAATAAAAATTCCTACAAAGTCGACAAAGATGGCCACTATGGAGTGTTACAAATTGATTTGCCCAAGCTTGTTGGTCATCACAAACTTATTGCCAAACAAGGAGAAGCAGTTGTGCTAGATCTAAAAGTAGATAATGATTTTATAGACTTGATAACAAAGCGTTACAATAATAAAAAAAACTTATCTCAGAATGCTTTCAAGGAACTAACAACATTATCTGGTTTACCAATTCACAAAGGTTCTTCAAAGTTCAAGAAGATTTTAGGAGGTTGTGTTGATGTTGAATATTACAATAGTCCTAATATTTGGTTAGTGCTCTGGAGTTAGTATGTGGAAGTATTGAATCAGGAAATAATAGTCCACAGATAATAAATAATGGTATTAGCATAATCGATGAATTATTAAAAATAGGTAAAATATCATCCAAAGAACATGAGCAACTATTTTCTAAATATCTTGATTAAATTATTGTCTAACTGTAATTATACATGGCACAAATTACTAACAAAGAAGAATTAATTGATCACTTGACACGACTTGTAGCTGCATACAGACGTAGTTATAAATTGTGCGGTATTGTAAACACAACATTACAGATTACCAGTGGAATAATTGGTTGTACTGCTTATTGGCATTGGTTCCGGCAATTCCTGTTTTCGTGGCTGCAGTTGGTGCAGTTCCTCCAGTAGTTGCTGTTTTAGCAAGTAAACAAGAATAGCAGAAAGAAAGACTTTGTTAAAAACACATCATAGGAGTTTCAAACAACCACAGGACTAGAAAATGATGAGGAAATAATTAGGATTGTCTTTAATAAAATATTAGAGATTCAAAAGAATGATAACTTCACGGAACCTCTGGAAATGTATATGAAAAGGTTCAAGCTTAATGGAAATTAAGCTAGTAGAGATGCCCCGCGGGAGCAAACGGCCATGGCATTCACACGTAATTCTTGTCTGACTTGTTTCCATATCCTATCGTACTTTTCTCTGGTTGATTTTGTTTTAATCGGTTTTGTTTCTTTTTCTATTTTTAATATTTTAAATATTTTCTGAAAAATGTATTCAAATTTGATTGATCTTTTTCGGCCTTCTGTTTTATCCAAAATCTTTACAATTTTGTAAAACAAATCTTCAAATCTTTGTCTATTTTTAGAAGACAAATCATATTCTACCAAGTATTTATCTAAATGGTACTTTCTGTGGTAGATAGTTTTCTTTCGGCTGTAATTGTAAACTGCAATAAGATTGTAGCCATTGTGAGTGCCACAATTAAGGCAAACACGCTCGTTATCGAAAACCTCACAAGTATCGTTACAATTTATACATGCGTAAGTACACTTGTAACACAGCTTGGCTCTGGTACAATATTTACAAAGCTTCTTTTTATTAGTTGCGTAAAATAAGATGCAATCTATGCACGTCCCAGGGGGATCAATAATATCCAAAACTCTTTCACAATATTTGCAATTCATTATATTATAATATAGAACTATATTTTTAAAATATAGGCTTAAAGAAATATTTTCTTATGTAATTATATAAATGCAACGTATAGAAAAGAAAATCAAAATCTTTAAGAAAGATCAAACGGAACATGCAAAAACTATTGATTTTGAAGATATGAGTAAACATGACAGGAGTTAATAATTATACGAAGTTTCTTTTATTGCCCACTATGATGTTTTACTTAAGCAAGGAATTGAAATTATTATGTATGGTTGATTAAAATAATATAATCTTTAATATATGAGTATTTACAGTTACGCGGAAGAAGGAAGAAAACATTTTGAAGAGGAAAAAACTATACTATTTGGAGTAGCTGCCCTTGAAAAGGCTCTTACGGATAAAATAAAAGAGGATATTGATGATCATAGGGAATTTTGTATCAGACACTTGGAAAAAAATATTGCAGCTTTTAAAAAAGAATGGATGGCTGGGCTTTTGGAAAAAACAATTTTGGAGAAAAGAAGATCTGGCACGTGGACGATTGATATACATATCAAAGATAGCAGATGATAATGAAATTATGGAAATCAAAGATTTTAGTACCATTCCTAAAAACTTTTAATTTAATATAATCTTTAATATATGAGTATTTACAGTTATGCGGAAGAGGAAAGAAAGCACTTTGAAGAGGAACAAAAGGTTTACAAAAAAGTAGCTGCTTACAAGCAGGCTCTTTTAACCAAGACAAATGAAATTATCAAAGAGTTTGAGACAGTTCACATGCAACGATTGTCAGATGATATTGCAGCTTTTAAAAAAGATTGGACAATAAAAACTGAGATTGAGTGCAATGATTCTGTAAAGCTTCTCACAGATCTAGCAGATAAAGAAATTAAGATTTTTAATGAAACACAATTAAAAGTAATGTCTGAAAATGTTGAGTTGTTCAGAGATAATCTAATCAGCAATCTAGAAAAACCTCATGTGATTAATACTGATATCGGATGTTACGAGGACTTTGAAACATTTGTCGAAAGTTTAAAAGAAATGATTGAAGTTTTTGATAAAGACGAGTTTATAAACTATTGCAAATACAGGATAAAAATAAAATCACTGGCAGATAGAGGTGATCTTGAAACTGTTGATTTCGATAGATACTGCAAATATCATGTACAATTAAGTCAGATGATAGATAATAGAGTTCTTGAGGAAAAATGCTTTCGGAGATACTTAGACATTCTTCTGGATAATGAAATAGATGCCCTCTTGCTCTCAGAAGCATATCAAAAGCATACTGATTGCAGTTATGGGTATAAGGTTGTTTGTTGTTATGATGATCAATATTCAAAACCAGTTGTGACATACAGAGGACCAAATGCTGTTTACAAGTTTTTGGAAAAAAATGATAGAAGAAGAAAAGTGGTGCAAGAAAACTATGAATGCAAACTTTAAAAAAGATCTAGTAATGTCACAGGAAGAAGAAGCCAGATTCCAAAAATCTAAATCATGTCATATTTGTGGTAATGGCTTTGCAACAACTCTCAAAAAAGGTGACGCGGGTTATACAGTGGCATACAAAAACTCCATCAGAAAAGTTAGAGACCATTGCCATATAACTGGAAAGCATAGAGGAAGCGCTCATGACATATGTAATATTAATTTCAGGTTGACTAGAAAAATACCAGTTGTGTTTCATAACTTGAGAGGATATGATTCTCACTTTATAATGCAACACATCGGAAAGTTTAAACGAAACATAAATGTTATACCGAATAACATGGAGAAGTACATGGCTTTTATGTTAGGACAAAGTTTGGTGTTTATTGACAGTTTTCAGTGTATGTCTCAATCATTAGAAAATTTAGTAAAAAACATCCCTTCGTTTCAATACACCTCTCAGGAATACTCTGGCGACAAGCTAGAATTAATAAAACGAAGGCGTTTATCCTTATGATTACATGAACAGTTTTGAAGGCTTCAAGGATACTAAGTTACCTGACAAAGATAGCTTTTATTCTCAATTAAATGATGAGCATATTTCAGATGCAGATTATGATCATGCTAAAACAATATGGAAAACATTTAGATTAAAAATATGGGAGAATATCATGATTTGTATCTTAAGACTGATGTGCTGTTGCTGACAGATGTTTTTGAAAACCTTAGAAAAATGTGCATTTAGTATTACAAATTAGATCCTTGTCATTACTTCAGTAGTCCTGGTTTAGCCTGGGATGCATGTTTCAAGATGACTGGTATCCAACTTGATTTAATAACTGATATTGATCAATATTTGTTTGTGGAAAATGGATGAAGAGGCGGTACGAGTTATATCGCAAACAGATATTCACAGGCTAACAATAAATATATGAAAAACTATGACAAGAAAAAAGAAAACAAGTACATAATATATCTTGATGCTAATAACTTGTACGGGCGGGCTATGTGTCAATCGTTACCTACTGGTAACTTCAAGTGGGTTGATAAGTTTGAAAAAGGAAAATCAAATTACATTTTTGAGTGCGATATTGAGTATCCTGAGAAACTGCATGACTCGCATAATGATTATCCTCTCGCCCCGGAAAGTTTAAACATAAAAGATGAGTGGTTGTCAGACTATTGTAAAAATTTAAAACAAAAGTTTAATTTAGGACATTGTAATGTTAATAAACTTGTTACGACGTTGAAAAATAAAGAAAAGTATGTCGTGCATTTTAGAAACTTAGAATTGTATAAAAAGCTTGGATTGAAGGTAACAAAAATACACCGAATACTGCAGTTCGACGAATCAAAGTGGTTGAAAATATACATAGACTTTAATAGTGCCAAGAGAACAGCTGGTAAAAATGCTTTTGAAAAGGATTTCTTCAAACTGATGAACAATTCAGTTTTTGGTAAAACTATGGAAATATTGAGAAAAAGAATTAATGTTAAATTGACTCACGTCGAGGAGGTTCTCTTAAAATATGCAGCAAGACCTTCGTTTATTTTCTTGTAAAATGTTTAATGAAAATTTATTTGCCATAAACAGAATAAAAGAACGATTAGTTTTAAATCGTCCTTGTTATGTTGGCATGTGTATTTTAGACTTGTCAAAATATTTGATGTATGATTTCCATTACAACTATATCAAACACAAATATGATAGAAAAGCTAAGTTATTATTTACTGATACCGATTCCTTGTGTTATGAAATAGAAACAAAAGATGTGTATGCGGACTTTTACAAGGATAAAGAACTGTTTGATAATTGTGATTATGATCCAAAAAGTCAGTTTCATTTTAATGATAATAAAAAGGTTATTGGCAAGATGAAAGATGAAACGTGCGGTATGCCTATTGTTGAATTTGTTGGGTTGCGAAGTAAACTATATTCGTATGTGCTAGATAATGAGGTTAGTACAAAGAAATGCAAGGGCGTTAAATAGTGTGTTGTTAAAAAACAGATAGCACATGATGATTACAAAAAGATTTTGTTTACGGCAACAGAAGCTCACCATGAGATAAAAGTTATTAGATCAAAAAAGCATAACATAAGCAGCTATGCAATAAATAAAAAAAGTTTATCAGCTTATGATGATAAACGGTACATACTAGATAACGGACAAGATACGTTAGCATACAAGTAAAACATACCATGATAGAGTATGATAGATGTTAATTGTAATATCTGAGTAGCATTCAAGGATATTAAACAAATTAAATAAGGGGTTTAAAAATAATTATATATAGTATTATTATATAATGGAACAAGAAAGATTAGAAAAGGTTTGCAGAAAACTTAACCATTTAAAAGATAAATATAGAAGAGAATTGATGAGAGGTAAGCAACTCCAAGTAGAATATGAAGTAGTTCGTGATGATTTTATGGACACCAAAAAGAGCAAAGTCAATAAGCGAAAAAGATTGCTGGTTGAAATGGATAATTATGAACGTGAGCTGGCCGGAAACTGAGAAGAGCTTCTTGAACTGAAATACAAAATAGCAAAGAGTAGGAAAATAAAATACTACATGGTAAAAAATGATATGCAGATCGATGATGAAGACTACTGCCCGGTTCCGTCTGACTTTGCTTACTGAGTTGCAAATGTTACGTCAATGAGTTGCAAATGTTATGTTATTAAAATAGCAAACCGGATTGATTAGTAGTATAGATACTGAGAGTATCAGCAGAGTTTCCCCCGCGGGGTGCTTGAGAAAACTAATGAAATATGTCGGGGTTGATTTAGGCGTGACTTACATTTAGATCTTGGTGGTGTCAATGAGAGTTACGCCTGAGTCCCCCCTGGCATATTTCATTAGGTTTTCTCGTTCCCCGCGGGAGGGGAAACTGCGCTGGTACTCTCAGTATCTATACTACTAACATTTTTAGTAATCATCTTTTCTTTAACGCATTAACACATATATAAGTATAATTAGATAAAATATTATCGTATTATGTTTTCATTTTATATTGGCTTATACGGTTTGAATATCGTACGCACTATTTCCTTTTTTCAAATTTTTAATGAAGAATAGACAGAAATACCCACACAATACACTTGTTTTACATGTATCTTGGTACAGAATAGTGTTGTATTTTATATTAGGTATGTAAGTTAAAACTTCTTTTGGTGGACTTATTGTCAACCCTATTGTCAACCCTTTTGTGTTTGTGATGTCGTTTGCAATTATTATTACTTTGGCCTTATTGTTTGTCTGTTTGCGTGTTTCTTTCTGTGTTTTGTGGTTGACTGTCCTCCTTGAATGCTACTTTCCCTGTCCGATCTTTTTATATTTCTTAAGCCAAACGGATCAAAGTAATAAGTCTCGCAGTAACAAGTCCAGTGTATACCAGACCCAGTTAAATCATCAAGAGTTAATAATGCCGCATTCTTGTTTATTTTGTTTTGTTGGTAATTTATCTTTGCTAAACACTCAACTGAAATTTGTATACCTAAATGCTTAACCCATTTTATTATAACTAAGTTAGAAATAGGCCCGTTTTCGATAAAAAAATTTAAAGAATGGGATACTTCTAAATAGTGTAATTTGTGAATCTACTTGTAAACAATTTCAACGGTCAAGTGTTAGGAGACGTTCTTGACAAAATTTGCAATAAACGTCAAGTTTCATCTAAAAGTACTTATGACTTCTCTACACTATATACAACCTTACCACATCACCTTATTAGTCTTATTCAAAAAACATTCGCTTTTTAGCTCGACTATTCGAAGAATAAGAGAGCTTATGTAATCACCCCGGGGTCGGCGTCGGCGTCCAACATCAAGGTTTGCGTGTAAGCTGTGTTTGCAAGTCTATATCTCTTACATTTCTTATCCTAGTACAACCAAATTTGGCCATGGGCTTTCTTATAGCATTATCTTAAGGGCTGCGTAAGCAATTTTGGTTTCTGTAACCCATGGGCTCCCATGGAACCCAAATTATGATAGCCCATAAAATGTGTCCCATTTCACATCAAATTTTGCGTGTAAGCTGTGTTTACAAGTCTATATCTCTTACATTTCTTACCCTAGCACAACCAAATTTGGCCATTAGCTTCCTTATAGCATTATCTTAAGGGCTGCTTAAGTAATTTTGGTTCCTGTAACCCATGGGCTCCCATGGAACCCACATTCTGATAGCCCTCAAAATGTGTCTGTTTCACATCAAATTCTGCGTGTAAGCTGTGTTTACAGGTCTATATATCTTACATTTCTTGTCCTAGCTGAACTAAATTTGGGAATTGGTTTCCTTATAGTATGTTTTAAAGGGTTGGGTAAGACATTTTGTCTTCTGCAAATTCTGGGCTCCCATAGAACCCAAATTGTGATGGCCCATAAAATCTGCAATAAAGGCAGATCTAGGTTTGCATGTAAGCATGTATAAATCTATAATTTTGGTTTGGGATTTGTTATAGCATTATGTATCTTCTTCATTCTTCACCCATATTTGGGCTCCCTCCTCCAACCCTGCCCCCACTCCCTCCACCCCTACCCCCCACTCCACTTTTTTTTTTTTTTTTTTTTTTTCTTTTAAACATATTTCTGTGTTATTTTAATCAATTATTACACATATACCCCCACTCTCACCCCCCACTCTCTCCACCCCCAAAACTCTATTTTTTTTAATTATTTTTATTTTTCTACATATTTCTGTGTTGTTTTGGTCAATTCTTACATAGCTTCTTACACATATATGTTGCACTTCCCCATCCCCACCCCCACCCCCACTCAAAACTGGAATATACATATTTTTTATTTTTCATATTTCTGTGTTGTTTTTGTCAATCTTACAGAAAGCTATGTTGCCCGCTCCCCCTCCCTTCCACGCCCCCCCCCCACCCCCCGCCCCCACCCCCCACCCCCACTCGAAACGGGAATATTTTTATTTCATTTTTTTTACATAATTCTGTGTTGTTTTGGTCATTCTTACATAGCTTCTTACATATATATGTTGCGAGCCCCCCTCCCCACCCCACCCCCACCCCCCACTCCCATCCCCACCTCTCCCCCATCCCCACTCAAAACTCTATTTTTTTTTATTTTTTTTTACATATTTCTGTGTTGTTTTGGTCAATTCTTACATAGCTTCTTACACATATATGTTGCACTCCCCCACCCCCTCCCCCACCCCCACCCCCACCCCCACTCAAAACTCGAATATTGTTGTTTTTTGTGTTGTTTTTTTACATATTTCTGTGTTGTTTTGGTCAATTCTTACATAGCTTCTTACACATATATGTTGCACAACCCCACACTCCAGCACCCCGCCTTCCCACCCCACCCACCCCACTCGAAACTCATTTTTTTGTAATTTTGTTTTACATATTTCTGTGTTGTTTTGGTCAATTCTTACACATAGATAGCTATGTTGCCCTCCCCACCCCCACCCCCCCCCTCCACCCTCCACCCCCCACACACACCCCTCCCCCTGCCTACACCCACTCGAAACTCAATTGTTTGTATTTTTTCACATATATAGCTATGTTGTATGTTGGATGCTTAACCGCCCTGCCCCAACCCCCACCCACTTCACCCCCATTGGTTTATGGGCTCCCCTCACATGGAGGTCATGGGGAGGGGAATTGTTTTCATTTTATCTTCCATTATATGGATATTAATATTTTAATTGGAACGCAGTCATATACATATCAGGGGCGGATCCAGGATTTCAGCTTAGGGGGGGCGTAATATTTTGGTCAATTTTCGGGTCCGTCTCTAGCCTCATAAAACGTTTGCGGTAGTGCATTTATAGGGTAAAAAAGTGCGTTTTCATATAAAAGGATTTAACAATGTGTTAATTAAACGACTTATTAGCAATTATGCGTCGAGCGTGCGAAGCGAGCGAGAAAAAAAATTATACTGAGGGCGTCCATCTCAATTGTTTGATGTTTTATCTACAGTAACATGGACATACACGTATGAATAAAAAAAGTCCGTTTTCAAATAAAAGAATTTAACAATGTGTTAATTAAACCACTCATTAGCCATTATGCGTCAAGCGAGCGAAGCGAGTGAGAATTTTTTTTATACTGAGGGCGTGCAACGAAATTGTTTGATATTTTATCTACAATAACATGGACATACATGTATGAATAAAAAAAGTCCGTTTTCAAATAAACGGATTTAACAATGTGTTAATTAAACCACTCACTAGCGGATCCAGGTGGGGCGCACCCGGCGCGCGCCCCCCCTAAAATTTCCGGATCATACATGTATGTCCATGTTACTGTGGATTTGATATCAAACAATTTCGATGCAGGCCCTCAGTATTAAAAAATTTCTCGCTCGCTTCGCTCGCTCTACGCATAATGACTAATGAGTGGTTTAATTAACACATTCTTAAATCCTTTTATTTGAAAACGGACTTTTTTTATTCATACATGTCCATGTTACTGTAGATAAAATATCAAACAATTTCGATGCACGCCCTCAGTATTTTTTTTTCGCTCGCTTGACGCATAATGGCTAATGAGTGGTTTAATTAACAAATTGTTAAAACCTTTTATTTTAAAACGGACTTTTTTATTCATACATGTATGTTCATGTTACTGTAGATAAAATATCAAACAATTTCGATGCACGCCCTCAGTATAAAAAATGTTCTCGCTCGCTTCGCTCGCCCTACGCATAATGACTAATGAGTGGTTTAATTAATTAATTATACAAACAATTTCGATGCACGCCCTCAGTATATTTTTTTTTTCGCTCGCTTCGCTCGCTCGACGCATAGTGGCTAATGAGTGGTTTAATTAACACATTGTTAAATCCTTTTATTTGAAAACGGACTTTTTTTTATTCATACATGTATGTCCATGTTACTGTAGATAAAATATCAAACAATTTCGATGCACGCCCTCAGTATAACAATTTTTTTTCGCTCGCTCGACGCATAATGGCTAATGAGTGGTTTAATTAACACATTGATAATTCCTTTTATTTGAAAACGGACTTTTTTATCCTATCAATGCACTACCGCAACCGTTTTATGAGGCTAGAAACGGACCCGAAAATTTACCAAAATCTTACGCCCCCCCCTAAGCTGAAATCCTGGATCCGCCCCTGCCACTCATTAGCCATTATGCGTCGAGCGAGCGAGAAATTTGTTTATACTGAGGGCGTGCATCGAAATTGTTTGATATATTATCTACAGTAACATGGACATACATGTATGAATAAAAAGTCCGTTTTCAAATAAAAGGATTTAAGAATGTGTTAATTAAACCACTCATTAGCCATTATGCGTCGAGCGAGCGAGAATTTTTTAATACTGAGGGCGTGCATCGAAATTGTTTGATATATTATCTAAAGTAACATGGACAAACATGTATGAATTATAAAGTCCGTTTTCAAATAAAAGGATTTAAGAATGTGTTAATTAAACCACTCATTAGCCATTATGCGTCGAGCGAGCGAGATTTTGTTTCATACTGAGGGTGTGCATCGAAATTGTTTGATAGATTATCTACAGTAACATGGACATACATGTATGAATAAAAAAGTCCGTTTTCAAATATAAGGATTTAACAATGTGTTAATTAAACCACTCATTAGCCATGATGCGTCGAGCGAGCGAAGCGAGTGAAATTTTTTTTTATACTGAGGGCGTATTTGATATTTTATCTACAGTAAAATGGACATACATGTATGATCCGGAATTTTTAGGGGGGGTGGGGGGGGGGGGGGGGGGCGCGCCCCTGGATCCGCTAGTGCATATAAAACAATTTAGATTAAATTCAGATACACAGATGAAATATCAATATTTTTTTTTTAATTAGGCCACAATAAAAAGTGCCACATATCAGATCCTTCCCCGAGTTGCCTTTCGACTACAAATTTCTTTAAAATGACAGCAATTTTGCATTAAAACAGAAAAAAATAATAAAATTTCACATAATTTTATATCGGCCCAAGTCTATACAAGCTCCATCCCCAACTCCACCCCACATTGTTTTAGCCTTGTTTTCTGATGGTATATACTAGCTATATAATTTTTCTCTGAAATATCGAATAGTCGAGCTGCGCTGTTCTCCGACAGCTCTTGTTTTTACTAACGGCAGTTTAGACAATTACACAAGGTGGACTTGCCAAGAAGTTTATGAAGCACTCATCTTCCTATTAGATAATGTTTTCGTCAGGTATGGAACGACCTTTTACAGACACATTGTTGGTATCCCTATGGTACGAACTGCACACCCCTTTTCGCAGATTTGTTTTTATATTGCTATGAAAGAGATTTTATGTTGAGTCTTTCACCAGATACCCAGGCAGATGTTATTGAAGCCTTTAATGACACCTCTCGGTATCTGGATGACAAATTAAACATTGACAACCCTTTCTTTTTTACTATGGTTAATAAAGCTAATATTTCTGATACTAACGCCTCTTTTCTCGATTTACAGCTCTCCATTGAAAATGGTGAAATAATTAGCAAAATATATGACAAGAGAGATGATTTAGAGAGATGATTTTAATTTTGATTTTAATTTTGATATTATTAAGTATCCCCCTCTAGATGGGGATGTTCCACAAGCAACTTCTCATGGGGTCTATGTGTCTCAAATTATTCGTTTTTCTAGAGCTTGTACTCGAGTTGCGGACTTTAATATTCGTAATCTTTGTATAACTAAAAAGCTACGCCATCAGGGCTACCGTTACCACAAACTTCGTAAAACCTTTGCGCCATTTTTTTTTATCGTAACCCTGGTCTTCTTTCCAAATGTAAAAGTAATTTACGAACTATTTTCCGACATGATGACGTCTACGTAAAGGTTGCATACAGCTAAATATAGCCTGGCTGAAGCCCCGCCTTTTGTTGTGTACGATTCAGTACAGAAGTGAAAGTTCACAGAGTTCACAGAGGTCAGCAGATATAACTTTGAAATATTCAATATGCATTTTCAGGAAGGATAAACTATAGGTAAAATAATCCCCATCAGCTAGGATCATTAAATTAAATAAAAAAATATTTTTTAATGTTTTTGAAAATTTTACACCCATTGAAATTGCATGTCAATATTCAGTGCGGATTCAATAGTGTTTGTAAACACAGACATGTGCAGAGTGGTTGAGCTGGAAAAGTTGTCTTTTTCACACTTTCAAAGGCTTTGTGATGGAAATATCTATGAAATAAGGTAATTTAAAGAAAATCTGGTGTATAATTCATGAGATATTAGCTGACAGGTGCAACAGGAGGTCTATGGGAAAGTATTTAGTTTTCTGCAACCTATAGGCTAGATTCTGCATATGGTAAAAGTGAAAGTAGACATACTTTTTTTCTAACACAATGATTTGGAAGTGTGAGAAATGTTAAATTATGGTGTATTTTGACTTTTCTTATAACTCTTTTCATGATTTTTAAATATTTCAAAGTTTTATGATGCAAAATAGGTATTTTAAATTATTTTATTAAAGGTTGTGGACACAAAATTAGCCATACCTGACACCTGGTATACACAATTGGCCTGTAATGCACATGTTTGACACAGTTAAAGGTATATCTAGTAAGTTTTATTCATTTCTGAGGGCTTTGCATACGTTGTTTGGCAAAAATGTCAGTAAGCGACAATCTACATCTTTCCGAAAAGATGTCGAAAAGCCGCTTATGTCTGTTTTGAAAAAGATGTTGAGGTAAACTCTGACTTTGAGTTCATCGCTTCTATACGGTTAGTGTCGATATGCAAATATTTCATGCGGTTTAATACATTTTACAAATTAAATTATTTAGTTGGTAAAAAATATGACCTTTTCTATGCTTTTTAAAAGTTTTTATTTACCCCACCCCCCTTCATTTTAATGAATTTTCATGGATCTGTACTTTAAACAGTGCTTATTGGCTGCATGGTTGCATGAAAATGACCTGTAAAGATGCTACAAACAATATCTAATAAAACAAATACAATAAATAGTACATTTACAGTGAATTTTGTGTAATGAGCATATTGTAAAACATGGCATGGCCCTAAAAATGGAGTTGGGGAGGATAGTCTCAGAATAATTTTTTGTCATTTTGAACTGAAAAGTTGCATTTTCTTGATGGATTCACATATAGAAACTGCTGAATAATGTTAATTAATTCATTTGAAGGCAGATTTTAAATATATACAAAATCAGTGGCATTTTTATGGTAAAATATGCTATTTTGACCCCTGAAAATCACAAATATCATTTTTGAGTAGATATTATTTTCAAGATAGCTTCAACTGGTTAACCATCACATGTTGTTGATGAAATCAGTTTAAAATCACTTTATTTGAAGCAAAAGATTGGAACGGTTGTCGATATATGGCATTTTGAAGATTCTGGATTTACGCGTAAAAACCGAAGGAATTTTGCCTTAGCCGAAGCTAATCTAAGCCCTCATATTTTGTCGAAAAGGATTTTTTTCTAAAAAAGAATGGTTTAATTTTTCTCAGATTAAATGTATCAAAACATTTAGCCAGAAAAAATACCTTCTGTCAGGTCTGAACGTCTCTCTATAGGTTGCATACAGCTAAATATAGCCTGGCTGAAGCCCCGCCTTTTGTTGTGTACGATTCAGTACAGAAGTGAAAGTTCACAGAGTTCACAGAGGTCAGCAGATATAACTTTGAAATATTCAATATGCATTTTCAGGAAGGATAAACTATAGGTAAAATAATCCCCATCAGCTAGGATCATTAAATTAAATAAAAAAATATTTTTTAATGTTTTTGAAAATTTTACACCCATTGAAATTGCATGTCAATATTCAGTGCGGATTCAATAGTGTTTGTAAACACAGACATGTGCAGAGTGGTTGAGCTGGAAAAGTTGTCTTTTTCACACTTTCAAAGGCTTTGTGATGGAAATATCTATGAAATAAGGTAATTTAAAGAAAATCTGGTGTATAATTCATGAGATATTAGCTGACAGGTGCAACAGGAGGTCTATGGGAAAGTATTTAGTTTTCTGCAACCTATAGGCTAGATTCTGCATATGGTAAAAGTGAAAGTAGACATACTTTTTTTCTAACACAATGATTTGGAAGTGTGAGAAATGTTAAATTATGGTGTATTTTGACTTTTCTTATAACTCTTTTCATGATTTTTAAATATTTCAAAGTTTTATGATGCAAAATAGGTATTTTAAATTATTTTATTAAAGGTTGTGGACACAAAATTAGCCATACCTGACACCTGGTATACACAATTGGCCTGTAATGCACATGTTTGACACAGTTAAAGGTATATCTAGTAAGTTTTATTCATTTCTGAGGGCTTTGCATACGTTGTTTGGCAAAAATGTCAGTAAGCGACAATCTACATCTTTCCGAAAAGATGTCGAAAAGCCGCTTATGTCTGTTTTGAAAAAGATGTTGAGGTAAACTCTGACTTTGAGTTCATCGCTTCTATACGGTTAGTGTCGATATGCAAATATTTCATGCGGTTTAATACATTTTACAAATTAAATTATTTAGTTGGTAAAAAATATGACCTTTTCTATGCTTTTTAAAAGTTTTTATTTACCCCACCCCCCTTCATTTTAATGAATTTTCATGGATCTGTACTTTAAACAGTGCTTATTGGCTGCATGGTTGCATGAAAATGACCTGTAAAGATGCTACAAACAATATCTAATAAAACAAATACAATAAATAGTACATTTACAGTGAATTTTGTGTAATGAGCATATTGTAAAACATGGCATGGCCCTAAAAATGGAGTTGGGGAGGATAGTCTCAGAATAATTTTTTGTCATTTTGAACTGAAAAGTTGCATTTTCTTGATGGATTCACATATAGAAACTGCTGAATAATGTTAATTAATTCATTTGAAGGCAGATTTTAAATATATACAAAATCAGTGGCATTTTTATGGTAAAATATGCTATTTTGACCCCTGAAAATCACAAATATCATTTTTGAGTAGATATTATTTTCAAGATAGCTTCAACTGGTTAACCATCACATGTTGTTGATGAAATCAGTTTAAAATCACTTTATTTGAAGCAAAAGATTGGAACGGTTGTCGATATATGGCATTTTGAAGATTCTGGATTTACGCGTAAAAACCGAAGGAATTTTGCCTTAGCCGAAGCTAATCTAAGCCCTCATATTTTGTCGAAAAGGATTTTTTTCTAAAAAAGAATGGTTTAATTTTTCTCAGATTAAATGTATCAAAACATTTAGCCAGAAAAAATACCTTCTGTCAGGTCTGAACGTCTCTCTATAGGTTGCATACAGCTAAATATAGCCTGGCTGAAGCCCCGCCTTTTGTTGTGTACGATTCAGTACAGAAGTGAAAGTTCACAGAGTTCACAGAGGTCAGCAGATATAACTTTGAAATATTCAATATGCATTTTCAGGAAGGATAAACTATAGGTAAAATAATCCCCATCAGCTAGGATCATTAAATTAAATAAAAAAATATTTTTTAATGTTTTTGAAAATTTTACACCCATTGAAATTGCATGTCAATATTCAGTGCGGATTCAATAGTGTTTGTAAACACAGACATGTGCAGAGTGGTTGAGCTGGAAAAGTTGTCTTTTTCACACTTTCAAAGGCTTTGTGATGGAAATATCTATGAAATAAGGTAATTTAAAGAAAATCTGGTGTATAATTCATGAGATATTAGCTGACAGGTGCAACAGGAGGTCTATGGGAAAGTATTTAGTTTTCTGCAACCTATAGGCTAGATTCTGCATATGGTAAAAGTGAAAGTAGACATACTTTTTTTCTAACACAATGATTTGGAAGTGTGAGAAATGTTAAATTATGGTGTATTTTGACTTTTCTTATAACTCTTTTCATGATTTTTAAATATTTCAAAGTTTTATGATGCAAAATAGGTATTTTAAATTATTTTATTAAAGGTTGTGGACACAAAATTAGCCATACCTGACACCTGGTATACACAATTGGCCTGTAATGCACATGTTTGACACAGTTAAAGGTATATCTAGTAAGTTTTATTCATTTCTGAGGGCTTTGCATACGTTGTTTGGCAAAAATGTCAGTAAGCGACAATCTACATCTTTCCGAAAAGATGTCGAAAAGCCGCTTATGTCTGTTTTGAAAAAGATGTTGAGGTAAACTCTGACTTTGAGTTCATCGCTTCTATACGGTTAGTGTCGATATGCAAATATTTCATGCGGTTTAATACATTTTACAAATTAAATTATTTAGTTGGTAAAAAATATGACCTTTTCTATGCTTTTTAAAAGTTTTTATTTACCCCACCCCCCTTCATTTTAATGAATTTTCATGGATCTGTACTTTAAACAGTGCTTATTGGCTGCATGGTTGCATGAAAATGACCTGTAAAGATGCTACAAACAATATCTAATAAAACAAATACAATAAATAGTACATTTACAGTGAATTTTGTGTAATGAGCATATTGTAAAACATGGCATGGCCCTAAAAATGGAGTTGGGGAGGATAGTCTCAGAATAATTTTTTGTCATTTTGAACTGAAAAGTTGCATTTTCTTGATGGATTCACATATAGAAACTGCTGAATAATGTTAATTAATTCATTTGAAGGCAGATTTTAAATATATACAAAATCAGTGGCATTTTTATGGTAAAATATGCTATTTTGACCCCTGAAAATCACAAATATCATTTTTGAGTAGATATTATTTTCAAGATAGCTTCAACTGGTTAACCATCACATGTTGTTGATGAAATCAGTTTAAAATCACTTTATTTGAAGCAAAAGATTGGAACGGTTGTCGATATATGGCATTTTGAAGATTCTGGATTTACGCGTAAAAACCGAAGGAATTTTGCCTTAGCCGAAGCTAATCTAAGCCCTCATATTTTGTCGAAAAGGATTTTTTTCTAAAAAAGAATGGTTTAATTTTTCTCAGATTAAATGTATCAAAACATTTAGCCAGAAAAAATACCTTCTGTCAGGTCTGAACGTCTCTCTATAGGTTGCATACAGCTAAATATAGCCTGGCTGAAGCCCCGCCTTTTGTTGTGTACGATTCAGTACAGAAGTGAAAGTTCACAGAGTTCACAGAGGTCAGCAGATATAACTTTGAAATATTCAATATGCATTTTCAGGAAGGATAAACTATAGGTAAAATAATCCCCATCAGCTAGGATCATTAAATTAAATAAAAAAATATTTTTTAATGTTTTTGAAAATTTTACACCCATTGAAATTGCATGTCAATATTCAGTGCGGATTCAATAGTGTTTGTAAACACAGACATGTGCAGAGTGGTTGAGCTGGAAAAGTTGTCTTTTTCACACTTTCAAAGGCTTTGTGATGGAAATATCTATGAAATAAGGTAATTTAAAGAAAATCTGGTGTATAATTCATGAGATATTAGCTGACAGGTGCAACAGGAGGTCTATGGGAAAGTATTTAGTTTTCTGCAACCTATAGGCTAGATTCTGCATATGGTAAAAGTGAAAGTAGACATACTTTTTTTCTAACACAATGATTTGGAAGTGTGAGAAATGTTAAATTATGGTGTATTTTGACTTTTCTTATAACTCTTTTCATGATTTTTAAATATTTCAAAGTTTTATGATGCAAAATAGGTATTTTAAATTATTTTATTAAAGGTTGTGGACACAAAATTAGCCATACCTGACACCTGGTATACACAATTGGCCTGTAATGCACATGTTTGACACAGTTAAAGGTATATCTAGTAAGTTTTATTCATTTCTGAGGGCTTTGCATACGTTGTTTGGCAAAAATGTCAGTAAGCGACAATCTACATCTTTCCGAAAAGATGTCGAAAAGCCGCTTATGTCTGTTTTGAAAAAGATGTTGAGGTAAACTCTGACTTTGAGTTCATCGCTTCTATACGGTTAGTGTCGATATGCAAATATTTCATGCGGTTTAATACATTTTACAAATTAAATTATTTAGTTGGTAAAAAATATGACCTTTTCTATGCTTTTTAAAAGTTTTTATTTACCCCACCCCCCTTCATTTTAATGAATTTTCATGGATCTGTACTTTAAACAGTGCTTATTGGCTGCATGGTTGCATGAAAATGACCTGTAAAGATGCTACAAACAATATCTAATAAAACAAATACAATAAATAGTACATTTACAGTGAATTTTGTGTAATGAGCATATTGTAAAACATGGCATGGCCCTAAAAATGGAGTTGGGGAGGATAGTCTCAGAATAATTTTTTGTCATTTTGAACTG
This sequence comes from Cyrtodaria siliqua, assembly GCA_037043455.1. NCBI lineage: Eukaryota > Metazoa > Mollusca > Bivalvia > Adapedonta > Hiatellidae > Cyrtodaria > Cyrtodaria siliqua. Next base: position 18,609 of record JAWPHD010003024.1, on the reverse strand, counting down.
AAAAGTTGCATTTTCTTGATGGATTCACATATAGAAACTGCTGAATAATGTTAATTAATTCATTTGAAGGCAGATTTTAAATATATACAAAATCAGTGGCATTTTTATGGTAAAATATGCTATTTTGACCCCTGAAAATCACAAATATCATTTTTGAGTAGATATTATTTTCAAGATAGCTTCAACTGGTTAACCATCACATGTTGTTGATGAAATCAGTTTAAAATCACTTTATTTGAAGCAAAAGATTGGAACGGTTGTCGATATATGGCATTTTGAAGATTCTGGATTTACGCGTAAAAACCGAAGGAATTTTGCCTTAGCCGAAGCTAATCTAAGCCCTCATATTTTGTCGAAAAGGATTTTTTTCTAAAAAAGAATGGTTTAATTTTTCTCAGATTAAATGTATCAAAACATTTAGCCAGAAAAAATACCTTCTGTCAGGTCTGAACGTCTCTCTATAGGTTGCATACAGCTAAATATAGCCTGGCTGAAGCCCCGCCTTTTGTTGTGTACGATTCAGTACAGAAGTGAAAGTTCACAGAGTTCACAGAGGTCAGCAGATATAACTTTGAAATATTCAATATGCATTTTCAGGAAGGATAAACTATAGGTAAAATAATCCCCATCAGCTAGGATCATTAAATTAAATAAAAAAATATTTTTTAATGTTTTTGAAAATTTTACACCCATTGAAATTGCATGTCAATATTCAGTGCGGATTCAATAGTGTTTGTAAACACAGACATGTGCAGAGTGGTTGAGCTGGAAAAGTTGTCTTTTTCACACTTTCAAAGGCTTTGTGATGGAAATATCTATGAAATAAGGTAATTTAAAGAAAATCTGGTGTATAATTCATGAGATATTAGCTGACAGGTGCAACAGGAGGTCTATGGGAAAGTATTTAGTTTTCTGCAACCTATAGGCTAGATTCTGCATATGGTAAAAGTGAAAGTAGACATACTTTTTTTCTAACACAATGATTTGGAAGTGTGAGAAATGTTAAATTATGGTGTATTTTGACTTTTCTTATAACTCTTTTCATGATTTTTAAATATTTCAAAGTTTTATGATGCAAAATAGGTATTTTAAATTATTTTATTAAAGGTTGTGGACACAAAATTAGCCATACCTGACACCTGGTATACACAATTGGCCTGTAATGCACATGTTTGACACAGTTAAAGGTATATCTAGTAAGTTTTATTCATTTCTGAGGGCTTTGCATACGTTGTTTGGCAAAAATGTCAGTAAGCGACAATCTACATCTTTCCGAAAAGATGTCGAAAAGCCGCTTATGTCTGTTTTGAAAAAGATGTTGAGGTAAACTCTGACTTTGAGTTCATCGCTTCTATACGGTTAGTGTCGATATGCAAATATTTCATGCGGTTTAATACATTTTACAAATTAAATTATTTAGTTGGTAAAAAATATGACCTTTTCTATGCTTTTTAAAAGTTTTTATTTACCCCACCCCCCTTCATTTTAATGAATTTTCATGGATCTGTACTTTAAACAGTGCTTATTGGCTGCATGGTTGCATGAAAATGACCTGTAAAGATGCTACAAACAATATCTAATAAAACAAATACAATAAATAGTACATTTACAGTGAATTTTGTGTAATGAGCATATTGTAAAACATGGCATGGCCCTAAAAATGGAGTTGGGGAGGATAGTCTCAGAATAATTTTTTGTCATTTTGAACTGAAAAGTTGCATTTTCTTGATGGATTCACATATAGAAACTGCTGAATAATGTTAATTAATTCATTTGAAGGCAGATTTTAAATATATACAAAATCAGTGGCATTTTTATGGTAAAATATGCTATTTTGACCCCTGAAAATCACAAATATCATTTTTGAGTAGATATTATTTTCAAGATAGCTTCAACTGGTTAACCATCACATGTTGTTGATGAAATCAGTTTAAAATCACTTTATTTGAAGCAAAAGATTGGAACGGTTGTCGATATATGGCATTTTGAAGATTCTGGATTTACGCGTAAAAACCGAAGGAATTTTGCCTTAGCCGAAGCTAATCTAAGCCCTCATATTTTGTCGAAAAGGATTTTTTTCTAAAAAAGAATGGTTTAATTTTTCTCAGATTAAATGTATCAAAACATTTAGCCAGAAAAAATACCTTCTGTCAGGTCTGAACGTCTCTCTATAGGTTGCATACAGCTAAATATAGCCTGGCTGAAGCCCCGCCTTTTGTTGTGTACGATTCAGTACAGAAGTGAAAGTTCACAGAGTTCACAGAGGTCAGCAGATATAACTTTGAAATATTCAATATGCATTTTCAGGAAGGATAAACTATAGGTAAAATAATCCCCATCAGCTAGGATCATTAAATTAAATAAAAAAATATTTTTTAATGTTTTTGAAAATTTTACACCCATTGAAATTGCATGTCAATATTCAGTGCGGATTCAATAGTGTTTGTAAACACAGACATGTGCAGAGTGGTTGAGCTGGAAAAGTTGTCTTTTTCACACTTTCAAAGGCTTTGTGATGGAAATATCTATGAAATAAGGTAATTTAAAGAAAATCTGGTGTATAATTCATGAGATATTAGCTGACAGGTGCAACAGGAGGTCTATGGGAAAGTATTTAGTTTTCTGCAACCTATAGGCTAGATTCTGCATATGGTAAAAGTGAAAGTAGACATACTTTTTTTCTAACACAATGATTTGGAAGTGTGAGAAATGTTAAATTATGGTGTATTTTGACTTTTCTTATAACTCTTTTCATGATTTTTAAATATTTCAAAGTTTTATGATGCAAAATAGGTATTTTAAATTATTTTATTAAAGGTTGTGGACACAAAATTAGCCATACCTGACACCTGGTATACACAATTGGCCTGTAATGCACATGTTTGACACAGTTAAAGGTATATCTAGTAAGTTTTATTCATTTCTGAGGGCTTTGCATACGTTGTTTGGCAAAAATGTCAGTAAGCGACAATCTACATCTTTCCGAAAAGATGTCGAAAAGCCGCTTATGTCTGTTTTGAAAAAGATGTTGAGGTAAACTCTGACTTTGAGTTCATCGCTTCTATACGGTTAGTGTCGATATGCAAATATTTCATGCGGTTTAATACATTTTACAAATTAAATTATTTAGTTGGTAAAAAATATGACCTTTTCTATGCTTTTTAAAAGTTTTTATTTACCCCACCCCCCTTCATTTTAATGAATTTTCATGGATCTGTACTTTAAACAGTGCTTATTGGCTGCATGGTTGCATGAAAATGACCTGTAAAGATGCTACAAACAATATCTAATAAAACAAATACAATAAATAGTACATTTACAGTGAATTTTGTGTAATGAGCATATTGTAAAACATGGCATGGCCCTAAAAATGGAGTTGGGGAGGATAGTCTCAGAATAATTTTTTGTCATTTTGAACTGAAAAGTTGCATTTTCTTGATGGATTCACATATAGAAACTGCTGAATAATGTTAATTAATTCATTTGAAGGCAGATTTTAAATATATACAAAATCAGTGGCATTTTTATGGTAAAATATGCTATTTTGACCCCTGAAAATCACAAATATCATTTTTGAGTAGATATTATTTTCAAGATAGCTTCAACTGGTTAACCATCACATGTTGTTGATGAAATCAGTTTAAAATCACTTTATTTGAAGCAAAAGATTGGAACGGTTGTCGATATATGGCATTTTGAAGATTCTGGATTTACGCGTAAAAACCGAAGGAATTTTGCCTTAGCCGAAGCTAATCTAAGCCCTCATATTTTGTCGAAAAGGATTTTTTTCTAAAAAAGAATGGTTTAATTTTTCTCAGATTAAATGTATCAAAACATTTAGCCAGAAAAAATACCTTCTGTCAGGTCTGAACGTCTCTCTATAGGTTGCATACAGCTAAATATAGCCTGGCTGAAGCCCCGCCTTTTGTTGTGTACGATTCAGTACAGAAGTGAAAGTTCACAGAGTTCACAGAGGTCAGCAGATATAACTTTGAAATATTCAATATGCATTTTCAGGAAGGATAAACTATAGGTAAAATAATCCCCATCAGCTAGGATCATTAAATTAAATAAAAAAATATTTTTTAATGTTTTTGAAAATTTTACACCCATTGAAATTGCATGTCAATATTCAGTGCGGATTCAATAGTGTTTGTAAACACAGACATGTGCAGAGTGGTTGAGCTGGAAAAGTTGTCTTTTTCACACTTTCAAAGGCTTTGTGATGGAAATATCTATGAAATAAGGTAATTTAAAGAAAATCTGGTGTATAATTCATGAGATATTAGCTGACAGGTGCAACAGGAGGTCTATGGGAAAGTATTTAGTTTTCTGCAACCTATAGGCTAGATTCTGCATATGGTAAAAGTGAAAGTAGACATACTTTTTTTCTAACACAATGATTTGGAAGTGTGAGAAATGTTAAATTATGGTGTATTTTGACTTTTCTTATAACTCTTTTCATGATTTTTAAATATTTCAAAGTTTTATGATGCAAAATAGGTATTTTAAATTATTTTATTAAAGGTTGTGGACACAAAATTAGCCATACCTGACACCTGGTATACACAATTGGCCTGTAATGCACATGTTTGACACAGTTAAAGGTATATCTAGTAAGTTTTATTCATTTCTGAGGGCTTTGCATACGTTGTTTGGCAAAAATGTCAGTAAGCGACAATCTACATCTTTCCGAAAAGATGTCGAAAAGCCGCTTATGTCTGTTTTGAAAAAGATGTTGAGGTAAACTCTGACTTTGAGTTCATCGCTTCTATACGGTTAGTGTCGATATGCAAATATTTCATGCGGTTTAATACATTTTACAAATTAAATTATTTAGTTGGTAAAAAATATGACCTTTTCTATGCTTTTTAAAAGTTTTTATTTACCCCACCCCCCTTCATTTTAATGAATTTTCATGGATCTGTACTTTAAACAGTGCTTATTGGCTGCATGGTTGCATGAAAATGACCTGTAAAGATGCTACAAACAATATCTAATAAAACAAATACAATAAATAGTACATTTACAGTGAATTTTGTGTAATGAGCATATTGTAAAACATGGCATGGCCCTAAAAATGGAGTTGGGGAGGATAGTCTCAGAATAATTTTTTGTCATTTTGAACTGAAAAGTTGCATTTTCTTGATGGATTCACATATAGAAACTGCTGAATAATGTTAATTAATTCATTTGAAGGCAGATTTTAAATATATACAAAATCAGTGGCATTTTTATGGTAAAATATGCTATTTTGACCCCTGAAAATCACAAATATCATTTTTGAGTAGATATTATTTTCAAGATAGCTTCAACTGGTTAACCATCACATGTTGTTGATGAAATCAGTTTAAAATCACTTTATTTGAAGCAAAAGATTGGAACGGTTGTCGATATATGGCATTTTGAAGATTCTGGATTTACGCGTAAAAACCGAAGGAATTTTGCCTTAGCCGAAGCTAATCTAAGCCCTCATATTTTGTCGAAAAGGATTTTTTTCTAAAAAAGAATGGTTTAATTTTTCTCAGATTAAATGTATCAAAACATTTAGCCAGAAAAAATACCTTCTGTCAGGTCTGAACGTCTCTCTATAGGTTGCATACAGCTAAATATAGCCTGGCTGAAGCCCCGCCTTTTGTTGTGTACGATTCAGTACAGAAGTGAAAGTTCACAGAGTTCACAGAGGTCAGCAGATATAACTTTGAAATATTCAATATGCATTTTCAGGAAGGATAAACTATAGGTAAAATAATCCCCATCAGCTAGGATCATTAAATTAAATAAAAAAATATTTTTTAATGTTTTTGAAAATTTTACACCCATTGAAATTGCATGTCAATATTCAGTGCGGATTCAATAGTGTTTGTAAACACAGACATGTGCAGAGTGGTTGAGCTGGAAAAGTTGTCTTTTTCACACTTTCAAAGGCTTTGTGATGGAAATATCTATGAAATAAGGTAATTTAAAGAAAATCTGGTGTATAATTCATGAGATATTAGCTGACAGGTGCAACAGGAGGTCTATGGGAAAGTATTTAGTTTTCTGCAACCTATAGGCTAGATTCTGCATATGGTAAAAGTGAAAGTAGACATACTTTTTTTCTAACACAATGATTTGGAAGTGTGAGAAATGTTAAATTATGGTGTATTTTGACTTTTCTTATAACTCTTTTCATGATTTTTAAATATTTCAAAGTTTTATGATGCAAAATAGGTATTTTAAATTATTTTATTAAAGGTTGTGGACACAAAATTAGCCATACCTGACACCTGGTATACACAATTGGCCTGTAATGCACATGTTTGACACAGTTAAAGGTATATCTAGTAAGTTTTATTCATTTCTGAGGGCTTTGCATACGTTGTTTGGCAAAAATGTCAGTAAGCGACAATCTACATCTTTCCGAAAAGATGTCGAAAAGCCGCTTATGTCTGTTTTGAAAAAGATGTTGAGGTAAACTCTGACTTTGAGTTCATCGCTTCTATACGGTTAGTGTCGATATGCAAATATTTCATGCGGTTTAATACATTTTACAAATTAAATTATTTAGTTGGTAAAAAATATGACCTTTTCTATGCTTTTTAAAAGTTTTTATTTACCCCACCCCCCTTCATTTTAATGAATTTTCATGGATCTGTACTTTAAACAGTGCTTATTGGCTGCATGGTTGCATGAAAATGACCTGTAAAGATGCTACAAACAATATCTAATAAAACAAATACAATAAATAGTACATTTACAGTGAATTTTGTGTAATGAGCATATTGTAAAACATGGCATGGCCCTAAAAATGGAGTTGGGGAGGATAGTCTCAGAATAATTTTTTGTCATTTTGAACTGAAAAGTTGCATTTTCTTGATGGATTCACATATAGAAACTGCTGAATAATGTTAATTAATTCATTTGAAGGCAGATTTTAAATATATACAAAATCAGTGGCATTTTTATGGTAAAATATGCTATTTTGACCCCTGAAAATCACAAATATCATTTTTGAGTAGATATTATTTTCAAGATAGCTTCAACTGGTTAACCATCACATGTTGTTGATGAAATCAGTTTAAAATCACTTTATTTGAAGCAAAAGATTGGAACGGTTGTCGATATATGGCATTTTGAAGATTCTGGATTTACGCGTAAAAACCGAAGGAATTTTGCCTTAGCCGAAGCTAATCTAAGCCCTCATATTTTGTCGAAAAGGATTTTTTTCTAAAAAAGAATGGTTTAATTTTTCTCAGATTAAATGTATCAAAACATTTAGCCAGAAAAAATACCTTCTGTCAGGTCTGAACGTCTCTCTATAGGTTGCATACAGCTAAATATAGCCTGGCTGAAGCCCCGCCTTTTGTTGTGTACGATTCAGTACAGAAGTGAAAGTTCACAGAGTTCACAGAGGTCAGCAGATATAACTTTGAAATATTCAATATGCATTTTCAGGAAGGATAAACTATAGGTAAAATAATCCCCATCAGCTAGGATCATTAAATTAAATAAAAAAATATTTTTTAATGTTTTTGAAAATTTTACACCCATTGAAATTGCATGTCAATATTCAGTGCGGATTCAATAGTGTTTGTAAACACAGACATGTGCAGAGTGGTTGAGCTGGAAAAGTTGTCTTTTTCACACTTTCAAAGGCTTTGTGATGGAAATATCTATGAAATAAGGTAATTTAAAGAAAATCTGGTGTATAATTCATGAGATATTAGCTGACAGGTGCAACAGGAGGTCTATGGGAAAGTATTTAGTTTTCTGCAACCTATAGGCTAGATTCTGCATATGGTAAAAGTGAAAGTAGACATACTTTTTTTCTAACACAATGATTTGGAAGTGTGAGAAATGTTAAATTATGGTGTATTTTGACTTTTCTTATAACTCTTTTCATGATTTTTAAATATTTCAAAGTTTTATGATGCAAAATAGGTAATTTAAATTATTTTATTAGAGGTTGTGGACACAAAATTAGCCATACCTGACACCTGGTATACACAATTGGCCTGTAATGCACATGTTTGACACAGTTAAAGGTATATCTAGTAAGTTTTATTCATTTCTGAGGGCTTTGCATACGTTGTTTGGCAAAAATGTCAGTAAGCGACAATCTACATCTTTCCGAAAAGATGTCGAAAAGCCGCTTATGTCTGTTTTGAAAAAGATGTTGAGGTAAACTCTGACTTTGAGTTCATCGCTTCTATACGGTTAGTGTCGATATGCAAATATTTCATGCGGTTTAATACATTTTACAAATTAAATTATTTAGTTGGTAAAAAATATGACCTTTTCTATGCTTTTTAAAAGTTTTTATTTACCCCACCCCCCTTCATTTTAATGAATTTTCATGGATCTGTACTTTAAACAGTGCTTATTGGCTGCATGGTTGCATGAAAATGACCTGTAAAGATGCTACAAACAATATCTAATAAAACAAATACAATAAATAGTACATTTACAGTGAATTTTGTGTAATGAGCATATTGTAAAACATGGCATGGCCCTAAAAATGGAGTTGGGGAGGATAGTCTCAGAATAATTTTTTGTCATTTTGAACTGAAAAGTTGCATTTTCTTGATGGATTCACATATAGAAACTGCTGAATAATGTTAATTAATTCATTTGAAGGCAGATTTTAAATATATACAAAATCAGTGGCATTTTTATGGTAAAATATGCTATTTTGACCCCTGAAAATCACAAATATCATTTTTGAGTAGATATTATTTTCAAGATAGCTTCAACTGGTTAACCATCACATGTTGTTGATGAAATCAGTTTAAAATCACTTTATTTGAAGCAAAAGATTGGAACGGTTGTCGATATATGGCATTTTGAAGATTCTGGATTTACGCGTAAAAACCGAAGGAATTTTGCCTTAGCCGAAGCTAATCTAAGCCCTCATATTTTGTCGAAAAGGATTTTTTTCTAAAAAAGAATGGTTTAATTTTTCTCAGATTAAATGTATCAAAACATTTAGCCAGAAAAAATACCTTCTGTCAGGTCTGAACGTCTCTCTATAGGTTGCATACAGCTAAATATAGCCTGGCTGAAGCCCCGCCTTTTGTTGTGTACGATTCAGTACAGAAGTGAAAGTTCACAGAGTTCACAGAGGTCAGCAGATATAACTTTGAAATATTCAATATGCATTTTCAGGAAGGATAAACTATAGGTAAAATAATCCCCATCAGCTAGGATCATTAAATTAAATAAAAAAATATTTTTTAATGTTTTTGAAAATTTTACACCCATTGAAATTGCATGTCAATATTCAGTGCGGATTCAATAGTGTTTGTAAACACAGACATGTGCAGAGTGGTTGAGCTGGAAAAGTTGTCTTTTTCACACTTTCAAAGGCTTTGTGATGGAAATATCTATGAAATAAGGTAATTTAAAGAAAATCTGGTGTATAATTCATGAGATATTAGCTGACAGGTGCAACAGGAGGTCTATGGGAAAGTATTTAGTTTTCTGCAACCTATAGGCTAGATTCTGCATATGGTAAAAGTGAAAGTAGACATACTTTTTTTCTAACACAATGATTTGGAAGTGTGAGAAATGTTAAATTATGGTGTATTTTGACTTTTCTTATAACTCTTTTCATGATTTTTAAATATTTCAAAGTTTTATGATGCAAAATAGGTATTTTAAATTATTTTATTAAAGGTTGTGGACACAAAATTAGCCATACCTGACACCTGGTATACACAATTGGCCTGTAATGCACATGTTTGACACAGTTAAAGGTATATCTAGTAAGTTTTATTCATTTCTGAGGGCTTTGCATACGTTGTTTGGCAAAAATGTCAGTAAGCGACAATCTACATCTTTCCGAAAAGATGTCGAAAAGCCGCTTATGTCTGTTTTGAAAAAGATGTTGAGGTAAACTCTGACTTTGAGTTCATCGCTTCTATACGGTTAGTGTCGATATGCAAATATTTCATGCGGTTTAATACATTTTACAAATTAAATTATTTAGTTGGTAAAAAATATGACCTTTTCTATGCTTTTTAAAAGTTTTTATTTACCCCACCCCCCTTCATTTTAATGAATTTTCATGGATCTGTACTTTAAACAGTGCTTATTGGCTGCATGGTTGCATGAAAATGACCTGTAAAGATGCTACAAACAATATCTAATAAAACAAATACAATAAATAGTACATTTACAGTGAATTTTGTGTAATGAGCATATTGTAAAACATGGCATGGCCCTAAAAATGGAGTTGGGGAGGATAGTCTCAGAATAATTTTTTGTCATTTTGAACTGAAAAGTTGCATTTTCTTGATGGATTCACATATAGAAACTGCTGAATAATGTTAATTAATTCATTTGAAGGCAGATTTTAAATATATACAAAATCAGTGGCATTTTTATGGTAAAATATGCTATTTTGACCCCTGAAAATCACAAATATCATTTTTGAGTAGATATTATTTTCAAGATAGCTTCAACTGGTTAACCATCACATGTTGTTGATGAAATCAGTTTAAAATCACTTTATTTGAAGCAAAAGATTGGAACGGTTGTCGATATATGGCATTTTGAAGATTCTGGATTTACGCGTAAAAACCGAAGGAATTTTGCCTTAGCCGAAGCTAATCTAAGCCCTCATATTTTGTCGAAAAGGATTTTTTTCTAAAAAAGAATGGTTTAATTTTTCTCAGATTAAATGTATCAAAACATTTAGCCAGAAAAAATACCTTCTGTCAGGTCTGAACGTCTCTCTATAGGTTGCATACAGCTAAATATAGCCTGGCTGAAGCCCCGCCTTTTGTTGTGTACGATTCAGTACAGAAGTGAAAGTTCACAGAGTTCACAGAGGTCAGCAGATATAACTTTGAAATATTCAATATGCATTTTCAGGAAGGATAAACTATAGGTAAAATAATCCCCATCAGCTAGGATCATTAAATTAAATAAAAAAATATTTTTTAATGTTTTTGAAAATTTTACACCCATTGAAATTGCATGTCAATATTCAGTGCGGATTCAATAGTGTTTGTAAACACAGACATGTGCAGAGTGGTTGAGCTGGAAAAGTTGTCTTTTTCACACTTTCAAAGGCTTTGTGATGGAAATATCTATGAAATAAGGTAATTTAAAGAAAATCTGGTGTATAATTCATGAGATATTAGCTGACAGGTGCAACAGGAGGTCTATGGGAAAGTATTTAGTTTTCTGCAACCTATAGGCTAGATTCTGCATATGGTAAAAGTGAAAGTAGACATACTTTTTTTCTAACACAATGATTTGGAAGTGTGAGAAATGTTAAATTATGGTGTATTTTGACTTTTCTTATAACTCTTTTCATGATTTTTAAATATTTCAAAGTTTTATGATGCAAAATAGGTATTTTAAATTATTTTATTAAAGGTTGTGGACACAAAATTAGCCATACCTGACACCTGGTATACACAATTGGCCTGTAATGCACATGTTTGACACAGTTAAAGGTATATCTAGTAAGTTTTATTCATTTCTGAGGGCTTTGCATACGTTGTTTGGCAAAAATGTCAGTAAGCGACAATCTACATCTTTCCGAAAAGATGTCGAAAAGCCGCTTATGTCTGTTTTGAAAAAGATGTTGAGGTAAACTCTGACTTTGAGTTCATCGCTTCTATACGGTTAGTGTCGATATGCAAATATTTCATGCGGTTTAATACATTTTACAAATTAAATTATTTAGTTGGTAAAAAATATGACCTTTTCTATGCTTTTTAAAAGTTTTTATTTACCCCACCCCCCTTCATTTTAATGAATTTTCATGGATCTGTACTTTAAACAGTGCTTATTGGCTGCATGGTTGCATGAAAATGACCTGTAAAGATGCTACAAACAATATCTAATAAAACAAATACAATAAATAGTACATTTACAGTGAATTTTGTGTAATGAGCATATTGTAAAACATGGCATGGCCCTAAAAATGGAGTTGGGGAGGATAGTCTCAGAATAATTTTTTGTCATTTTGAACTGAAAAGTTGCATTTTCTTGATGGATTCACATATAGAAACTGCTGAATAATGTTAATTAATTCATTTGAAGGCAGATTTTAAATATATACAAAATCAGTGGCATTTTTATGGTAAAATATGCTATTTTGACCCCTGAAAATCACAAATATCATTTTTGAGTAGATATTATTTTCAAGATAGCTTCAACTGGTTAACCATCACATGTTGTTGATGAAATCAGTTTAAAATCACTTTATTTGAAGCAAAAGATTGGAACGGTTGTCGATATATGGCATTTTGAAGATTCTGGATTTACGCGTAAAAACCGAAGGAATTTTGCCTTAGCCGAAGCTAATCTAAGCCCTCATATTTTGTCGAAAAGGATTTTTTTCTAAAAAAGAATGGTTTAATTTTTCTCAGATTAAATGTATCAAAACATTTAGCCAGAAAAAATACCTTCTGTCAGGTCTGAACGTCTCTCTATAGGTTGCATACAGCTAAATATAGCCTGGCTGAAGCCCCGCCTTTTGTTGTGTACGATTCAGTACAGAAGTGAAAGTTCACAGAGTTCACAGAGGTCAGCAGATATAACTTTGAAATATTCAATATGCATTTTCAGGAAGGATAAACTATAGGTAAAATAATCCCCATCAGCTAGGATCATTAAATTAAATAAAAAAATATTTTTTAATGTTTTTGAAAATTTTACACCCATTGAAATTGCATGTCAATATTCAGTGCGGATTCAATAGTGTTTGTAAACACAGACATGTGCAGAGTGGTTGAGCTGGAAAAGTTGTCTTTTTCACACTTTCAAAGGCTTTGTGATGGAAATATCTATGAAATAAGGTAATTTAAAGAAAATCTGGTGTATAATTCATGAGATATTAGCTGACAGGTGCAACAGGAGGTCTATGGGAAAGTATTTAGTTTTCTGCAACCTATAGGCTAGATTCTGCATATGGTAAAAGTGAAAGTAGACATACTTTTTTTCTAACACAATGATTTGGAAGTGTGAGAAATGTTAAATTATGGTGTATTTTGACTTTTCTTATAACTCTTTTCATGATTTTTAAATATTTCAAAGTTTTATGATGCAAAATAGGTATTTTAAATTATTTTATTAAAGGTTGTGGACACAAAATTAGCCATACCTGACACCTGGTATACACAATTGGCCTGTAATGCACATGTTTGACACAGTTAAAGGTATATCTAGTAAGTTTTATTCATTTCTGAGGGCTTTGCATACGTTGTTTGGCAAAAATGTCAGTAAGCGACAATCTACATCTTTCCGAAAAGATGTCGAAAAGCCGCTTATGTCTGTTTTGAAAAAGATGTTGAGGTAAACTCTGACTTTGAGTTCATCGCTTCTATACGGTTAGTGTCGATATGCAAATATTTCATGCGGTTTAATACATTTTACAAATTAAATTATTTAGTTGGTAAAAAATATGACCTTTTCTATGCTTTTTAAAAGTTTTTATTTACCCCACCCCCCTTCATTTTAATGAATTTTCATGGATCTGTACTTTAAACAGTGCTTATTGGCTGCATGGTTGCATGAAAATGACCTGTAAAGATGCTACAAACAATATCTAATAAAACAAATACAATAAATAGTACATTTACAGTGAATTTTGTGTAATGAGCATATTGTAAAACATGGCATGGCCCTAAAAATGGAGTTGGGGAGGATAGTCTCAGAATAATTTTTTGTCATTTTGAACTGAAAAGTTGCATTTTCTTGATGGATTCACATATAGAAACTGCTGAATAATGTTAATTAATTCATTTGAAGGCAGATTTTAAATATATACAAAATCAGTGGCATTTTTATGGTAAAATATGCTATTTTGACCCCTGAAAATCACAAATATCATTTTTGAGTAGATATTATTTTCAAGATAGCTTCAACTGGTTAACCATCACATGTTGTTGATGAAATCAGTTTAAAATCACTTTATTTGAAGCAAAAGATTGGAACGGTTGTCGATATATGGCATTTTGAAGATTCTGGATTTACGCGTAAAAACCGAAGGAATTTTGCCTTAGCCGAAGCTAATCTAAGCCCTCATATTTTGTCGAAAAGGATTTTTTTCTAAAAAAGAATGGTTTAATTTTTCTCAGATTAAATGTATCAAAACATTTAGCCAGAAAAAATACCTTCTGTCAGGTCTGAACGTCTCTCTATAGGTTGCATACAGCTAAATATAGCCTGGCTGAAGCCCCGCCTTTTGTTGTGTACGATTCAGTACAGAAGTGAAAGTTCACAGAGTTCACAGAGGTCAGCAGATATAACTTTGAAATATTCAATATGCATTTTCAGGAAGGATAAACTATAGGTAAAATAATCCCCATCAGCTAGGATCATTAAATTAAATAAAAAAATATTTTTTAATGTTTTTGAAAATTTTACACCCATTGAAATTGCATGTCAATATTCAGTGCGGATTCAATAGTGTTTGTAAACACAGACATGTGCAGAGTGGTTGAGCTGGAAAAGTTGTCTTTTTCACACTTTCAAAGGCTTTGTGATGGAAATATCTATGAAATAAGGTAATTTAAAGAAAATCTGGTGTATAATTCATGAGATATTAGCTGACAGGTGCAACAGGAGGTCTATGGGAAAGTATTTAGTTTTCTGCAACCTATAGGCTAGATTCTGCATATGGTAAAAGTGAAAGTAGACATACTTTTTTTCTAACACAATGATTTGGAAGTGTGAGAAATGTTAAATTATGGTGTATTTTGACTTTTCTTATAACTCTTTTCATGATTTTTAAATATTTCAAAGTTTTATGATGCAAAATAGGTATTTTAAATTATTTTATTAAAGGTTGTGGACACAAAATTAGCCATACCTGACACCTGGTATACACAATTGGCCTGTAATGCACATGTTTGACACAGTTAAAGGTATATCTAGTAAGTTTTATTCATTTCTGAGGGCTTTGCATACGTTGTTTGGCAAAAATGTCAGTAAGCGACAATCTACATCTTTCCGAAAAGATGTCGAAAAGCCGCTTATGTCTGTTTTGAAAAAGATGTTGAGGTAAACTCTGACTTTGAGTTCATCGCTTCTATACGGTTAGTGTCGATATGCAAATATTTCATGCGGTTTAATACATTTTACAAATTAAATTATTTAGTTGGTAAAAAATATGACCTTTTCTATGCTTTTTAAAAGTTTTTATTTACCCCACCCCCCTTCATTTTAATGAATTTTCATGGATCTGTACTTTAAACAGTGCTTATTGGCTGCATGGTTGCATGAAAATGACCTGTAAAGATGCTACAAACAATATCTAATAAAACAAATACAATAAATAGTACATTTACAGTGAATTTTGTGTAATGAGCATATTGTAAAACATGGCATGGCCCTAAAAATGGAGTTGGGGAGGATAGTCTCAGAATAATTTTTTGTCATTTTGAACTGAAAAGTTGCATTTTCTTGATGGATTCACATATAGAAACTGCTGAATAATGTTAATTAATTCATTTGAAGGCAGATTTTAAATATATACAAAATCAGTGGCATTTTTATGGTAAAATATGCTATTTTGACCCCTGAAAATCACAAATATCATTTTTGAGTAGATATTATTTTCAAGATAGCTTCAACTGGTTAACCATCACATGTTGTTGATGAAATCAGTTTAAAATCACTTTATTTGAAGCAAAAGATTGGAACGGTTGTCGATATATGGCATTTTGAAGATTCTGGATTTACGCGTAAAAACCGAAGGAATTTTGCCTTAGCCGAAGCTAATCTAAGCCCTCATATTTTGTCGAAAAGGATTTTTTTCTAAAAAAGAATGGTTTAATTTTTCTCAGATTAAATGTATCAAAACATTTAGCCAGAAAAAATACCTTCTGTCAGGTCTGAACGTCTCTCTATAGGTTGCATACAGCTAAATATAGCCTGGCTGAAGCCCCGCCTTTTGTTGTGTACGATTCAGTACAGAAGTGAAAGTTCACAGAGTTCACAGAGGTCAGCAGATATAACTTTGAAATATTCAATATGCATTTTCAGGAAGGATAAACTATAGGTAAAATAATCCCCATCAGCTAGGATCATTAAATTAAATAAAAAAATATTTTTTAATGTTTTTGAAAATTTTACACCCATTGAAATTGCATGTCAATATTCAGTGCGGATTCAATAGTGTTTGTAAACACAGACATGTGCAGAGTGGTTGAGCTGGAAAAGTTGTCTTTTTCACACTTTCAAAGGCTTTGTGATGGAAATATCTATGAAATAAGGTAATTTAAAGAAAATCTGGTGTATAATTCATGAGATATTAGCTGACAGGTGCAACAGGAGGTCTATGGGAAAGTATTTAGTTTTCTGCAACCTATAGGCTAGATTCTGCATATGGTAAAAGTGAAAGTAGACATACTTTTTTTCTAACACAATGATTTGGAAGTGTGAGAAATGTTAAATTATGGTGTATTTTGACTTTTCTTATAACTCTTTTCATGATTTTTAAATATTTCAAAGTTTTATGATGCAAAATAGGTATTTTAAATTATTTTATTAAAGGTTGTGGACACAAAATTAGCCATACCTGACACCTGGTATACACAATTGGCCTGTAATGCACATGTTTGACACAGTTAAAGGTATATCTAGTAAGTTTTATTCATTTCTGAGGGCTTTGCATACGTTGTTTGGCAAAAATGTCAGTAAGCGACAATCTACATCTTTCCGAAAAGATGTCGAAAAGCCGCTTATGTCTGTTTTGAAAAAGATGTTGAGGTAAACTCTGACTTTGAGTTCATCGCTTCTATACGGTTAGTGTCGATATGCAAATATTTCATGCGGTTTAATACATTTTACAAATTAAATTATTTAGTTGGTAAAAAATATGACCTTTTCTATGCTTTTTAAAAGTTTTTATTTACCCCACCCCCCTTCATTTTAATGAATTTTCATGGATCTGTACTTTAAACAGTGCTTATTGGCTGCATGGTTGCATGAAAATGACCTGTAAAGATGCTACAAACAATATCTAATAAAACAAATACAATAAATAGTACATTTACAGTGAATTTTGTGTAATGAGCATATTGTAAAACATGGCATGGCCCTAAAAATGGAGTTGGGGAGGATAGTCTCAGAATAATTTTTTGTCATTTTGAACTGAAAAGTTGCATTTTCTTGATGGATTCACATATAGAAACTGCTGAATAATGTTAATTAATTCATTTGAAGGCAGATTTTAAATATATACAAAATCAGTGGCATTTTTATGGTAAAATATGCTATTTTGACCCCTGAAAATCACAAATATCATTTTTGAGTAGATATTATTTTCAAGATAGCTTCAACTGGTTAACCATCACATGTTGTTGATGAAATCAGTTTAAAATCACTTTATTTGAAGCAAAAGATTGGAACGGTTGTCGATATATGGCATTTTGAAGATTCTGGATTTACGCGTAAAAACCGAAGGAATTTTGCCTTAGCCGAAGCTAATCTAAGCCCTCATATTTTGTCGAAAAGGATTTTTTTCTAAAAAAGAATGGTTTAATTTTTCTCAGATTAAATGTATCAAAACATTTAGCCAGAAAAAATACCTTCTGTCAGGTCTGAACGTCTCTCTATAGGTTGCATACAGCTAAATATAGCCTGGCTGAAGCCCCGCCTTTTGTTGTGTACGATTCAGTACAGAAGTGAAAGTTCACAGAGTTCACAGAGGTCAGCAGATATAACTTTGAAATATTCAATATGCATTTTCAGGAAGGATAAACTATAGGTAAAATAATCCCCATCAGCTAGGATCATTAAATTAAATAAAAAAATATTTTTTAATGTTTTTGAAAATTTTACACCCATTGAAATTGCATGTCAATATTCAGTGCGGATTCAATAGTGTTTGTAAACACAGACATGTGCAGAGTGGTTGAGCTGGAAAAGTTGTCTTTTTCACACTTTCAAAGGCTTTGTGATGGAAATATCTATGAAATAAGGTAATTTAAAGAAAATCTGGTGTATAATTCATGAGATATTAGCTGACAGGTGCAACAGGAGGTCTATGGGAAAGTATTTAGTTTTCTGCAACCTATAGGCTAGATTCTGCATATGGTAAAAGTGAAAGTAGACATACTTTTTTTCTAACACAATGATTTGGAAGTGTGAGAAATGTTAAATTATGGTGTATTTTGACTTTTCTTATAACTCTTTTCATGATTTTTAAATATTTCAAAGTTTTATGATGCAAAATAGGTATTTTAAATTATTTTATTAAAGGTTGTGGACACAAAATTAGCCATACCTGACACCTGGTATACACAATTGGCCTGTAATGCACATGTTTGACACAGTTAAAGGTATATCTAGTAAGTTTTATTCATTTCTGAGGGCTTTGCATACGTTGTTTGGCAAAAATGTCAGTAAGCGACAATCTACATCTTTCCGAAAAGATGTCGAAAAGCCGCTTATGTCTGTTTTGAAAAAGATGTTGAGGTAAACTCTGACTTTGAGTTCATCGCTTCTATACGGTTAGTGTCGATATGCAAATATTTCATGCGGTTTAATACATTTTACAAATTAAATTATTTAGTTGGTAAAAAATATGACCTTTTCTATGCTTTTTAAAAGTTTTTATTTACCCCACCCCCCTTCATTTTAATGAATTTTCATGGATCTGTA
>JAWPHD010003023.1:0-231492 GCA_037043455.1 Cyrtodaria siliqua | reverse complement strand
TCACTTGATAAACCTATTCCCATAATACGCCCACGGCGTGTCATTACATACCCCACATTTGTTTCTGCTCCACCATTACCAAATGCGAGTACTCTATTTAATACAAGTGGACCCTTAGCCTCTGCAAATATTGTAATAATCCCATATTTAAGATTATCAACTTTATCTGTTATTTGTTTGAATTAGTTAACAATAGGCACATTTGTTGGCCCAAATATACTCATTGTTTTTTGGCCCAAATATACTCATTGTTTTTTTAAAATATAATTTTTTTAAAATATAATTTTTTAAAAATATAATTTTTAAATTAATTCTAAAACATAACTCATAGGTAAACCGTGATTGTCTATCTTGTTGCCATGCTCATCTCTGACTTCTATTTTCAATTCAGAAATTGTACCATTTGAAAGACAGTGATATTCAGGATAAAAACGTGTATATACAATATCCCCAAACTGCTTATTTCCCACAGGTAGAACTCCTATAATAGTGCTTGGCATACCATTAAAATAATTACTACTCGTATTAACTTGTTCCAGATGAACATATAGCTGTTTATAAGGAGCTAAATCAATTGATTGTTTTCGAATATGAGTACCTTCCACTGCATTTATAAAACAGAAAACAGGACAGGGACCAAGGACACAGTCTTGGGGGCACACCTGAGAGGACATTACCTTCATCAGACTGCTTTCCTTCAACTATGACTAATTGAGATCTGTTTGTTAAACAATATTTTATCCATTTGATGGTATATGGATCGATTTCGAGTCTGTGAAGTTTAAGTATCAGTCTGTTGTGGTCAACTTTATCAAAAGCTTTGGAAAAGTCCATAACAATAAGGTCAGTTTGTTTCTTATTATCTAAGATATCAAATATTTCTTGAGTAAAGCCTATTAGATGGGATTCACAGCTATGCCTAGAGCGAAAACCGTGCTGGAAGTTGTATAAGAGATTATGTTTGGTGACAATGATGTGTTCAATTATTTTACTGGTGATACAGGTTAATGATATAGGTCTGTAGTTGGCTATCTTGCATTTGGGTCATTTTTAGCTCACCTGAGCCGAAGGCTCAAAGTGAGCTATTGTGACCGCTTTTTGTCCGTCCGTCGTCCGTCCGTTAGCTCTTTCTTAAACAACTTCTCCTTGGATAATTCTGAGGTCAAATCATTCCAAAATTATACAAATTAGGTCAATGCGATATCCAAGATGGCCGCCATTACCATCTATGGTCAAAACCTTAAAAAATCGTCTTCTCAAGAACCGCTGAACAAATTTTAGCAGTTTTTATTTATAAATAATTAACTCCTAAGGTTTTACAAACGAATTCCTAGGCTGTGCCCCGGGGTTCCAAAGGTTGTTACTATGGAGATTTTACATGTTTTACAAAAACATTCTATAGGACATTTGTAAACGCCATCTCCTCAGAAACCGCATGACCAATTTTCCAAAGTTTGTATATGGAGATTTTACATGTTTTACATAGACTTATATAGGGCATTTGTAAGCGACATCTCCTCAGAAACCGCTTTGCCAATTTTGATCAAATTTCACTTGGATGATACGGATGTCAGTGCCTTCCAAAATTATACAAATTACGTCAATGCGTCATCCAAGATGGCCGCCATTATCATATATGGATTTAGCCTTCCAAAATTATACAAATTAGGTCAATGCGTCATCCAAGATGGCCGCGCAGTTACCATATATGGATTAAGTTAATAATACTGTATTTTGCCTCGTTAAGACGATATATAGGGCCTTCATTTTTCATCCGATGTTTCCCAAACTTTAACAGATTGTTAATATCAATAAAAGCTCGGTAACTTTTGTAAACCAGCTATATCGGACCAAAACTAACAGAGTAATGTGCCCTTGATTTATTGAAAAATGCCATTTTCAGCCTTGTGAACCCTCTAGCGCCTTCATTTTGTATTCAATATTTCTCAAAACTTGGCCAGATTGTTGATATCAGCGAAAGCTCGGACCAGTAACATTTGAGTTATGGCCCTTTTTCAATATTTGGTAATGTACACTGGAAACCCCAGGGGTCGTGGGTTCAAATATCACTGAAGGCATATATTATTTTTTTCTGAAACGCCTTGGTTCATGGGTTGCATTTTTTTATTTATTTTTTTTTAAAAATTATTGTTTTTAAATATTTTTTATTATTATTTATGTTTAATTTTTTTGTTTGAATTGATTTTTTTTTATGATTTTTTATATTTGTTATTATTTTTAAAAAAAAATTTAATAATTTTTTTTAATTTTTTTTTCTAATTTTTTTTTTCTCATATGAAACCTTGGTTCGTTTTTCTGTGGGAATTTTCACAATGAAATCAACATTGTTTGCACAATATGTTACATCTTGTTTATCTGAAAGCAAAAGGAAACACATACATATATTTTTCCAGAGTTTCGTTTTTGGTGCAGCAGATTGCAAATGTTCAAACAGCCAGACCCAATAACCCCATGGATTCTAGAATCTGCACTGCAAGATAGATGCGTTCTGAAATGTACAAGGACAAATTATAAACAAAAGTAGATACAAGTCAAGCGTCTCCGTGACCGAGGGGTTAACGACGTTGCGTTGTAAATCTTCTCGCCTCTCAGCGCTGTGGGTTCGAATCCCACCGGGAGCTCGACTTGTAATTGAGGAAGTGTCGATTCTTACGGATGTCAGGAGTTGTACAATACTGGTTCTACCCAGAAAAAATGGGTGATCTGCATCAAAAAAGAACCGTCATATATAACCTTACACGGGTTGCAATTGACGTAAAACACACCATACAAACAAAGGTACACATGTGTCGACAGGAAATGTAGCATTCACATAACTCATCCATCCAAAAATCATCGCAACATCTCGTATACTGCTTCACAGAATTACTCGAATGTAAATCGAAGGTTTTCATATTGTAACGTTATCGTGCCTTATATTCCCGCCAAAACAAAGTTGCATTCAAAATAAAAGTTATCATCCGGATTTTGCAATGTCATTCAGCCGATTGCTCCATCAATAGTTTGTTTATATGAAAGCAGTGTTATAAAACCTTCATCTGCAATGTAAAATATAAACATTCAACTCAAATTATACATCAACACGTGTTGTTAGCGGCAAAAATGTCAAGATTTTGAACATACTGAAGCTCGATATACACACGAGTCGGGATCTCGAAGAATGACGGGATTGGCCGAGCGTTCACGATTGTCCAAAAATACGCATTCATAACAACAAAAATTACAAGGGAAAAGAAGAGGAGAAAAGGAGAAGGAAGATCAGCGAAACCACAAACATAAAATGTGTGACGTCATGGGTAACGCCTTGTTACTGGCAGTGGCATAAAAGTCACTGCATGTTTAAACCAGGTTCTAGGGTGCCATATACCCCACTTTTAACTTTCTGTCATGCCAATATTAACGGGGACAGTGTAAAGAAGGAAATTCCCGCTAGGTTATTATTACATCCTCTAACAGACTGGGCAGCATTACTAATCAATATAAGTAAACACGGAAATGATCATGTACATATGAATATAACCACTGTATAAAGCTGAAACTTTGATGTCTGGTTCTACTCTTAATATCTACATAATCTTGCACTGATGTAATAACGTTGATCAATTTATAAATTTTAGAATTACGACCGTTATTTTACTTCAACATTAACAGCACATTTTTTTTAATTATCTACCTATCAGTGATTTATAAGGATTTCTTAGTGATATTTGTTTAGTATCAGACAAAAGTCTATATCGTCACTGGTGTGACGATATCACTTTGCCGGAACTACCTTTTTACCATTTTTGTATTTAATGGTACTGTAGATTGCTATTGCTTTCAATCAGCAACGGCTCATTTCAAAATCTGCCAAATGTATTCATACGCGAGGGCACCTTGGGAAGTTGAGGGGAGCGTATTTTCAGTTAAATATCCTTAAAAAATCACTGTCAGGTATATAATAAATAGAATAATCTACAGTATCCTGGTATCGGTGTGATACACAAATATGTCACTAGAACACGTTGTAATTCGGTTAACAAACTCGTTCTTCAAACTCGTTTTTTAAACCGAATTACAACGTGTTCTCGTGACATATTTTTCGTATCACACTGAGACTGTCGATTATTCTCTATGTCTGTAACTCCTTAACAACTGCTAAATTAGCATTTTAAGTTCAAACTGAATTTATATCAATGTTTATACCGCCAACATGTGGTTCATATGCTAAACGGGTATATTTGACATCAATAATTTACAGTTGTGGCCCTTGTTTGACTGACTGCTATTGAACGACCTGAGCCGAAACACTGATTTACGGTACAATTTATAACACTTTCATCTATCTTTTATTGATCTTCATGTCCCTGAAATCGGTTTACAGATCGTGAAACAATCCACGAAAGTTCATTTTTATCCTATTCTTTTCATGTCCCATATTCACTGCAGCCAGAGTTTCAACACTATTATTGTAATAACACCCACACCGTATGCAGCATTTACGAATATGAATTTCCCCAGGAAAGAATGAATGAAATACAAACTGCAGTCAATGACAGCTAGTCCTCGTCATCTGCATTATTTTTGAATATGGATTTCTCCAGTAGAGAATAAATGACATATCCTCTTCATGCTGTAACACCATTTGCATCATTTCCGAATTTGCATTTCACCAGTAAAGAATCAAATGGACTTAGCTAGTAATACACTCTTCGTAATATGTACATATGAATTTTCCCGAAATCAAATAAAATACACACTGCAGTTAATGGCAGCCAGCTAGTCCTCTTCATCTGCGTTATTTCTGAATATGCATTTCTGCAGTAGAGAAGAAATGATATTATCCTCTTTATGCAGTAACACCATTTGCATCAGTTTTGAATTTGCATTTCACCATAAAAGAATACAATGCACTTGATAGTTAAAGAAACTAACCCGCCAAATAGCGGCTAAATTACACTACACAACTTTTTATCAGAATACTGTCCATGTGTTCAGGTCATATAACTATGTATATGTGATGATTAAAAGTATAGGATTATTCATGGGTTCTTAAAATACCCGTGATTGAATATGCGTAAAACGAATTATGAGTTGGTAACTCTAATTCAGCGCTCAAGTTTTCGGGTTTCACCTTGCTGAGTAAAGCCGTTTATATTGTGTCTAGAGTTTAGATTCTCAAAACATGTAAGTTATATATATATATAGAGGATATTTGTTTGTTTTGAGTGAATATAGGATTTATTTTCACCGAGAAGTGAGCAAACGCATATTTTCACGAGAGCTTTAGAACGAGTGAAAATATTTGAGTTTTTTTCACTTCGAGATGGATATATTAAATGCTAAATAATTTAAAAGAGTTTAAATGGGCTCTGTCGCTCTTATGGTAGCTTTCAGTATAACATATATCAACAGGGATACAGGGAATCATTTAGCTTTAACAAGTAGCTAGTCCGCCAACAACAGGCACATTTTACATGATATGTACACCATTCATAAACTTACTGACGACGTGGTACATATATAACTTACATAATTTAAGAAGACAAACTCAATAAACACGATACAAATGGCTTTAACCATCCATACCATAAATCCCAAAACTGTAGCGTCGAATTAAGAGCCAACTCATATTAAATTATTCATGTTACGCATATTCAATTACGGGTATTTTAAGAATCAGTTAATAAACTTATTCTTTTAATCGGCACATATACATTATTATATGACCTGAACATCTCAACAGAGTTTTGATAAACGGTTTTGTCGTGCAATTTTGCCCGTTATTTGGCGGGTTAGTTTCTTTAAGTATTATTTTATATTAAATTAAAAATTCTAACTGTACTTACCTCCGAGCCTTTGAACGATGCACAGTGTTCATTTGAACATAATTTCCACAGACCAATGGAATATGTCACAGATACATTTCCAAATGATCGAGCTATTGTCCAGGATGACGTCGAAAAGCCGATGAGATGAATAATTCAGCAATATGGAGAATCAAGAACGCCTTTCTTTCACAACAACCATTTCAACCATGAACAGTAAGAGCAGTGCAAGCTAAGTTTCCAGTATGTACTTGTGTCAAAGAAAACCAGCTCTCTTCCAAAATATATGATATTAATTGTATAAAAATTCAAATACACGACTCGAATAAAATGATTATTAACAAACAACGAATCAACCAATATAATTAACAGAATGAGCAACTATGATTACAAAATGATTGGGTTAAATTGCTGTATATTGAACAATGTGGCAAATAGCTTTACTAGTCTTCACTGCTGAGAATGTTGGCTCGCTCTATTAATGCTACCTCCCAAGGCTGTCCACAGTTACAACTAGAAGGTTCTTACCAAGTGCTCTTTTCTAATGCAATCAGAATCACTACCAAAATCATCCGGCTTATTCAGCCTCAGAGCAACAACAAACCTATATAACTGACTGCCTTATATACAGTCCTGAACCATCCCAGTTCTGATTGGTTGTTAATTTGATTGGAAAAATAGTGATTGGTCAATGTATTTGATTGGTTCGATTTCAATCCGTTTTGTGAAACAAGAAATTAACCGGAAGTTATAATATACGTAAGTAAAACGTTTTGCACGAACAGGGATACTTAAATAGACGAATACAAAATCATCACACTACATCTAACACTTGTTTTTTTAGGTTAAGGTGTGTACTATATTTATGTGAAATCGTTTATGTTTTGTTAGACTAGCTACTGTCAGTAAATATTGTGGGCCACACTTTACAACATAGCAAAGATCACGTTTGCAGTGACCGTTCACAATGTCCTCGGCGGTAGCCCTGTTGTCAGCTGTTTTATGTTTGTTGTGTCGCATTCCTTCTTCCTATGTATCCATGTAATTGTTGTTTATTTTGACTTAGTCTAGATCATCTGCGACGCTTGCTTGTTTTCAAGACAAACGACTACAATTTCTCCTTTAAAAAAAGTTTGACGCGGTAGCCGTTTGACCGAGATTCTGGTATCGTTTCTGATTGGCTGATACAGACGCACATTCTATCGAAGATATTATACAGAACGACAGAAATTCCAAACTTCATTATTATATCGACAAACTAAATGTGTATGATAAAAATACGATAATAATAAAAATACTAATACTAATTACAGACAAGTGTTTCCGGTTTCAATTTGTTTTTCTGCACAAAAGTTCAAGACGTGTTTATTTACAATCAAGCGTTTAAGATGATCAAGACTAATTTTTACTGCGTTCTGTGAATGATACGTTTTCTGTTCGAATTTTGTAAATCATAGAAATCTGAGTTATTTAAAGAGATTAAAGTAAGGATACATACATTCAATCCAACGATTTCATTTTGGTAAACAAGTAAGTTAATACAAGTTTACTTGGTTTTCATAGAAACTGACAGTTCAAAGTTTTCACTACTGCCTGTTAAATAGGATGCCCCCGTATGTGTTTAAAAATGTAAAATAATTATAACTCAAATAATCGTAAATATTTTAACTGAAACTTACAGTTTAATGTTTACACTTTTATCTAGTCAGTGGTGCTATCCTTGAATAATATTACCAACTTGACAGTTATGTGAATTAATCAATACACACATGACCTCGATTATGCAAAAGCTGGGTATTTATCAATACACATGTTTATCAAGGGTGTATGTATAATTCAAGTGCAACACTGTCTAGATAGAAATGTCAACATATTAAACAGGAAGTTTCATGAATATTTTATTTTTTAAATGCAATTTCAATGAAAAGTATGAATACACATTAAAATGCATCTACATGCGTAGTCGATTCTTTGACCGCTTCATTCTTTCAAGAATGGTAAGCATAGGTTCACTCCCTTGCGGAGGCATGTATGATGGGAAACTTCATCGTTCATCTCACCTTCCTCTGCGGTTACTGTCCAAATATAACCTAATAAGATGTGTAAACTCCCCATTTAATTTTATTTCTAATTTCATCACTGTTTTACTGAACCACCGCAAGTTCTGACAGGTAGTGAAGTTGTGCTGTACACGTTGTATGGGACCATAGGCCACCGGCCATGAAATGGCGTGAACATACTGCATTGAAGGTTCCATGTTTACCGCCATATGCATAGCATCTTCGTGGTGGCTTACATTTCTGTGCTATTGA
Organism: Cyrtodaria siliqua; assembly: GCA_037043455.1. Lineage (NCBI taxonomy): Eukaryota > Metazoa > Mollusca > Bivalvia > Adapedonta > Hiatellidae > Cyrtodaria > Cyrtodaria siliqua. The sequence goes on along the minus strand of JAWPHD010003023.1, from coordinate 223,352 downwards.
CATGATTAATATTGAGTTCTGCTCCACCCGGGGCTAGAGGGCGTGAACGGTAGCTAGCACTTTTCACTACCGTTCATGAACAGTCTCAATAAAACCGAGACTGCAATATATTTTGTATTTAACGTGTTCGACGATTTCCAAATTTCTCCATACTTTTTTATTTGTTTTATGCTCGAAATATACTTACCTCCAGATTTCTTTCAGAATTAATGTTGTCCAGATTGGCATGTTGAGAAAATATGCCAGATACAAGAGTTGTATAACGTTTAATTCAGTTAAAATACTCCATCAAATAATAAGACAAAGTTCGTTTTACACTGTTCGTACGAAAAAAACATTTATTGCATACGCATTTACAGGCTCCGTTTACCTTCAATGTAACAGAAAACGTCAGTATTGATATGTCATTAGATTTATATTGGGATATATGCACGAGTTCTTCCCCGTAACACTATTGCGCGACATTAGGAGCGGAAGATCGAGTCTGATCATACATTCTTTATTATATTAACTCAAATGAAATAAAAAAAAATCTAAATAAATTAATGGTCATCCATTCACTACAATATGTTTCAACGACACCAGAATAACGACACGTCAACAGGATTTGTAACACGTTTAATATCAAATTTTATGACGTGGGTCTATAACATTCAGTAACACTATAGCCTTGTGTATTAAATACTTTTTAACAAATGTATAGCTGATATCTTTATGCAACCAGTTGACTAGCTGAGTATGTTCGTTATATAGGAGTATTATGCCAGTGTCTTATAATGTCAGAGTCATATAATGTCAGTGTCTTATAAAGTCATTTTAGAGAACATTAGAATCGCAAGGCTCTGTCCAGCTATTTCGCGTTTTTATGATGCATCTTCTTCAACTGATAAAAAGAGCACTGTCACTATATTCCCCATATAACGAACATACAACGCTACATTTTCTTAAACAGAGGGTCACGTTTAACATGGACGTCGCCATATCATTTGTTTCTTCATGACGTTACAAAATTACGTTTGAAATAAACGCCGAGGAATTCCATATTGCTTTTGCTTTATCAGTCAGTGCCGAATAATGCAATAACTATTAGGTTACTCTTTATCGGGCAGAAATACGCACGTCTACATGATACATAGTGTCCAGAGTCTTCCGTTTAGGAGTGTGTGAGGTGGATTTACTTGCCGAGGATACAAACGTTAGGCGACATTTACCGGTAAAGCTGGTATAGGTAGCATGTAAACTAGCTGTGAGAATCATAGCTTTTATGGGTTGTGACAGTAGGGTGAGTGAGGTTTGGTGAACACTAGTACCTGGTTTAAAATTCCAGCGGCTTTTTTGCCTCTGACTGTTCCAATGAGGTAGCTCTATTGGTAACCATTTTGTGTTTGTGATGTTTGTGATGTCTTATCTTGCCTTTTATTCATTTTTAATGTAGTTCTTTGTTTCTGTGTGTGTTTGTGATTGACTGTCGTCATTGAATGCTACTTTTCCTGTGCGATTGTTATATATACTTGTACCCACCACAGAGCTATTATTCCTTAGCTTTGAACATATTGTTTGCGGCGCTTGTTTCAGCCAAAGGTTTTTCTGAAGTAACTTGAGCAATTTAAATAATACGTACATCGGTTATATATCATTAGAACTGGCATTTGTAGTGGTAAATAAAACTACTTTACTTTTGAAAATCGGTTTAGAAATAACTATTTTACAGCCAAAATGATTTTTTGATGGGGCTTTTCCTATGTAAATTCCTTGTTGTTGGGACAGCAAAAATTAAGAAATTTCAAATAACTTTAGTAATCCTTCATATTTTGGTACAAAACTTTCAGGGTGTCTTAATTTACGAATATCCAACAATTTAAAATCATTTTTGGATAAAATCATCATTTTTTTTTTTTCAATTTTTCTTGCAGCACAATTTTGCATTGACAATGACCCATCAAAAACAGCTTTCGCACATGCAATATTTATTTCTAAACCGATTTTGAAAAGTAAGGTATTTTTTGTTACCACTAAAAATGTCTGTTTCACTGATATACAACGATACGAGATGTATTTTGTCTGAAAAGTAAAAAAATACTTTGGCTGAAACAATAGGTAGGTATGCGGCACGACTCCATCAGCGAGGTTTCTGAAGAAATCAGGCGATACCTATATTTCAAAGCTTGTGAATCGTGTAGGTACACATCATAATATCTATGATTCTCTCAGCAGCTACCTGTATACATTTCCCGAAGGCTTGATTCCCACAGCAGCTACCTGTATACATGCCCCGAAGGCTTGATTCTCACAGCAGCTACCTTTATAGATGCCCCGAAGGCTTGATTCTCACAACAGCTAACTGTATACATGCCCCGAAGGCTTGATTCTCACAGCAGCTACATGTATACATGCCCGAAGGCTTGATTCTAACAGTAGCTACCTGTATACATTCCCCGAAGGCTTGATTATCACAGCAGCAACTTGTATACATTTCCCGAAGGCTTGATTCTCACAGCAGCTACCTGTATACATGCCCTGAAGGCTTGATTCTCACAGCGGCTACGTGTATACATGCCCCCGAAGGCTTGATTCTCACAGCAGCTACATCTATACATGCCCGAAGGCTTGATTCTCACAGCAGCTACCTGTATACATACCCCGAAGGCTTGATTCTCACAGCAGCTACCTGTACTACATGCTCTGAAGGCTTGATTCTCACAGCAGCAACCTGTATACATGCCCGAAGGCTTGATTCTCGCAGCAGCTACCTGTATACATGCCCCGAAGGCTTGATTATCACAGCAGCTACCTGTATACATGACCCGAAGGCTTGATTCTCACAGCAGCTACCTGTTGTATACATGCCCCGAAGGCTTGATTCTCACAGCAGCTACCTCTATACATGCCCAAAGGCTTGATTCTCACGGCAGCTACCTGTATACATGCCCCTAAGGCTGGATTCTCACAGCAGCTACCTGTTGTATACATGCCCCGAAGGCTTGATTCTCACAGCAGCTACCTGTATACATGCCCGAAGGCTTGATTATCACAGCAGCTACCTGTATACATGCCCGAAGGTTTGATTCTCACAGCAAATACTTGTATACATGCCCCGAAGGCTTGATTCTCACAGCAGCTACCTGTATACATGCGCGAAGGCTTGATTCTCACAGCAGCTACTTGTATACATGCCCGAAGGCTTGATTCTCACAGCAGCTACCTGTATACATGCCCCGAAGGCTTGATTCTCACAGCAGCTACCTGTATACATGCCCGAAGGCTTGATTCTCACAGCAGCTACCTGTATACATGCCCCGAAGGCTTGATTCTCACAGCAGCTACCTGTATACATGCCCGAAGGCTTGATTCTCACAGCACCTACTTGTATAAATGCCCCGAAGGCTAATTGAAATACAATATTCTGTTGAGAAACAAAATCAAACAAATACTTTTAATGTCAAATAGTGTAAACTTGCCTTTTTATCTCAATGAGAAATAATTAGGCATTTTACTTTTATTAGTAACAGTCGATAAACACGCAGTAGGTGAATAATACGGATTAATGAAACATGACACAATAAACAATTTAACATACAAAGGAATAATAGTAAATTTATGCTAATGGAAAGTTCATTCGTAATCATATTAGTCATATTTCTATATTCACAATACTACACAGAACTAACATCCAGTCCTCAAGAAATGGGCGACCAGCGTCGTGTATAATGATAAGCCTTAACATTTAAGATATTTTAAATCTAATGAACCTTTATCTAAATAGTCCAACTTATCGAGACAGTTATGTACGAATCCGTTTGTTCAGACTACGACTGGTATATTGGCAAATTTACACATATTACTCAGTTTGCCCATTTTATAGCAACAATTAGTTGTTGTTTTTATATCAAAACTCAATGGGGTATGGTCAAGTAAAGTTTTCAACCAGATACCTATTTTAGGCATGAGCTTTTAGGCATGAGCAATATCAACCATATATACTACTTGAAATCGAACGTGTGCGCTATTGGTCCCCATTGGTCTGTAGCGCGCACACCAACAACAAAAGTAGATAGTTTTATACAGCTGCAATACCGACTTGTTGTAAACGTATTCAATCAACGTATTGTCTTTTAAGAATGCATGCCGGAAAATAGGAACCAACAAGTTTCGCTTCCACGTACATGAGGGTTTAGAGATGGATGGCCACCCCTCTGGTAGTACTATCAATTAAACGTCAATTATTTAATTTTATGTACGTTAGATGTAATTTAATCTTGATCGTATCGTGAATTTATGGTAATCTTGTCTCTTAGTTAACCGTATATATTAATGAGGTTTTGTGCATGTTATTTGAATATGAATGGTGTTTTACATTTTCGCACATGTTAGGCTATATATCATTTTTCCTAGTTAAAACCTGGGGCCCGTTTTACTAAACATCTTACGATAATGTCGGTCGAGCTTAACTTTATTCTACCATTTCGATGTAAAGCACTTATATTACAAAAGACCAAATGTGTTGAACTAGCACACCGTTCAATTAAACTATATAAACGTGATCTGTCTACAGTCTTCCTTTTGTCTCTTTACACGTGTCCTATATTTAAAGGTGTGTATTAGGAATTGCGGATCTAAGAATAAAAGTCAACCATTAACACGAAGTAATATATGTTTGGGTGTGTTTTCATTTTGATATAAAATGTATGTCTCGATTTTTCAATACCCCGCATTAATTATTGTATATGCCCGAATAAACAGTTTTCCCGACACTAAATATTACATCGAACACATTTACTGATCGGAATAGTTTTTTCCTGCATGTCATTATGTGTGGTATTTGTGGCATGTGGTTGTCCGATAAAGGGTGTTCTGGTAAGACTTAAATGAACTATATTCTTCTATTTTATGCTGTTACAACTGCTCACATATCATCCATACAAATATTTTGATGTTAACGTTATTCTAATGTTAAAAGGCAATCGCCATTGGGGTATAATTGAGTTTGAAAAACATGCGCGAATAAGCACGTAGAGAATAAGGGTTAACCTCGCCACACCGTGGGACTTATTTTAAATACCATGGCTGTTTATTTCACCCAAGAGGTGTAAACAAGTTGATACTCGGGTTATAGTTTAAGATGTATAATGGCTCGCCACATTTCACGTTTACGATTTGTCAAAAAAATAGACAGCCGGTCACGCCTTGATCCCTTATTACGGTTTGCGAGAGGGTTCTGATGCTAAAGGTGAAGTTATTTTCGTGTTGGCTTCCGAGCGCAATAGACATGTCTGCTGTAGTGTTGCGGTTTCAAGAGTTTCAAAGGTCGGGAATACTAAGAAAAGCTGAACATTTTCTTAACAACCTCGAGAAGTTAATCGAATGCGATGAGTGTAAAGAAGATTTTCCTCACTCGTGTCATTGGAACGTTAGTGATGTGGGTACTTCGAATGAAATTGACATTGATAAAACGGTAGACGTGGCGCTATTTCTACTGGACAATGAACGAGAGTTGGCTAAAGAGCTCGGTAAGTTTACTAAATCTACTAAACCTGTGCTTAAAGCTTTTATAGTTTATCAATCATTAATGTAAACGGAATTGCGGGTAAGTAAATTTAATCTCTCAGGAGTTTATTGTGTTGGTATACCGCTATTAGGCAAAAGCAATTTCTTTTATACTATTCGTGAGTTATGTAGATACAATCTAATGATGCTGAATGCACGTATGAAGTTTGAATCCATTATGTAAAGTACTTTGTTTTAACTCTTTATGTAAAGTAAAGTACTTTGTTTTAATCCATTAATTAAAGTACTTTGCGAGATACAAATTTACATACACATTTTAACCAAATATAAGAAGAGGTCACAATTTTTTTTAAATACATGCAAGTTATAGAACCCCACTCTGTGGTGTTGTGTTATGATGCAAAATGCATGTGTGAAGTTTTAGTCTATTATGGTAAGTTCTTTGCAAGATACAAGCTTTCATACAAACTTTAACCAAGTTTTCTAAGTATGAAAGGTGCCATAATTCTGTCAAAATAAAAGCATGAGTTATGTCACCCGACTTTGTGGTGTCATCTCATGATGCTAAATACATGTGTGAAGTTTCAATCCATCGTGTAAGTGGTTTGGAAGATACAAACTTACACGTTTTTTTTTTGTTTGTATGGTCACACGGTCGATTGTTTTGTGGTGGAGGCAGCCCACCTACTTTTCCTCGGTAAATCCAGTGCTGTGCCCAAATCACAAGTCAATGCGATGTATCGTTGTGTTCATTCCAATAACGTTTAAGATAATTTCAGATATTGAGATAAAACCGCATGTGTTATAATCGTATCTCATTCTGACGGTGATTTCACCACTTTTCGTAATTACTGAAACGTAAGAAAACATACATGGCACACTGAAACAAATTGACACGTGTTTCCACAGAGAAACAATGTGTATGCTTAAGTTCTCGTATCCGCATTATTATCACTTGGCTCTAAAATTAGCTATACAATTGTACGTTTTGACGTATATCTGACCGAGAACTTAAGAAATATTTTTTGGACAAATAAACATTTGACAAAGTTGAATTACCTACACCATAAACAAACAATTGACGCCTGGCTTCAGTTTTTATAGCATCTTTTCATTTTTCTCAAATATGACATAAAAGTAGCTAAGCCGAGTTGATTCTCAAAAATGAACCGCCACTTTCAAGTTATAGGATACACAACGTTTTCCGACACCACGAAAAAAACTATAAATGTTTACAGATGTAACTAAACAACAATACCGGCATACGACTTGAATGATTCTCAACCTACGTGTTTCTTTTATTTTTCCAGGATACACTTCTCTGGTTCGGAGACAATTACATGCCGCGAATGGTACAGAAGACGATGATCTGATGGTGTTATTGTCGACCCCCGCGGAACACCAGTCTCACACTGGGAAAATTGCGAGCTCCACAAAAGGCAAGCAGCGTTTTACACCAACACTCGGTGTGAAAAAAATCACGCAACGCGAAGACACGCGGTTGGCGGCAAAACTGTTAGGGGATAATTTGCTCAAACTAAAGAGTCAGTACGTACAGCTCGCGAAAGTGAGCGGCGACCCGCTTACAAACATTTGTAATGCCCTATCATGTGCAATAAAGCATCACGAAACATGTTTCGAGTCGCTGAAAACTTCTGGGTGGGAGGACAGAGAAAAACGGTTAATCGAAAAACATCGGCTGACTTTAAAAGCACGCGAGGATCAACTCGGGAAGGCGTTTGAACTGGAAAAGCGGGCATTATTTGAGGAAGCTAAGCAAAAAGCCAAAGACGAGATTATTAAGTGCTCTGTATGCTTTGTAGACGAAAAAAGAATGGCATTACTTCCGTGCGGACACACGTTTTGTAATAACTGCGTACGAAAGATGAGAGAATCTGGCGACAAATGTGGCTTCTGCCGAATGAAAATACAAACCGTGATCCGAGCCTATTTCACAGACTAATGTATTTTTGAGATTTGATTACCGCGTTGTTTGTACTTTTGTGTTACATACGGACGTTACTTGAACATTTATGGGACACGGGGCATTCTTGAAGAGTTTATCAATCTCTCGATTAGTTTAACGTTCAACCTATTTACATATAAGTTTTTAAATCAATCGAGACGCGGTGAGTGCTTTTAAACGATTTTCACCAAGTGTTTCTTTCGCAATACCTCGCTCAAAATAAAATTGTACGACTGGGTAATATGTTGGTGTTGAAATCTCGCACGGATGATTGCCGGATCATTCTATGTATTAAACTCTTAATATATACTTAATAGTTGTCAAATACTTTTTAAACAGTAACGTTATAAATTCAGCGTATGTTACTTCGTCTTAAAATATCGTCTCTATTTTAACTTATGTTAGACTGAATTATCTACAATCACATTTCCTCAATAATGCATTGAGATAAAACACGTTATTTCGGAGATAATACGCTACGGTACCGGTTAAACATAATTGATATACCTCGTAAACTATTCCTTTAACCCTTAAAGAAATGGCAGTCTAGCGTATGTCTGTTAGACAGGTATAAGCACATAGATCGCTGATTCATCAGATACTCGCAAAGAAATTCACTTATCTACTTGATTTACGAGTTTAAATCAGTCAACACTATCATTTGTCATAGACACGCGTTAAGGGGTGTTGCATCGTAAAATCATGCTGAGATACTTTAGCGGAGCACACATGTGGGAATTCTTCAAGCGTTTGTACGAATAATGTATATACAGATGATTTTGAAACTCACCTATGAAATTATACAAATTGTCATTAACTGGAAAATATTGTGTATGTTTATCTATCTTTATCTGTTTCATTAGAGTACTCATTGATTTATTATAAAAGGCATTCTTAGAGGATGTTGTGTCATTCTTTCTTTGTAAAGGTTGCACTATAAATAGATTTGTATTTTCTAGTGGTTAATAGTCCATTTATCGTTTACGACTAGTATGTAAATTGTACTCGAATAAAATAACTACACTAAACCGTGTTATGTATAGATCTGTTGTTATGTATCTGTTGCGCTTGACTCAAGCATTACCCGTTTTTTTCACCTCTCGGGAAATGTTTGTTTTCCTAGTGATGAAAAAAATATTTAACGAGAAATTTCTCAAAAGTTGGTGTGTCGAGGTGAGATATTTTACCTATATTTCGGAGAGTAGAAGGAAAACGTTTCATGTGTTCAAGCATGTCTGAAGGACGCCGCTAGTTTGTTTTTAAAGATTGCCGTGGACAGAGCTACTACAATGCAAAATATAACCAGATTAATCGTCTATAACTGTTACGATTTCAAAGGTTTCTTTTTTTTTACACATCCATAAACTTTCCATTTAATTGTAGTATGTAACGGTTGTATATACTTTTACCACTAATTCTGCGGAATTCATTGTAACGATTTTGAAACAGTTAACACCAATATACCGTTTCCATTAGTTTGGACCGGACACGTAATTCAGGCTGTCTTGCGTGATGGCGCTACTAGTACCATTGACGTGAAGTCATTCTTATTCATTTAACGTCTATTGTAACAGACTCAAAGTTGGGTTTAATCACCGTTGGTGTCTAAATGGTGTAACACGTATGGTCAAGATGGGGATCGAACCCATAAGTTGTGATGATATAATGGGCGTCCTTTCCGTATAATGTATTTCCTGTTCGACTTTTATACTTATATTCAGAAGTGGGTATCATAAAATAAAAAAGAGTGAGTTTTTCCTAATTTTTATTTATATCCGCTGGAGATAAAGTAAGCCGGCGCACCCGTTGTTGTGTTATAAATTATATTACTCGATTATTTGAATCTACCGCTTTGATACCATTAAGACAAATTACACATTATATACTGAGCAAAAATAAAAAGTATCTACTTTCTTTTTCTGTAAAATCTGAGACTGTAAAAAACAACTTGTAGCACGATTTTCTTTTTAGTAACATATTTCATCGTAATAAAAAATGAATCACAGATTAAAAATATAGGTGTGAAAACGAAATTAACAAAACTTAACGAATGTTCAGCAGAAAGTTCACTGAAATACTCAAAAAATATTAAAAAGCTCGCTAATATGTCGTGTTTCCACTTTACAATTTGGTGCAAAGTGGACACGAGAGATATTTGCACATGCAATATAAGCGAGTTTGGGAATATTTACTTTGTATTTGAATGAATTTTCTGAATCTATGATATTGTGGTTAACCTTTACATTCGTTAAATTTTGTTAATTTCGTTTTCACACCTATGTTTTTAAATTGCGATTATTTTTTTATTATTTCGATGAAATTTTGTGTCAACATCACATAAAAATGTTACTAAAAGAAAATTATGCTGCGGTTGTTAGTTCTTTCTTACAGTCTCAGATTTTGCAGGAAAACAAAGTGGATACTTTCTATATTTGCTGAGTATATGTAAACTTATGGTAGAACAATACGAAAAATTGATTTGTTTACAGTGTATGCAAACAGGTTCAAATTACATGAAAGGCGGTAAAGAGCTATACACTATTAAACGGGCACGTGCGATTTTAACACACGATTCTCAAATAACGACGTAAACATGTGGATGTTGACGGCAGCACGTTTGCTTACTTAGGTCAAGGGATCACGTAGTCGATAAAACTCGTGGTTTCAAATCATTTACATATTTTTTTCTCATCGCTTGAAAAAAACGCAGTTAGTTATGAGAATAGAAGAGGCCGTTATTCCCAGTCTTAGATTCAAGCGATAAGAAAAAAGTATTTAAATGAAATATTTTATTTTCTAGTATGACACACAACATCAGTTTTTTCCCCTTGGTATGGAGAATACGAGTTTGGTGTCCGCGTTATTCCTATTGTTTGATCCCTAGACTGAATTACATTGATTTGGTGAAAAATAAAACGTTGTTTGATCATTACGGTGATTTAATCCAAACTCCCGACCGTTCTTACATAGTCAATCAATGTGGTGGTGGTATTGACGTCTCTCCCTTTAGGAATTTAAGGAAGGATGGTGAGATAAACCGGGAAAGTCACATCATACCGTTTCGAGAGGAACACATTTTTTTAATGACACTTCTCTTTCTAGTAAAACGGGCTCAGTAAAACCGAGTCTCTTGTGTTATTTTTGCTTTCGGTATTTGTTTTCATCAAACACTAAAAAGGTGATCCCAACAAACATAAACGAGAGAGACTCGGTTTTATTGAGTCTGTCCTACCCGAAAAAGCAAAATGCCACTCTATCGCTTAATACCAAATAGCCATTATTTATCAGTATTAAACAAATGAATCATAAAAAACACCAAAACCCAACGGCCGTAAATTGTTAATACACAGTAACACATCCAACTTGTTGACATTTCAAACACACCCACTGTCCGTTGTGTTCTGAAATCATGAGTTTCACGTATTTCCCCAAACAGTTTTTACAACAAAACGCGTGACCGCACGAACCCACGGCTATTGGGGTGTTGTTGGCGCTCAAACACATTAAACATGTATCCGGTTCGAAGTTCTTAGCTATTTTCAGCCAATTTTCCTTCACTTGCACAAAATGCTCTCTGGCTGTTGAAAAGTATGTTTTGTGTTGGGCGTTCTTTCGAAAGTCGTTCGATTCACAAGTGTGTTCGAGAGAGCTGAGCCATCCGTCCGCGTAATCTAGAAAACTGATATCTGTCGTGATAGATTTACAAACCGCCTTGTTCCGGTCACGGTGTTCGGATAGCGCACAATTTGGTTGTGTCGGCGTCAACGTTTCAACGGTAGTAGCAACTCCTTCCCCTTGTTCTGTCTGCGAAGAAGTAGCAACTCTACGACTCTTTCCTTGACGCTTTCCTCGTTGTTCTTTAGGCGAAGGGGTTTCAACAGTACCAGTAGCCACTTTACGACATTTTCCTCGTTTTGTTTTCGCCGTTTCTTTCAGGAGCGTTTCCTGAAACAATAAAAACACGCGTTTGAGGCACCCCCACCACAGGTTCGAATCCCACTCGCCGAGTGGTAATGTCGATGGCGGGAAACCTACGTAAAGGTGAGTTGTCTGCCTCGTTCGTATAATAGCCTAAAATGTGCTAAAATGACAACCCCAACAAATCGACTAAAACTATAAGTGTACAATCAATGGGGATCAGCAATACATATTATCGCTGAGTAAATTCATCTATAAAAATTAGCACACGCCGATGTATAAAACGGTATTTGATGCCTACCGGTTGATAAACTAGATAAACCCAAAATGCTATCATCGATTACCTTTACTTGTAGAGTTTTGTATACTCACAGCGTCTCGTTTCTAGATGGGTGTGCAACCATCAATTAAACGAATAGATAACTCAAATTATTAACTACTGACCAGTACTTATAGTAGAATAAAACGGCATAAATCTCAGATTTGTTTTAAATATATCTATGCCGTTTAAAGTTAATATGATATTACGGTAAATCGGGCCGCCAATTTCAATCATTGATAAACTCTTCAAGATTACCCTTTAAAACTAGCAGCAACGTGCAGCGATTTATTGTCTGTGCGTTTTATACCTTTTTGTGTTCGCGAATATAAGAATAGTAAATTTTGGGGGAGGTGACTGTATGAAATCCTTATTTCTAGATACGATAAATAAAAGTAAATAAAATAGTAGGTAAAAAGATACCTGAGAATCCGCATTATTGTTTTTTCGTTTGGCTGTTGTAGAATTGCTTGCAGATGATATTGGTTCTTTTACTGGTTCTTTCCTGAAATTCTCCATAACATCCCACACATTATCGGGCTTTGTTTGGTCAGTTCCGATAAATCCAAACTGTATTCCTTTTAGCTGCGCATTGGCCATATTTGACTAATTTACAACGAAATCAGTATCGGATTATATAAGCAACAGCGTGCGAACATCTTAACTGCTACGTGGGAAATGTTTGTTTACCCCGATTTCACTTAATTCTCCTACATGTAAACAACATCGGTTCCAGAGACCTATATAATTTATTTACCACGGTCGATTTTTCTTAATTAGCATACATGTAAACAAGATAATTGAAATGCGCGTAACTTCACCACTCGACCTATATAATTTATTTGCCCCGATTTTTCTTTACATGTAAACAACATAATGGAATTGCGCGTTACTCTTGTTTATTGCGTGTTATTTAGGTTTTATTTTGAAGAATGCATTTCGACCATGACGATCTTATAATTGGCGTCTACGGTGATTGATTTGAGCGTATATCTCCTCTAAATACTTTTAAATATTGCGGATCCTGTAAATTGGAGGGTAACTTTTAACGTGCCCTACCAACACAAACGAAAAATAGTATCGTTAACCTTAGCGATACCAACAACGGGATATACCCCCCGATTTTAGGGGGGGGGGGGGTATATTTTTAGGCTCCCCCCCCTATTTTTTGTCCTAAAAAAATGAAAAAATATCCACATATATCCCCCGCTATACCCGTAACAATTCGGACCAGAAAAAAAAGTGTGAAAGGTACTACTTGAAATCGAACGTGTGCGCTATTGGTCCCCATTGGTCTGTAGCGCGCACACCAACAACAAAAGTAGATAGTTTTATACAGCTGCAATACCGACTTGTTGTAAACGTATTCAATCAACGTATTGTCTTTTAAGAATGCATGCCGGAAAATAGGAACCAACAAGTTTCGCTTCCACGTACATGAGGGTTTAGAGATGGATGGCCACCCCTCTGGTAGTACTATCAATTAAACGTCAATTATTTAATTTTATGTACGTTAGATGTAATTTAATCTTGATCGTATCGTGAATTTATGGTAATCTTGTCTCTTAGTTAACCGTATATATTAATGAGGTTTTGTGCATGTTATTTGAATATGAATGGTGTTTTACATTTTCGCACATGTTAGGCTATATATCATTTTTCCTAGTTAAAACCTGGGGCCCGTTTTACTAAACATCTTACGATAATGTCGGTCGAGCTTAACTTTATTCTACCATTTCGATGTAAAGCACTTATATTACAAAAGACCAAATGTGTTGAACTAGCACACCGTTCAATTAAACTATATAAACGTGATCTGTCTACAGTCTTCCTTTTGTCTCTTTACACGTGTCCTATATTTAAAGGTGTGTATTAGGAATTGCGGATCTAAGAATAAAAGTCAACCATTAACACGAAGTAATATATGTTTGGGTGTGTTTTCATTTTGATATAAAATGTATGTCTCGATTTTTCAATACCCCGCATTAATTATTGTATATGCCCGAATAAACAGTTTTCCCGACACTAAATATTACATCGAACACATTTACTGATCGGAATAGTTTTTTCCTGCATGTCATTATGTGTGGTATTTGTGGCATGTGGTTGTCCGATAAAGGGTGTTCTGGTAAGACTTAAATGAACTATATTCTTCTATTTTATGCTGTTACAACTGCTCACATATCATCCATACAAATATTTTGATGTTAACGTTATTCTAATGTTAAAAGGCAATCGCCATTGGGGTATAATTGAGTTTGAAAAACATGCGCGAATAAGCACGTAGAGAATAAGGGTTAACCTCGCCACACCGTGGGACTTATTTTAAATACCATGGCTGTTTATTTCACCCAAGAGGTGTAAACAAGTTGATACTCGGGTTATAGTTTAAGATGTATAATGGCTCGCCACATTTCACGTTTACGATTTGTCAAAAAAATAGACAGCCGGTCACGCCTTGATCCCTTATTACGGTTTGCGAGAGGGTTCTGATGCTAAAGGTGAAGTTATTTTCGTGTTGGCTTCCGAGCGCAATAGACATGTCTGCTGTAGTGTTGCGGTTTCAAGAGTTTCAAAGGTCGGGAATACTAAGAAAAGCTGAACATTTTCTTAACAACCTCGAGAAGTTAATCGAATGCGATGAGTGTAAAGAAGATTTTCCTCACTCGTGTCATTGGAACGTTAGTGATGTGGGTACTTCGAATGAAATTGACATTGATAAAACGGTAGACGTGGCGCTATTTCTACTGGACAATGAACGAGAGTTGGCTAAAGAGCTCGGTAAGTTTACTAAATCTACTAAACCTGTGCTTAAAGCTTTTATAGTTTATCAATCATTAATGTAAACGGAATTGCGGGTAAGTAAATTTAATCTCTCAGGAGTTTATTGTGTTGGTATACCGCTATTAGGCAAAAGCAATTTCTTTTATACTATTCGTGAGTTATGTAGATACAATCTAATGATGCTGAATGCACGTATGAAGTTTGAATCCATTATGTAAAGTACTTTGTTTTAACTCTTTATGTAAAGTAAAGTACTTTGTTTTAATCCATTAATTAAAGTACTTTGCGAGATACAAATTTACATACACATTTTAACCAAATATAAGAAGAGGTCACAATTTTTTTTAAATACATGCAAGTTATAGAACCCCACTCTGTGGTGTTGTGTTATGATGCAAAATGCATGTGTGAAGTTTTAGTCTATTATGGTAAGTTCTTTGCAAGATACAAGCTTTCATACAAACTTTAACCAAGTTTTCTAAGTATGAAAGGTGCCATAATTCTGTCAAAATAAAAGCATGAGTTATGTCACCCGACTTTGTGGTGTCATCTCATGATGCTAAATACATGTGTGAAGTTTCAATCCATCGTGTAAGTGGTTTGGAAGATACAAACTTACACGTTTTTTTTTTTGTTTGTATGGTCACACGGTCGATTGTTTTGTGGTGGAGGCAGCCCACCTACTTTTCCTCGGTAAATCCAGTGCTGTGCCCAAATCACAAGTCAATGCGATGTATCGTTGTGTTCATTCCAATAACGTTTAAGATAATTTCAGATAATGAGATAAAACCGCATGTGTTATAATCGTATCTCATTCTGACGGTGATTTCACCACTTTTCGTAATTACTGAAACGTAAGAAAACATACATGGCACACTGAAACAAATTGACACGTGTTTCCACAGAGAAACAATGTGTATGCTTAAGTTCTCGTATCCGCATTATTATCACTTGGCTCTAAAATTAGCTATACAATTGTACGTTTTGACGTATATCTGACCGAGAACTTAAGAAATATTTTTTGGACAAATAAACATTTGACAAAGTTGAATTACCTACACCATAAACAAACAATTGACGCCTGGCTTCAGTTTTTATAGCATCTTTTCATTTTTCTCAAATATGACATAAAAGTAGCTAAGCCGAGTTGATTCTCAAAAATGAACCGCCACTTTCAAGTTATAGGATACACAACGTTTTCCGACACCACGAAAAAAACTATAAATGTTTACAGATGTAACTAAACAACAATACCGGCATACGACTTGAATGATTCTCAACCTACGTGTTTCTTTTATTTTTCCAGGATACACTTCTCTGGTTCGGAGACAATTACATGCCGCGAATGGTACAGAAGACGATGATCTGATGGTGTTATTGTCGACCCCCGCGGAACACCAGTCTCACACTGGGAAAATTGCGAGCTCCACAAAAGGCAAGCAGCGTTTTACACCAACACTCGGTGTGAAAAAAATCACGCAACGCGAAGACACGCGGTTGGCGGCAAAACTGTTAGGGGATAATTTGCTCAAACTAAAGAGTCAGTACGTACAGCTCGCGAAAGTGAGCGGCGACCCGCTTACAAACATTTGTAATGCCCTATCATGTGCAATAAAGCATCACGAAACATGTTTCGAGTCGCTGAAAACTTCTGGGTGGGAGGACAGAGAAAAACGGTTAATCGAAAAACATCGGCTGACTTTAAAAGCACGCGAGGATCAACTCGGGAAGGCGTTTGAACTGGAAAAGCGGGCATTATTTGAGGAAGCTAAGCAAAAAGCCAAAGACGAGATTATTAAGTGCTCTGTATGCTTTGTAGACGAAAAAAGAATGGCATTACTTCCGTGCGGACACACGTTTTGTAATAACTGCGTACGAAAGATGAGAGAATCTGGCGACAAATGTGGCTTCTGCCGAATGAAAATACAAACCGTGATCCGAGCCTATTTCACAGACTAATGTATTTTTGAGATTTGATTACCGCGTTGTTTGTACTTTTGTGTTACATACGGACGTTACTTGAACATTTATGGGACACGGGGCATTCTTGAAGAGTTTATCAATCTCTCGATTAGTTTAACGTTCAACCTATTTACATATAAGTTTTTAAATCAATCGAGACGCGGTGAGTGCTTTTAAACGATTTTCACCAAGTGTTTCTTTCGCAATACCTCGCTCAAAATAAAATTGTACGACTGGGTAATATGTTGGTGTTGAAATCTCGCACGGATGATTGCCGGATCATTCTATGTATTAAACTCTTAATATATACTTAATAGTTGTCAAATACTTTTTAAACAGTAACGTTATAAATTCAGCGTATGTTACTTCGTCTTAAAATATCGTCTCTATTTTAACTTATGTTAGACTGAATTATCTACAATCACATTTCCTCAATAATGCATTGAGATAAAACACGTTATTTCGGAGATAATACGCTACGGTACCGGTTAAACATAATTGATATACCTCGTAAACTATTCCTTTAACCCTTAAAGAAATGGCAGTCTAGCGTATGTCTGTTAGACAGGTATAAGCACATAGATCGCTGATTCATCAGATACTCGCAGAGAAATTCACTTATCTACTTGATTTACGAGTTTAAATCAGTTAACACTATCATTTGTCATAGACACGCGTTAAGGGGTGTTGCATCGTAAAATCATGCTGAGATACTTTAGCGGAGCACACATGTGGGAATTCTTCAAGCGTTTGTACGAATAATGTATATACAGATGATTTTGAAACTCACCTATGAAATTATACAAATTGTCATTAACTGGAAAATATTGTGTATGTTTATCTATCTTTATCTGTTTCATTAGAGTACTCATTGATTTATTATAAAAGGCATTCTTAGAGGATGTTGTGTCATTCTTTCTTTGTAAAGGTTGCACTATAAATAGATTTGTATTTTCTAGTGGTTAATAGTCCATTTATCGTTTACGACTAGTATGTAAATTGTACTCGAATAAAATAACTACACTAAACCGTGTTATGTATAGATCTGTTGTTATGTATCTGTTGCGCTTGACTCAAGCATTACCCGTTTTTTTCACCTCTCGGGAAATGTTTGTTTTCCTAGTGATGAAAAAAATATTTAACGAGAAATTTCTCAAAAGTTGGTGTGTCGAGGTGAGATATTTTACCTATATTTCGGAGAGTAGAAGGAAAACGTTTCATGTGTTCAAGCATGTCTGAAGGACGCCGCTAGTTTGTTTTTAAAGATTGCCGTGGACAGAGCTACTACAATGCAAAATATAACCAGATTAATCGTCTATAACTGTTACGATTTCAAAGGTTTCTTTTTTTTTACACATCCATAAACTTTCCATTTAATTGTAGTATGTAACGGTTGTATATACTTTTACCACTAATTCTGCGGAATTCATTGTAACGATTTTGAAACAGTTAACACCAATATACCGTTTCCATTAGTTTGGACCGGACACGTAATTCAGGCTGTCTTGCGTGATGGCGCTACTAGTACCATTGACGTGAAGTCATTCTTATTCATTTAACGTCTATTGTAACAGACTCAAAGTTGGGTTTAATCACCGTTGGTGTCTAAATGGTGTAACACGTATGGTCAAGATGGGGATCGAACCCATAAGTTGTGATGATATAATGGGCGTCCTTTCCGTATAATGTATTTCCTGTTCGACTTTTATACTTATATTCAGAAGTGGGTATCATAAAATAAAAAAGAGTGAGTTTTTCCTAATTTTTATTTATATCCGCTGGAGATAAAGTAAGCCGGCGCACCCGTTGTTGTGTTATAAATTATATTACTCGATTATTTGAATCTACCTCTTTGATACCATTAAGAGAAATTACACATTATATACTGAGCAAAAATAAAAAGTATCTACTTTCTTTTTCTGTAAAATCTGAGACTGTAAAAAACAACTTGTAGCACGATTTTCTTTTTAGTAACATATTTCATCGTAATAAAAAATGAATCACAGATTAAAAATATAGGTGTGAAAACGAAATTAACAAAACTTAACGAATGTTCAGCAGAAAGTTCACTGAAATACTCAAAAAATATTAAAAAGCTCGCTAATATGTCGTGTTTCCACTTTACAATTTGGTGCAAAGAGGACACGAGAGATATTTGCACATGCAATATTAGCGAGTTTGGGAATATTTACTTTGTATTTGAATGAATTTTCTGAATCTATGATATTGTGGTTAACCTTTACATTCGTTAAATTTTGTTAATTTCGTTTTCACACCTATGTTTTTAAATTGCGATTATTTTTTTATTATTTCGATGAAATTTTGTGTCAACATCACATAAAAATGTTACTAAAAGAAAATTATGCTGCGGTTGTTAGTTCTTTCTTACAGTCTCAGATTTTGCAGGAAAACAAAGTGGATACTTTCTATATTTGCTGAGTATATGTAAACTTATGGTAGAACAATACGAAAAATTGATTTGTTTACAGTGTATGCAAACAGGTTCAAATTACATGAAAGGCGGTAAAGAGCTATACACTATTAAACGGGCACGTGCGATTTTAACACACGATTCTCAAATAACGACGTAAACATGTGGATGTTGACGGCAGCACGTTTGCTTACTTAGGTCAAGGGATCACGTAGTCGATAAAACTCGTGGTTTCAAATCATTTACATATTTTTTTCTCATCGCTTGAAAAAAACGCAGTTAGTTATGAGAATTGAAGAGGCCGTTATTCCCAGTCTTAGATTCAAGCGATAAGAAAAAAGTATTTAAATGAAATATTTTATTTTCTAGTATGACACACAACATCAGTTTTTTCCCCTTGGTATGGAGAATACGAGTTTGGTGTCCGCGTTATTCCTATTGTTTGATCCCTAGACTGAATTACATTGATTTGGTGAAAAATAAAACGTTGTTTGATCATTACGGTGATTTAATCCAAACTCCCGACCGTTCTTACATAGTCAATCAATGTGGTGGTGGTATTGACGTCTCTCCCTTTAGGAATTTAAGGAAGGATGGTGAGATAAACCGGAAAAGTCTCATCATACCGTTTCGAGAAGAACACATTTTTTTAATGACACTTCTCTTTCTAGTAAAACGGGCTCAGTAAAACCGAGTCTCTTGTGTTATTTTTGCTTTCGGTATTTGTTTTCCTCAAACACTAAAAAGGTGATCCCAACAAACATAAACGAGAGAGACTCGGTTTTATTGAGTCTGTCCTACCCGAAAAAGCAAAATGCCACTCTATCGCTTAATACCAAATAGCCATTATTTATCAGTATTAAACAAATGAATCATAAAAAACACCAAAACCCAACGGCTGTAAATTGTTAATACACAGTAACACATCCAACTTGTTGACATTTCAAACACACCCACTGTCCGTTGTGTTCTGAAATCATGAGTTTCACGTATTTCCCCAAACAGTTTTTACAACAAAACGCGTGACCGCACGAACCCACGGCTATTGGGGTGTTGTTGGCGCTCAAACACATTAAACATGTATCCGGTTCGAAGTTCTTAGCTATTTTCAGCCAATTTTCCTTCACTTGCACAAAATGCTCTCTGGCTGTTGAAAAGTATGTTTTGTGTTGGGCGTTCTTTCGAAAGTCGTTCGATTCACAAGTGTGTTCGAGAGAGCTGAGCCATCCGTCCGCGTAATCTAGAAAACTGATATCTGTCGTGATAGATTTACAAACCGCCTTGTTCCGGTCACGGTGTTCGGATAGCGCACAATTTGGTTGTGTCGGCGTCAACGTTTCAACGGTAGTAGCAACTCCTTCCCCTTGTTCTGTCTGCGAAGAAGTAGCAACTCTACGACTCTTTCCTTGACGCTTTCCTCGTTGTTCTTTAGGCGAAGGGGTTTCAACAGTACCAGTAGCCACTTTACGACATTTTCCTCGTTTTGTTTTCGCCGTTTCTTTCAGGAGCGTTTCCTGAAACAATAAAAACACGCGTTTGAGGCACCCCCACCACAGGTTCGAATCCCACTCGCCGAGTGGTAATGTCGATGGCGGGAAACCTACGTAAAGGTGAGTTGTCTGCCTCGTTCGTATAATAGCCTAAAATGTGCTAAAATGACAACCCCAACAAATCGACTAAAACTATAAGTGTACAATCAATGGGGATCAGCAATACATATTATCGCTGAGTAAATTCATCTATAAAAATTAGCACACGCCGATGTATAAAACGGTATTTGATGCCTACCGGTTGATAAACTAGATAAACCCAAAATGCTATCATCGATTACCTTTACTTGTAGAGTTTTGTATACTCACAGCGTCTCGTTTCTAGATGGGTGTGCAACCATCAATTAAACGAATAGATAACTCAAATTATTAACTACTGACCAGTACTTATAGTAGAATAAAACGGCATAAATCTCAGATTTGTTTTAAATATATCTATGCCGTTTAAAGTTAATATGATATTACGGTAAATCGGGCCGCCAATTTCAATCATTGATAAACTCTTCAAGATTACCCTTTAAAACTAGCAGCAACGTGCAGCGATTTATTGTCTGTGCGTTTTATACCTTTTTGTGTTCGCGAATATAAGAATAGTAAATTTTGGGGGAGGTGACTGTATGAAATCCTTATTTCTAGATACGATAAATAAAAGTAAATAAAATAGTAGGTAAAAAGATACCTGAGAATCCGCATTATTGTTTTTTCGTTTGGCTGTTGTAGAATTGCTTGTAGATGATATTGGTTCTTTTACTGGTTCTTTCCTGAAATTCTCCATAACATCCCACACATTATCGGGCTTTGTTTGGTCAGTTCCGATAAATCCAAACTGTATTCCTTTTAGCTGCGCATTGGCCATATTTGACTAATTTACAACGAAATCAGTATCGGATTATATAAGCAACAGCGTGCGAACATCTTAACTGCTACGTGGGAAATGTTTGTTTACCCCGATTTCACTTAATTCTCCTACATGTAAACAACATCGGTTCCAGAGACCTATATAATTTATTTACCACGGTCGATTTTTCTTAATTAGCATACATGTAAACAAGATAATTGAAATGCGCGTAACTTCACCACTCGACCTATATAATTTATTTGCCCCGATTTTTCTTAACATGTAAACAACATAATGGAATTGCGCGTTACTCTTGTTTATTGCGTGTTATTTAGGTTTTATTTTGAAGAATGCATTTCGACCATGACGATCTTATAATTGGCGTCTACGGTGATTGATTTGAGCGTATATCTCCTCTAAATACTTTTAAATATTGCGGATCCTGTAAATTGGAGGGTAACTTTTAACGTGCCCTACCAACACAAACGAAAAATAGTATCGTTAACCTTAGCGATACCAACAACGGGATATACCCCCCGATTTTAGGGGGGGGGGGGGGTATATTTTTAGGCTCCCCCCCCTATTTTTTGTCCTAAAAAAATGAAAAAATATCCACATATATCCCCCGCTATACCCGTAACAATTCGGACCAGAAAAAAAAGTGTGAAAGGTCTCAGCAAACGCGGATTTTACTACGATTTAGTCCTCTTGTTCATACAGTCTGTACAACATAACGATGTAAATTCGTGTACACTATAATCGTGATAGTGAGATTTCTTCAAGATAGATACAGCTGTTTCGCAATCAGGTTGTTGAAAAATCTTTCCGCTGATGGAATCGACAATATGACATCCCGACGGCGTAGTGAGATTCGTGAATGTAGCTACAAGCATGAAATAATCGTCATTCGTCAATGGTACAGTTGTAGGATCAAACTTAATAAGAAACACCGACGCCTTTAGTGTTTGGAAGTTCCGCTTCTCGTATTTTTCATTTATGAAGTCAATTAGGAAATCGTACGAATTTCGATCGTTCACTTCAAAAGGAGGACACGACATTGAAATAGAAGACACCAACTTCGCGTCTTTAAATTCTGACCATGTCTTGTTTGGTGATTTTGGAATAAAGCTGTGATCGCCATAATCGGTAAATCTAAAACTATTGGTATAATATATAGTCTCTCTCGGTGGACAAATCTTGTTGCCATCATATTCATCATACAAAATGTTCCTTTCTATATCGTATACGGGACACCTTAATAAATAGAGACCGAAAGATGGTAATCGAATCATATCTCGAGTGTAGTCGGTTCTATTGATGAACGACAAATAAATCAAATTTCGGCCGAATTTCTTGTAGAACTGGCGCGTCAAAAAATTAAAGGTTTCGAAATAAGTATGTTCGTAAGGAGGATGAGCATATGGAAACGTCGACTCACTCGCTAATACTTCGAATGTAGGGTCGATGGTTATGAAACAGCACGATTTATTGCGCACCATTCCAACGGTTAAGGTTGAGTTACAGGTCTCGCAATAGCAAGTTTGATGGTAGTTTGACAAAGTATTTCGTTGAATATCCGGATTTATATATGTCCAATTGCTCATTAAATCGCTCGATAAATGATACGAACCCTCGGATTTCGTCATCATTAGACATCCAAATAGAGCAAACGCTTGTAGCCACATTTTATTGTTAAATGAGAGTCGAAATTAAAACAAGTTTAAATACTTTAATAGTGCATTAACGGTATTTATTTTTATTTCAATCAAAATAGCAAATTCTCGTCGTATACACAATCTTCAGAATTGTCCGTAAAAGACAACCCGAAATTAAAACATCGACTGGATTCTCAAAAGGTTTACACCGTGCGTTTGAACAGTGTCGGTTTTGGTGTTTTCTAGCCGAATCATGCTGGTCTGGAAACACGATTTTCTGCTTTGATCGGTTTACGAGAAGCACTCATATACTAGTCGACGAGTATGGGTTGCACTATTTCTTACACGAGACAACATTTTGATAACACTTTTTAGGGCGTATGATAATCAAACGCATCTCAGTCAATAACTCTTGATTTTAATCGCTTTAATCGCTTTTTTTTCTCTCACCAGATCTCATCGATCGCTTGAAATGAGATCTCAGAAGTCTTGTAGGATATACTTTATTTGCTCTTTCATGTTGCTGTTTTCTTTTCAACCGTTTCGTAAACATTCCCTGACCGTGGTCGGATACCGAAACACACGTTAATGCCTTATCTTGAGTCAATTCGTCGTAAATTTGGTCCACCAAATATTGAATTGTAGTGTCTTCAATGTGTATGAACGATGCGATTGATTTTAAGTAATCGTGTTTCATGACTGAAAAAATGTCAGCGTGGTTTGTTTCAAGTTTTTCGGTTGTCGATAGATTTCGGTTGCGTTCTGTTTCGTTGAGTCTCTAATTGGAATTGAATCTGAAAACAACTTGGTTTGTTTCAACTTCTTTTTCGAGGGTTGTTGATCGTCGGCTTTTCTTTTTCTCTTTGATTCTAATTCGGATATTTGCTTGCTGACTGGTGGTGACGTGTAATAATTATAAAGTGAATTGTTGAGCAGTTGCTTGTTGTTTTTTGTAGCTCCTTTTAATATGTTATTCTCCTTCTTCGTTGACTCGAGCGCGATGAAAACTTCGAAATCTTTGGGGTGAGCTTCGGATGAAGTTTTAAGATTGAGCAAATCAGCGAAATAAGCGTATGTTTGTTTCGGATGAATTACTGCCACGATAGAGACGACTTCTCCTAAAATTTGTTTCGCGATGGCCCGAGTATCTAAATCCAGAGGACTGTTAACTTGTCGAAGTTTGTTCAGATAATCTACAGATTCAAGTTTGACGCTGGATTTTTTTTCGTGGTTATTGACTTTGATAACGTTAATAGAGATTTTGTCTAGTCCACCCGTATCAACGATTTCACCACGCTGTTTCATTCTCTTGAACAATGCCACCCCAGAATCCGCTTTAGTGCTGTTTAAACGATTGGCCGTCACAGTCACCTTTTTCCTGGAAGAAATCCTTTTAAGATTTATACATTCTGTCGATAAACTGGTCACGATATCACTCGCCAAAGTATACGTTTCCCACATACTCGGGTTTCGTCGTAGCATGCCCCGGAACATCGCATTTTCGACATCTTCTGTGGCCTGCAATCGATTTCTCTTTCGTACATTTAATCCCCTGATAATGTAAGAATCGTCTTGTTCATCGTCTGTGTCCATGACACGAGCGAAGTAATGCTTTTGTCCAAATATCACGAACGGTAGCATCGTCTTTTCGTGGTCTAGCTTGCTGGGAGGCGAATATATGGCCTTCTGTGGCTGAGATGCGTGCAAGTCGTTCAGCTCATCCGTTAACCGTTTGGAAATCGCCGCAGAAATCATGCATCCTTGTTTGTAAGGGTCGTTATGATATTGATTTAATTTCTGTTGGTCCTTTTGGTATATCCATCCTCTTCTTAAGAATTCATTGCTCTCGTACAAGTTGCACAGTTCTGAAATGGTGAGATTTAAATGAGACATCACCGAATCGGTATCTCCGTATACCACTCTACCATTACGATTTTCTTCAATGTACGCTCCAACTTTTTGAATATGCTGACGACCTTTCGCAGTGATGCCCGCGCTTATTTTCCATTGCCCCATGTGGGGTAATATGCCGTAAAACGAATTAGCATCGACTTTGTAAGTGTTGCTTTTTTCTTCGACCAGTAAGTTGTCCGCCTTATTGTCGAAAGTACCGATAAGTCGTTTGAACTGCAGGCGATTATTCAGCACTTCTTCCCACACTTCACAGTAAGTGGATTTGACGTGTTTGGTGGTTAGAAAACAAATATAATTGTTATCAGCTTCCGATTTCGTCAACTTTGTCACGTCTACACGATTGTGATCGTCGCGGGCGTAAATGTTGATTACCACGTAATCCTCGTTTAATTTTAAACCGTTGTCTATTATAGTTTGCCTAGATATCTCGGTCTCAGGTCCCATATTATGACATACACCGATCATCGGATACATGGCTGAAAAATCGATGCAATCTATAGGTCTCTCAAACTCCCCTCCAGGATTCGGTAAGTATACGTATGCTCCATCGTACTTACTCGCTTTATCGAATTTCATCAGCAAGTGTTCTGAAAGCCGAGCAAACACTTCTTCACAAAAGGTTTCATACGTGTGCACATCGGTAAATCGCTGTCCACAAACGCTACTCTTATACAAATAGAGAAATCCTAGCATTGACCTTTTCAACTTTCCGCTGCTGTTTTCGTTTAAATAGGTAGCAAACGCCGTGATATCTTCCTGAAACTTTTTCTGTATCAGATCCTTTTCGAAGTAATCGTCTAGCAGGTGTTTTACTGTGTGTGTTGAAGTAATTGTTCGACGCGTCAGATACCGGACAAATAACGTCAGTTCTTTACTCAGCGCTCTTTCATTTTCGAGCAATACATCCGTGTTCTGTCCCCGCCTTTTCCATTTTGTCAAGATGACTGGCGCATACCTTCCCAGCTTGTTGTTTTTGAAATAAGCGCTGATCAAGCCTTCTATATCGTATTCTATTTTCGTGGGTTCGGTCAAGAATCGAACATACAACAGCAGATGCGTTAGCGTGTAGTAATGTACGCCGTGCTTGGTGTTTTTTATCTTGGCATTCTCCAGCTGTGCATCCAGAATCTTCAAAGCACCGTTGAAGTCCACGCACTTCAAATGCCCAAATTGCTGGTTCAAGTCGAGATGCTTGACCATCGTTTTGGTTTTAATTTCTCCCGATTTAAACTTGTCTATCAGTTCGACGGCGGTGGGAATCAATGTTTCTCGTATGTTGTACAAGAAGTATTGAAGTAATTGCGATATGCCGAGTCTGTTGTTTTCTATCGCGGGCTTGATCTTCATTTCTTGAAGCATGTTTTTGCGCTTGAAGGCGTAATAAAACTTGGGTGTGAGCATCGGTGTCTTTTGCGAGTTGAAAAACTGAGAGTGTGGAATTTTCGAGGCATACGAGCTCATGAGGAAGAACTTGTAGGCGACGAAATTGTCCTTTGTGTTCAGGAGTGCCGTGCAGAGCAAGGAATCTACCAAACAATATTTTAAAAGCTTGCTCTTGTCAAGTATTTGATCCGAATAATACAGTCGAGGGATGTCGGTATAGCTTACGTCGTCTTTACCGAATCCCAGAGCCGATTTGGCCAACTCGTCTAATTTTTCGCCCTTGTGACAACGATAGAGATCATTTATCAAGATTCCCGGAAACAGATCATAACTTAGATCGAACAGGCTGTTGTCTTCTAACATTGAAATGTCGTCAATTGCTTTGCGTTTACGAGAGGCTTTGAGAGCGTGCTCGATGGACTTTTTAGTGCTGTAAAAGCCGTGCATGCTGGATATTTCTTCGTACAAATCGATCTTGTTTTTATCCGCCGACTTTAAAAGCACTTGCAAGTCAAACCCCAAGATATTGTACCCGGTCAGATAATCGGGCTTTACGTCGAGACATATCTCTATAAATTTTTCAATCAGCTGCTTTTCGGTATCCACGCAATATATCTCTACTTCTGGAAGTCGTTGGTTCGAACTATATTGTTTCATATACGAATAATCGTAGTATTGGGAATCTCTCGTCGCTTCTCCAACCACGGCTCCTATGACTCGGTATATCTGTTTGCCTTCCTGATACACCATGCTTATTTGAATAATCTGGTCATCCATCTTGTTGCCCGTCGCGTCCACTAAAATAGTCTCAATATCGAAAGCGAGAGTTTTGTGTTGGTAAGAGTATTCCTTAATGTGAGAATCATCGATAATTCGGAGGTTTCGTGCACTGCCGAAAATCACGGTTTCTGATTGAACGAACGAAGCTTTCATCAAAAAGGGAAAAATGAAACCCGTAGGTTTTTCGAGAAGTCTACCCTTGAAATACAGTCCAGTGTGCCCGTCGTATAAGTTGTAGCAGAATTCGTTGATGAATTTGTGAGAGTTACCGTACACAAGGTGTTTGTTTTTGACTAGACTCAGAATGCGTCTGCTGCTTTCTTGTTCAGAAAAGAAACTCTCTTTCCTGCATAACCGTTCTTTGTATTTTCCGGTATTAACATCGAACTCATCGGACGCGGCGCAACGCATACTGAACGTACCATTTATCTCATCGGGAACGTAGTGCGTATATTGTTCTCCAACCACGGTCACCAAATGTTTCCGATCCTGTCGAACAACACCCTGCTGATCGCACTCGTAGCACTGAATTATGACAACTTCTGTCTTGCTTTTAGGATTTTGCGTAAGGTGATCTCGTACGTACTCGGGGATAGACTTTAGGTCGATGTTGTGTTTCGAACAGTAGCAAAGAAGCTCTATGTTTAACACCGTGGTACTATACATGTCGTGAATGTAAAAGAAATCGGTGGGCTCAGGAGCTTCTTGGTGCTCTTCATCAATACTGTCACTACCTAGATACTCATCCATTTCGAAGTATGGAGAAATCGGGCGTCTCGGTCTTTTATACTAACACGAAAATAATTATGTGAAGCACCATCAATCTCTATGAACAAAAAATATCCAATTGCGATTGGGTATACGGTAAAAATAAAAAATACAAAACTCTAACAAGAGAGTCTTTAGTATATATACCCTAACGATTCTTCTTAGTTTGCAGTTTTTGTTTGTCACAAAATAAATACAAATAATGATTCGATCGGTACGAAAGCTTCTTCTATTTTATATTAACAAATTAACGACGGCGGTTCTTCAACACGGCAAAGGGCACCCCGGATTTAAACGAAACACGTTTAACAAATGGATCAAAGAGATGGGGTCTTTGTCATTGAAGAAAAAGAAAAAAAGCGCGGTAAATTCGTTGTATAGGTACTGCTGCGCGTTGATGTGTTACGTTAACGCGCGTGTACTGGTAAGTAAAGACAAAGATATATATTCCGACGAATTTGACGATATGATGAGACGATTTTACGCTCTTATGAGCGAAGGGACTCGCGCCGCGTTTGACTACGACAGAGAGAAGGTCCTCGAAAAAATGGATAAAGAGTTCGTAACTGGCGTTAAGGGCGCTAGCGATATATACGTCGTTTACGATCGCTATATGAGAATCGGGGAGATATTTACGGGCGAAGACGCTCTGAAAGACGCTCAATCGAGGATCAATTGGTGCGATTGGTGGTGCGGCGATGATAGCGTCAGACGGTGGACGTCCGAAGATTTGACGATAAATTGGAGGGGAAAAAATTACTTTTATTCCTTTACTAGACCGTTTATCCCCACTAACAATCCTGAATTAGCCGAGCGATTTTGCGCCGCCGAAATGTGGTTGGATTATGATAACTGCGAGCTCGGGGATCATTTGGACCCGCGTTGCGGCGAATCGTCCGAGCAATTTAACGATGATGCTATAAATGACAGGATATTTGTGGGTAATGGCACATTTCCGCCCATCGATTACGACTGTCCGGATAGATGCTCTTGTTCGGAGGGAGGATATCGGAATGTCGCTCGATGTAGAGAATCCGTTCTGAAATACTACGAGGATAGTGAAAGGAAATTAAGACGGAACGAGTATACAAATTCGCGAATAAACCGCTAAAAAAATATGTATCGATCGAATAAAAATATCAACAAAATCCCTCCCTTGTTTGTGAATCGTTTTTGAAACTCCATCCAGTTTTGAAAGCCATTTTTTGTTATTGGGTATATTAAAAATTGTTATTTGGGTTATTCGAAACTCTTTTATTTCTCGGGCATAATCGTTCCGTTTCCTGGAACCATAAAGTTAAGATTTTGTCTAACGAATTAAAGGATAAATATCACTCCAAAGAATTGCAGCAACAGCATATTTGTCCGGAATATATATGCGAACGCAACAACGACTTGGGTTTGATTCCTCCACCGACACAATTTCGGTGAAATATGACATGAGCCGAAATAAGGTCATAAGATTTTATTCACAAAAATATCTGCGCTCGAGTGGTTTTTATTAAGCCGTTTCGTCTGAGTTCTGGGAGGTAAACACGATTGTCACTCACGTATATCGGTGTGGATCGTCTTGGACGGATGAAATCATCCGCTGAGGATTTTGAACTGTCGAAAGCCCTCTTGTCGAGACTTGGCTCGTTATAAAATATACTGCGGATAATTTCGGGACTAGATATCACTCGATCCTTAAACTCTAGCTTTTCCCCAGACGTAACATCTACGTTGTAGGGAGCGTTTTGTGGAAAAACTAACTGTTTGTTCATGTATTCGAGGTAGTCGATTATATAGAGTCCATCGTCAGTTACCGCATACCTAGGCACCGTGTATCCAACGGCTTCCGTGTTGGCTCGTAGTTGGTCTTGCAGTAGAATTAGATGACGAGGTTGCAAAGGATGCTTAGTAAAACTGAATCCAGGAGCGGTCTTGAACAAAAACATACCTGGACGTTGGAAGAAATCGCAATAAGACAAACGCAAACTCAGAAACGGCTTTTGTAAATCATGAGTTGCATATGTGGCAAATGCAGCGTAGTTTTCGACCGCCTTTTTTGCGGCTGTGATCAGCTCGATTCTATACTTATAAATTCGGTTAATGTCCATGGATGGTTCATACTGCGTGTTCCATAGCTGTTCAAAGGTCCGTATAACGGCATACGGTGCAGCCTCAGCGGATTTTTCCATTTGAAACTCGAATGCAGTTATCGAGATAGGAATGATTCTGAACTGGTACTTGCTAGACGAAGCTTTCAAACTGCTCTTATGTAATTTTAAGTTATATTCCTCCAGTTTCATCTGAAGTTTCAATTTTTCATTTTCGTCTTGTTTGTCAATTTGCCTGCTTTTTAGTTGGGCCATCAAATCGGCCTTGTATTTTTCCATATTTTCTTTCTGATAAGCTAATAGCGCTGCCGATGTCAACCGCTTTTCTTCAAGGTCCTTAGTGAACTGTTGTTTACGATCTTGCATTTCGAGATCCGCCGTTTCCTTGCCATTTTGAAGCTTTTCCGCAAATTCTTGCTTGATAAAGGTCATCTCCGCAGAATAATCCATTTTGTCTTTTTCTAACTGTCGCTTAAACGTTCGCTCCATATGTTGCGATACCTCGTCCACTAGATATTTCCTTTCGTCTCGTTCGCGATTAAATTCCTCCTTAACTTTTAACATGTGGACTTCGTAGTTTTGTTTGTCGAACGACATCGTTCTGGAAAACTGTTGCTTGTTCTGTTCAATGTAAAGGGCGTGTTGATCCTTTAATGTTTGCATATCTACGGCAAATATTTCGTTTCTTTCTTTCAATTTGGTTTCGTGCTCTTGTTTCTGCATTTCTTGAAACTGGTGAAATTGTTTTCCCAACATCTCCATTTTAGTGTCTTGTTCGTGTTTGTTATCCTGTAAATCTTTTTTGAACTTTCGATCACGTTCGTTTTCTTGAGACGTATACCAATCTCTTTGCTTTTGTTTTTCGCTTTCGATTTCGGACTGCACTTTCATCAGATTAAACTGGTTTTTAGCTTGGATTTCGGTTATGGCTATAGAAGATTGAATTTGATTCAATTTGATGTCGTGATCCATCTGCGTCGATTGTATTTGAGCTTGTAGCTTCGCCCAGTCTAGATCGTTGTGCCCCTTTCCTTGTTGTTCTTCTTTCAACTGATTTATCCGTTCGTGTATTTGAGACAGTTCTTGTATCTGATCTAAAGCAGTATGTAGGGATTCTTCTTGGTCGTGTAACAAATTTGCCTGCGTTTGATAGTCGGCAATCGCATTTTCATTGCGACTTACGTGCTGAGCCGTGTTTGTAATCGTGTCATTTATTTTTCGTATCTGGGTCATTGCTGGTTTATATTGCTTCGCTAACTGATCAGATGTCAGCACAGATTGAATATGATCCTTTAAGTTATCGTTGCACAGCTTGCTCTTGCTTTCCGATTTTATTTTTACACCGGTTATTGGGTTTGGTACATTCGACAAGCCAATGGAGCTATCCCGTGCTGGAAGTTGTGATTTTTCATCCTTATGTTTTGGTAATACGGGTGAAACTTGGCGAACGACATTATAACCTCTAGTTGAAACCAAATCTCTTTTTCCTTTCACATCATTTTTTCTTTTAACGCATAACTTGGGTTTTATTTTCTTGGCAACATGTTTGCGTTTTCGTTGTTTTGGTAGCGTTCCAGCCATTTCTTCACTCAAGCATATGCCTTCGGTTGCATGCACATGTTTTCTTTTCTTTTTAGGTTTATCACCAACTTTATTTAACTCAGCCTTAACCTCGAGATTAGCGTATGGATTCTGTTGAGCTTCTGGTTTAACCTTTCTAACTTTGCGAGAAAATTTATGATTAGCAGGTAGATTATCAGACTTTATGTTTTTTTGGAAAACATCACCGAAGAGTTTCTTGTCTTCGAAAGCATCATCACCAAACGTTCGATAAAGATCTAAGCTAAAATCTTGCATCTCTGTTTTTTCTGCGGATACTTTTTGGCGTGGTTCCATTTTTACTTGCCGTGCTAACGTAAGATTGTCCGGTAGTTTTTCAATTTTAGTGGTTAGGTGTAAGCCTAGATCTGACATCTCTCGTTCCCCTGTGTCGTGTTTCTCTGTTTTAACTTGATATTTTAAGACTGGAGTATCCGATAGTTTTTCGGCTGCTATGGTTGTCTGTAAGCCTGCACCTATCGCTGTAGATAATTCCGCTGCAGAATCATCTTTTGATTTTATCGAATCCCACGACGAATCGTTGGATAATGGATGAATAAATACATCTGATGTATCTTTAATATGGATGTTAGTGGTTTCTTGATTTTTAGAACCTGTCTTCCGATTACCGACTAAAAGAGATTTGTGTTGTTGCAGCCAGTCCCGAGAATAGTCAGTTTTCGATTTGGGAGAATCGATATTTGCATTTAGTCTTGTGACACCAATTTTAGCATCACTTATTGGAGTTTGCTCATCCTGTAATCGTGAGGGTTTTATGAGAACTCGATCTGATTGCTTTGTCTTATGCTGTTGTGGAGGTATATAGTACAGACAGTTGTCCTTCGGCCTTACATGATCCGTTTCTTTATGTTTCTCGCTTGCGATTGTACTAAATATCATCGTTGAAGATTTTTTATCCGGATCTTCTTCTGAGATTATGGATTTCAATGATGGGTTTGGCTGGTCTGATTCTGTTTTAAGGTAGTCGTTAGTCTCGGCTTCGTTTTCAGAAATGCTGGACTGTTGTCTCGCTAATGGAGACTGTGTGTTTTGCTGATAAACATGAGCCAGCAAGTCTCGAGAATAGTCAGTGACGAATTGCTTAAACGATTTGCGAAAATCTACATCAGCATTCATTCTAGTTACACCGATCTTAGCATCACTCACTGGTTCTTGGTCAACCTGCAGTCGCGAAGGTTTTATGTGAACTCGATCGGATTGTTTTGTCTTCAAATTGCTGGAGTAACGTCCAGCAGAAAATAATCTTCCTTCGGTGTATTACTGAATTCCTTATACAAATTGTCAGCTTCATAATCGATATCATCCTTCCTTAGGTGATCTAGCAAACTCATGATTTTAACGAACTCTTCGGCGTTGTCTGTCGTCGTCATAACTGTAAGTGGTACGCTAAAATGATGAGTTGCAATAAA
The DNA here is from genome assembly GCA_037043455.1 of Cyrtodaria siliqua. Lineage (NCBI taxonomy): Eukaryota > Metazoa > Mollusca > Bivalvia > Adapedonta > Hiatellidae > Cyrtodaria > Cyrtodaria siliqua. The sequence continues at coordinate 190,451 of JAWPHD010003023.1, read as the reverse complement.
TACTCAATTGTCTATCAAAAGGCCCGTATTGTCTTGTTGTTCGTTATTGAATTTACTTCGTTTAACAACCGTGGTGGTTGTTAGATCTGTCGTGGTTTTCAGATTGTTTTTCACCGATATTTCAATAGCAATGGGTATACCATATACGCGAACGCAGTCATTTAAACCTTTGCATGTCACGAAAAAATCGCGATCGTATATTATTTTGAAAAACGTTAATATATATTTCTGCAACACTTGTTCTTCGTCTACGTTGTGAAGTTGCACGCCATTTTTCGTAACCGTTTCTTGAATAGAGACAATATTGTTCAAGACCTTCTTCCACAGCTGTTTCAATGTATCTCTGTAAAATAGCAGCGTATTATCATTAATTTTCATATCCAGATTAGCCTTTCTAACAGTGCCTTCTACTTTAATGAATTCTATGTCGAGTTCTTGCGGTTTGTCCAACTGATTCGTCATAGAATCGTACTGTTTTGCAAACTTTTCTTGCAGCAACTCAACACGCTCTGTCTGTTTGCCCTGTTTTGCCTGAAATCGGTTAACCCATTCACCCGACTGAGTTAAAATCGTGTCTCGTATACTCAGAAAATGTCGTTTAGTTTTATCGGCCGTTTGACTCTGAAACTGAACATAATGTTCAAGATGACGCTTGATTTCGTCGAGTTGTTGTTTGTAAGAATCGACGCGCTGATTTGACACTTCTCGAAATTTTGTTGCTAACCTGACAATTTCTTTCTTCTGTTCGGTCAACGTTTTCACGTGCAGTTCTTTTAGACTGTCATCAATTCGTAATTTCGAAATGACTTTTTGCGCATCTCTCAAATAACCCCTTGAACTTCGTAGCCAAGTCGAAATATTGGCTAACTTTCTCCTGCATCTGTTTTAAATCGAGCTCAGATTGATCAATTTCCTTCAAATGCGATATATTGGGTACATTCAACCCCTTTGCTATGTTGGAAGAAGACAGTTCCTCAATGAACTCTTGAATATCGATAGTGTTATTGACATTTAAATCGGTCGCTCGTTCTTGAAACTCGTACAAACCTTTCGGTAAGGTTGCCAATTGTTTAACCGCATACATGCGAAATTTATTTAGGTGGTCTCTAATAGTTCTTTCCCATTCGTCCATTTTGGGTTTAATGTTTTGCAGATAACTTTCCATTCCGCGTTGTATCATTTCGTCTACAAGGCTGTTTGCATTACCCGGTGATATTTCGTCGAGAAACGCGTTCATTTTGTATTGTAAGTCATCCATTTCGCTCGATACGCGTGACAGGTAATCTTTAATGTTCTGATTCTTCTCTTGAATACGAGCATAATTTGACAAGGGATTATTCTCATCGAACAGAGCCGTTTGTGTTTTCGTTAATGCGACGAACAAAGGGCTCTTTTCAACACCGTTTTTATTTTCTTCCTTTTTGTCTAGGCCGGTTTTATGTTCATCTCGAGAATTCTCTGATACTATATACCGTTTAAATGTTTGGTAATCAAAATGCTTTTCTCCTAAATGCATAATCTTAAGCTCGGCATAATACAAGGTTTCGCCCGTAGTTCCTAAGCATACTTCTTTATTTTCGACCCTAATGCTACACGTGCCCATTAGGTGCAGTTTTTCTTTGGTCGGTAAATGCCAACATTCAATTTCGTCGTTACGTAATATAACGGCTACTTCACATAATGGTGGTATCACATTGTGTGTTGTTAAAAGTTGTTGAACATCCGCGGTGGAAAAACAACTGTTCTTTTGTTTGATTTGTTGTAATGTCTCCGTATCTGTTTCTAAGCGTTTGAGGCAAGGCACCGCACCCAAAACCATATTCCATTCTATAAACCGTGTTAAGGTATTTTTCAAATTAAACTTCGAAATAAACGCGTTTAAACTCGTTGAGATAACCTTATCTAAATCATTAACGTATCTTAATTTCACGTGTTCGACGACACTTTCAATCAGTGACTCGTCTGGGCAAAACAGACAATTTAGATTCGACAGAATGCCTCTCACGTATTTTTCTAGTTTTAACTTACAGACTGCGGTACCAACCCCAGTGTAGTTTAACAACTGGTCACACCACAAATAGTTAAAAAACTTTCGTATATCGATATACTGTATGCGCTGTGCGTATTCTACGTTGGAACCAGACCATTGTTTTGGACTACCGACTTCTTGAATGTATACCTGATTATAAAGCATTTTATGAATGCTTAAGGTTTTGAATGTCGGTGTTACCAAGAACACGTTGTTGATACACCTAGGATCAGATGTTTCGCTGAATAGATTGAGCAAAATCTCATCCAGCTGACTTTCGTAGTTTGAGAGGGCCGAAAAAGAAGCATATCTATCTCTTTGTTTGATTAACTTGATTTTCAGCAGGGGATCATTTATTCGATTATAAAGGAAATCCGTTTCCTTCATTTTCACCTCTTCATCATGTCGAGTCGTAGCTGCAGGGGTGAACACAAATTCGATCTGACCCGAAGTCATTTTCTTCGGTTAAAGATACAAAAAACGAACATGACCGTTTAAATACTTTATTAATCAATACTAGGATTTACATCAAGTACATCACATATTGCATTTGTCACGCGCTCAAAAAGTTTGACATTGGTTTTGATAAAGGATATGCGAGAATCATCCGAAATCAACAGTCTAACATTCTCCATATGAAACGCCTGTAAGTAACCGAACGCCATTATTTCTTTGCAAGAAATAGCATATTTCTCTCCAATTATGGTTGCGACAGGATACCACAGATCAAACACTTCGGCAATGACTCGAGCAATATTCCTCGGATGATTGTCTTGAGACTGGTCCAATATCCAACTCGGGATTCCCATATAAATACATACATAATGGAGGTACATTGGGCTCGACGACATGAAAAATCTTTTCAGAAAGGCTTCATCTGTTTTCTCTGCAGTGGTGGTATCTTGGACATTCCCACTACATTCGCTAACTTCGTTGGCTTCAACGTCGTATCTACGTTTTTTAGCTGCAACGATTTGGATGTCTGAATCGCAATCACTGGCAGTTCGCATCATTAGAGTTCTTTTTCGACTGACGATGCGTTCCATCGTTGAATGAATCTCGATAGCCCGTTCTTGACTTTTATATCAGACCGCGAATCGCTTCATAAGTTAATTATTTTTACTATTGATTGAAGAACAAATCCACTCAAATACTATTTTCTATCAATAGTGTTTAGAGGAGGCGTTGTAAAGATTGTTCATTTTCGATCGACCCGAACACTCCTGCCAGTCAACTCCTCTTCTCGCGAAAAATATTTTTATAGCGGCTTGAGCCTGCCGCTTCTAAATTTCCACATAGATCCATACAGGAGTTTTGTCACGACGTCACAACCGACGGAAGTAACGCAAAAGTCTTCTAAACCCCATCGTCCGTTTAAATACTTATTTTCGTTCATTCGATCCAAAATGATTTGTTAACAATGTCTTCTGTTTTCACACACACAACCCTGTTTTGTTTCGTGCTAGAATTCCTAATAAGGAGTAAACTTACTAGCTTGATTTTGTCTGAGCAAATTTTGCTGTCATTATCCACATGGCTTACTTTGAATTTATTAAACGTATCTATCGTTTGTTTGATATAATCTCGCTTCACTTTTAGAGTTGAGTTCGACGTTTTATATTCCAACAAAATGATAGCTGCGTCTGGTATGTAAATAACAAAGTCTGGTCTTCTGTTCAAGACGGATACCTCAGATTCCACGTATATTTTCTGATTAGAGGAGACTTTTGGAAATTCGTTTCTGAGATAAAGTGCTAGCTCGCAAACATATGTATTTCCAAGATCGGTCAAAGATTTGACTTTCAACAATCGTTTTCTCAACAGTGCATGTCTACAACGACCTCTTTTCATATATTTCGTCGGGTTTTGTCTAGGGACCATTTTACGTGTGTTTTACATTATTTCTATGTGGATGTTAATCGTATAAATACTTAAAAAGCTACATCGACGATTCATTTCATTGACCGCCTCTATGGATTCGATTACCTACACATGTCCAGATGAAAAGGACAACTCGCACGAACTCTCGCTGATGGTATGGCCAACGTTTCCGTGTCAGTATGAAAAATATACCAAGAGCATGTCTGTCGGGTTTAGATACGACCCACCGAGCGATGATAAACCTACAGCAGTATTGCACATCCAAACTAAACATGCTAGAGAATATCACATTTCTCACATTCCCGCATGGGTATATAAAGTGTTAACCTCAGCATTGCGTAAATCACCATACCTATATAGAAGAACGTGTAGTAAACAAAATGTTGCTTTTGGGACAACTCAGAAGGCCCTGTCGATTTTGTGTTTCAGAAGATTTGTTCCAAAACCAATATATGTGATGGTTTGCGATAATAGCTCTAATTTCTACTGCGGATACACAATGAAAAATATCCTAAAAATGCTTTTGGAAGCAAAAATCAGTTTTCCAAAAAGACCAATCGAGGAATTTATTCAGTGCACCAGGAAAGAAATACACATTGATGAAACTTTCGAACAGCAATACAACGACGAAAAAACCTTGCGGAAGTTCGGTGCTCGACACTTCGATTTTGAGGAGGAATTTACTCTAGCCCCACATGTAGACGCCGAAACTATAAATTCACAGCTCAGAGTGATAGGTTACACTAGCTTTATTCAATCAGAACGCGAAAAAGAATATCCGACGACGAATGACGGTTCTCTCCAGTATATCAAGGGTATATTTGTAAAGAATAAGCTTTTTGTGGAGGAGTACAACCGCTTATTGCAGAACCTATCAGATGCATATACATTAGCAAATAAGCATTATTCGGACATGTTAACTGAAGATATGGCTTTACAACTAAAGACAGCTATAGAGCACATACAAAACAAAGCATCGGAGCACATGTGCTGTCTGTGTACAGTTAACTGGCAAGACTGTTTGTTACCGGAATGCTTACACATGGCGATGTGTCGGGAATGCACATTCATTAACAGAGAACAGTATAATAGATATTCTTGTCCAGTGTGCCAACGCGTGAGTTCATTTATTTTGACAGACATAGAACTATAATCGGCGTCAAGTATGCCACCTCGAGAGTTCTTTTATTTTGACAGACGGGGACATCGTTTAATATTTTGGCTTCTTTAGTAATAAACAATGGTGTTTGAATTCGATGTTGTCTTATTTGCCTTTCGCCGAAAAAACGATACACACATAATGCCAATGAATGATACTGTCACGAATGCAATCAACCCAAAACCTATATAAAATATACGAATTTTGAATGCTACAACAATGTTGTTGTTATCTGTCTGCTTCGTATATTTTTCACAGAGAACTGGTAAAATCTCTTCGTGGTCGCAAGTGAAGTTTTGCAATTTGGTCATACGTCTAGTTAGCGAATTGACACCATAACACCATGGCGTTTTATTACTTCCGGGAACTTGGACAAAATAACTAACTCGTTCTTTAGCAACGGCTTGCGGATTCACATTAAGTTTGAACTCCGTAATTTCATTTATCTTGGCGAGTGAAAAGTGTTTCATGCTTGTGAAAGCTGAAGTAGTATTTACATCAAACGTGGTGTCGTTGTTACAATAACCACTTCTGCTAACATAAAAACATCGGTCTTCCCCAGCCACACGATAGGCTTTTTCCCTAGCACAGGGAATTAGCTTTTTGTCAGAATATAACGCACTGTAGCGGTCTTCGTTATATACGGTGTAATTATCTGCCACGAAGATGGACGTGTGTCTATTGTCACAGTCATTGTAAATAACATTTTGCGAAATATCGAGCTTCGGACATCTTTTGTTTCCACTTGTCACGGTTGGCGTATTTTCGTCTTCGTACCATAAGGTGATATGAATTTGATCGTACACGAGATATAAATCGGCAGTTAACTGGAGCGCCGCGATTGTTGCATTTAAATGATTCGAATCGCTGACGTTATTTGCGTTGTGTACCATAATTGGATAGGTATTCATATATTTAGATCGAGGATCATTGCCCACACCTGTGTGTTCTACCGGAATGAAATAGCAGTTACCGTCAACTTCGCGTCCAATAGTGGTATTTGGCGGACACCCACGGCAGACGCAATACGGAAATTCCGCATTGACAGCTACACTCAGAAAAGCCGATATCGTTAAAACAACGTATTGTAACATGGTATACTTATATACTCTAGACTCCATGAAGACAAACTCGTTTTAATACTTTTTTTAATGATGAAACATCAAGACTTTATTTGAAAGCGTATATTTTTATATGAGGTGTTGCTGTTTGGCATTGCATTCTATAGTTAGATTTAGTACGTTTCAACCAAGTTCCGACACAGTGCTTTATATGTATATTAACTGTTTGACCTTCTTTGATAACGTCGTTTCCGCACCTAGAACTATCGGCACACATTATGCACGCATACGTATTATGCGACACGAGTTGATCGCAGTCTCCTTCTTGGTATTGATACACGGCCGAACTGTAACGATAGTTGTCCTGTATGTACTGAGAGGTGTCATAAACTCTCGAAATTTGATATCTGTAACAGCTTGGTTCTCCGCATTGTGTCGTTTCGACTAGTGCTGAATGATTGCAAGGCATCGCTGATCGGAAGTTTCCTGTTTGCAAAACTTCGCGTGTTCGTGTTTTGTATCCCACATCGCAGGTCGTTGTGGTAGAACAGTCACTCCAAGGTCCCCATGCTTGGTAAATACAAGGTTCAGCGGGAGATTGCATGCAAAATTCCTTATAATCTTCGCAGCAGTCTGCCCGAATATTACACCCAGCTTCGCAGTAACAAACCGGTTTATCTCGCCCAACACACAAATCGTGTTTGAAATCAGCGATACAGCAACTTTTTCGCTCTGCACACAACGAAGCTAGACAACAGGGTAAAAACACGAACAAAAATACTCGTTCATCCATATAGCTTTATTTTCATGAACTAGATATTCGCATGAACTTATTTCATTTATATAGTTTTTTTGTCTAACACAATGTCATTTGACTGTCTATTTTATTCAGAAGGTCGGCACAACGATTGTATAACACTGAAGATTTTTCTTGCATGTCGTATAATCTCTGCGAACTCTCCAGACACAATCCGTGCACCTTTTCATCTTGTTCACACTGCTTGAGAAAGTCCTCGAGTGCCTCCAAACACCTTATGGTAGATTTATACTGAATGCAAGCCTGGTTACTGATAGAGTCTCCCACGGTAAATACGGAGATCTTTCGGTTTGCGGAAGAATTTATATCGTAATGACTTATCGAGAACAGTTTGCTTAGTTTATTCCCGTATACTTTCGAGTTGGTGGACTCAACTACTTCATCTTCGGACTCTTCGCTATTAGAACTTTCGCTATTGTGAGGGTCGTTCGACATTTTGATGTTTTAGCAGTCGTTCCGTTGCTTAAGTTTTATTTAAATAATAAAAAACTACAGTGGCAGACACCTATATAAATGGGAAGTATACACGAATTGTATAGCATAATGAGTTCGCCGGCCATTAACTTCGAACGTTACGGAGAACATTTTGGGTATTCATCGAATTTTCAGTTTTGTTTGGACCATAGCTGCGACGATTCAGATTTGTATACGGGGCAAGTGGATCTTTTACACATCGTATTCAAAGATAAGATCACCTTGAGACTTTTCGCTGACATCAGCCGACAAGAAGCAATCGTATTTTTCGATAATCTGGAAGCGAGTGTTCGACCACGGAATACTCGTTTATCGGAACAGAAGCGAAACGTTGTTAACTATTTGATGAAAGAAAACGGATTTCCCGCAGTAATTCGAAAGGAATTCGTCCAGCAGCTATAAATGGAATATGTGGGTGGTGGAACCTACGGAAAAGTATTTGTGAACAAGACAGATTCGAAGACGGTGATTAAGATCATAAAACGCATTGACGCTTCAGATGTCGAAACACTCGATGGACTGCGTAGTCTTAAACACGAACATATTGCCACCGTGTTTGATGTAAAAACCACGGAAGACGAAATTCATATCTACATGAAACGATACACGAATGATCTTCTCGCGTTTATGATTAACTTTAATTCGGTGCTGAATTTAGATTTAACCTTTAGGTTGGAGAAACAAGTTGGTTCTGCCATAGAATTTTTACATCGGGAGAAACGCGTTTTACACGCCGATGTCAAACCAGAAAATATCCTCTACGACGAAAACTTCAATTTCTATCTCTGTGATTTCAGTCTATCCATGAACCTCGACACGGACAAGTTATCTAGTTCGAACCAAATATACAGCAATGTGTACAGACCTCCGGTACTGTTTTATAACTCTCAAGTCAAGAACGGAAACACATTGAAAGAAGAGTACGATTTTTATGCTTTATTTATGACACTTTGTTACGCCCATATGCTCATCACCGTAGTCGATGATCTATGCACCGACTACGAAATTGTCGAATGTTGTTGGAATTTCAAGAATACTCTTTTTCCTAGATTGATGAATCTAGAGTTCAAAAACCTCTGTTATAGCGATATGTACGTAAGGGCTTTTCGAGTTTGCTTTTAAATCAAAATTCTGAATAAAACTGTTCCTTAGATCCCTTCGTTCTTTTTCGAACATCTCCAGCAAATATGTACGGTTGAATGCTTTTATTAAGCTGGGTCGCATCGGGTTGATTTCCATTACCTTCATTGTCGTCATTAGCCAACAGCTTATGTTTTACTACTAAATATATAAACAAAGCCACGGCTATCACTGCGACCACCATGATGATAAATTCCATGATCTCGCCGGAAAAGAAATCAGTAACCTTGCCTAAAATTCCACCAACCTCGTCCACTACATTCCCAAATGTGCTTCCAATGCTATCGATCACGAAATTGTTAACATCGTGTATACCGCCTAACACTACTTTAACTCCATCAACAACCGTATCCACCACGTCCTTGAAATCAAAATCGGGGGCAAGGTCAGGATCTGAAAATCCTTTGGTAATTGCTTCGAATTTCCGATTATCGAATCTAGCCTCGTTTGAATACGCGATTAAGTCTTCGAAACTAGAAATGATGCGCCTTTGTTGACGATATCCGTACAGTTCTGTATTTTTAAATCCAAGTACCACGGGCTTTACGGATTTTGGTTCGTATTTCGTATATATGTCTATGAACTGCGTGTTTTCCAATAACGGTTCAATCGGATCACGAGTAGTTTCCGTGTGTTCTTTTAAGCTTTGTAAGTGCGCTACGTTTTTCTCGATTCTCTCTACGTGGTTATACAGTGCATCTATTGGCGTGGTGCTCAGTTTCCGGTAGTTTTCAAAGACATAGATAGAATCACCGATGATGTGAAAGAAATACCTTTCTAGTTTACAGTCTTCGATAAAAGGCATGTTAATTGTTGATATTGATTGTTCGTGATTTAATTGTCCGAGACGATATTCATCAATTGAAAAACTGTCCTTGAAGATAACGACGGGCATGGTAAAACATCTTGGGTCTGAGGATGAGATTTTGATGCCAACTGCTTCGTAAAGCTCTCTAAATGTTTTACCGCCCATATGGGGCGCTATTTCACTTTTGTTGAGAAATAAATTATCGACAACGATAAATTCAGTCAAAGTTTGACAATAATGCGTGTCGTATACACCATTACCGATGAATTGGGCTTGCACAGGACGGTTTAGATAAGAGGAAATGACCATAGATGGAGACATTCTAGCCATTAAAAGTTGGATGTCGAAAAAATGCTGCTGATTTTCACACCAAGCCTGAGCGCGGCGAACTACTTCCTCATTCGTGTATTGTTCCAGCTTGTGTTGCAGAAAACTCACCAAAGCAAACAATGGAGTCGTGTCGCTATCGTCGATTTCCGGCTTGACCATTTTCGTTTTGTTCTCAGGAGATTCGCCGGTTTTGTTAAAGTCTTTGATATACGACGGCCTACAATGTCTTTTGAATACCATATGTACTGAATCAGCAACTATTCCGCATTCCGGTAAATCCTTTTCGTTTGTTTCACCATCATCGCTTCCTCCAGGAACAGCCGTAATTACCGTACAATTGTTTTCATCACATTCGCCATCTGACGAATCAACCGATTCTGTAAGATCGTTAAAAGCGTAATGAGGATGATACACGCGTTGAGAAGCCGATAATTCCGAAATAATATCATCATCGTTACCATTTATACTTCCACCTTTCTGCCACGATATAATCATACCATTGTTAATTGTGTAAATAGTTTGATTGCCTTCTTCAGCTATGCAATTATACATGTCCACACTAGTTATCTGTGTGTTGTCGCTCGTATAAACGCTCTTCTCTGCATCGGAAATAAAATGGTACATTTCCGTTGCGTCGGGATGTGGGTCCTGTTCTAAAAAATCCTTCGAATTGTAGGTTATACGTTTCGCATCTATCGAATTCATTGGCACGTAATTACACGTCTCTTCTTTCTCAAATGCATCCCACATAATCACTTCACCACCCACGCGAGTGTAGTTATTTCTATACAAGTAATCACTAGGAATATAACCCCAGGACGTCAGCAGGGTTTTAAACGGCGGTGTTGTTCGAACATAGCCTATGTCTATAATGCAGTTAGCTATGGTGTATTTCATTTCATACATCCAATAGTATTTCATTTTTATTGGGTTTCTTGTTGTCCACCTGGTTGGTGAGAATGGAAAAAACCTGTAGTCAAAGTCTGAGAGATGATCAAAAGACAGGCCTGTGACGTCGCAAAGACCCGTTTGAATCCACTTTTTACATTGCTCTGGATCTTGTAATGGTTTAATCTTTGTGGATAAAGGTACATTGTTACGCCGCCCATCCACAAAATCTTTGTAAGTCTCTATATATGTATATTCCAAATAACATTGTCTCGCAATTTTTTGTACCGACAGAATATTGGGTTTATAAATGGTTATTGTTCCCTCTTCGACAACGGTTGAGTGCAATGCCGGTCGAGGACAAATCGGACGTTGATTGAAAATAACGGGAAACGATGCATCGTCGTTTTCACAGTACTGTATCTTCAAAGCATCAGAATGTTTTGCTCGGTAATGAAAGGCAGCAACACCCCAGGCATCTAAAAACATAACAATACCGTGTTCGGAGAAATTATGCGTTATTTCAAAACGATTGACGAGTGTACCCAGGGAATTCGTCTTAGGTTTTATGTAGTGATTTACAGTTGTCAGTTCTTCGCACCCAGAAGGATCTATATACGGAGGTACGATTGTGGCATTTTTACCCTCAAGCATTCGAGCAATTTTCTCTTGTTTGTTACGCTCGGCGTGCGTATTTATCAAAATCATCTTCTTTGCGATATCCTTTTTGCAAACGTAGAGCTGTCCTTGTAAGTCGTTATGATCATATCCTTTCTCAACCAACGGTTGAAAAGAATTACCGCGAATATGCCAATAACCGACTATCTGCATTGGTCGCGGTACACGTCCATAGGCGATGTTTCCTCCGACAAAATGAAACTGGTGGGTGTTTACAGCAGAAACGGACTCGATGACAAACAGGGCGAAGAGAAAACTCAAAATCATTTTTTAGCTATATACACGTTTTATTTACAGATTCACCTTATATATTAAAAAATCTTCACTCAGGGGTGAGGAAAATTACTGGCGAAGACACCCCCCGTATTCGTTGAAATGCCTCTGTGTGTTTAACATCCATTTTTTCTCCGATAAAAACGAAGAATTCGACAGGACAGACTTCAGTTTGTTGTCACTCTCGATTTGAGGCTCTATTCCAAACCTATGTGTAAACAAAGTGATGAACTTTTGTCTAGTGTTTTCATCACTTCTCTGTAGTAGTATCTGCTTAAGTCTCTCCAGATAGTTGTCCTCGGTGGATTCATCCACAACAAATCTTTCATTCATTTCTTTACGGATTTCGTGTACGTCAGAGTACTGTTGTTTGTCTTCATTCCCGCGATCGCATTGCTCCTCAGTGGATTGAGGTTGCTGTCTTTGTTCCTGACCCGTACCTAATTTTTCCTTTTCCATATTTGTTTTCTATAAAATGGGGTCGCTTTTTTAGTATTTAAAACTTTATGCTTTAAATACTTTTTTTTCACAACCGAGATATGGAAAAATTACTTGAGTTAGATACTGATTTTTTGCATCAGTACTTGATCACTTTTAACAGCGAAGTGAACTCGCTCAGTACACGTTCTCGTAAGTCATTCGCAACTGTCGACGACAAGTTCTATTCATCCATAAGTACCAACGAAGACAATGTTACCGCGATAGCTACCAATTTAATCAAACAAAACAATGATTATGTATTTGACAAGCGATACGTGAATCCACATTTCATGCATCAGAACACCACTGCTACTCTATTAGATACAATAAACAACGAGGAAGTGATGCACAATCGACGAGAAGAGGATGATACCGAAGATGCTTTCGCGGATGTGAAAAGGAAAATGAACAATTTTTTGTCCATGCAGCAATCTCATCGAGAGCAGGAGAAAGAAAAGAACCTCAAAGCTGCAATCATGGAATATCGATGGCTATATTTACCGAAACTCATCTCTCCGTTTGTCAAAAACTTTCTGCACGACTGTATTTTAACTGAGCATATAGTGGCAAAATTCGTTGAAACTGTATTCGAAAATGGCCAAGAAGTTTGTATCGAATCGTGCAGCAGTTCCGACTGCATATTTGGCTTTACGTTGAAGGACTGTTTGGATGATAAAAACAAGCAACACTACTTTAACAGATTATTTTTACCAGGCGTATACAATTTTCCCAAACGACTGAACACCATTTATGTATTCAACAAATTTATGGAACAATTTTATCCCAACAATCGAGATATCGTAAATAGCACAGACACAATTCTGAGTCTCTTTTACAACACCGTAAAGTTTCAAAACGTTAATCGATCGCAAACCGTCGCACAATTTTTGAAGCAATGTGAAGAGGAATTTAAATCCACGGTCCACGATCAGGGTGATCAGGATGGAATTCGTAAATTACGGAAGATACAATATCTAACCATTCTGTTTTTGATTTTGAAAAAGCGATATCCGAACTTAAAATTGAAACGAGTTGAACGTGGAAGTGTATCTTCGGTTACGGACGAATACATCTTGAAATCCAATACGCTGTATTTTTACGAAAGAATCAATTTATGGTGCATATACATTCCCAGTCAGGACAAGCCGCTTTATAGTCAGAGCATACTCGATTTATTTAATCACTTGATTTCGCTCGCAGAAGCGAACCCAAGTTCATAAAACGTGTACTGGTTTGATTTTTTGATCGTCTGATGAAAGCTGAAATTCCCGTTTAATCGTACATCGTATGTGCAAAATGAAATATATGTTAACACATCAGTATAACAGCATCCCGTATCTAAACAAATCGTGTTCTTAAAAAAGTACGGTTTTGCTTTCTGTCCGCTGCTGCTAGTTAAAGCACTCCAGTGGCCATACAATACAATAAAATCATATTCGTGATAATACCAAAACCAAGGTGTTTGTGTTTCCTTCACCATTCGTATATTGCAAATATCTGTTATTCGTTGGTTATACAATGCTCTTGTTGGATTTAACCCCGCGTGAAGAAGTACCAACTTTAACTGACTCGAAAATCCCATCACAATGCTCTCCGTTAGAATGTACATCAGAATCATAAGATCTTCGCAGTTGATCTTATCTGACTGAAACTCGTTGGATAAACACGCATAATACCACGTCCAATCACTTTTAATCTTGATGTTAACTTGATCAGAACGAAACCAATCGATAAGAGAATATATAGATTCCAGTATTTCGTAGCTGCGTTTTGACGTCGTTGCTTTTTTTAGACGCTCGAAACGTTTCGGTGGTAAAAAGCTTCGAGCTATATCCAGAAACAAATGAATGTGTTCATATACGAATTTCACTTCGTTGTTTCCTAAAATCAACAAACAGATTTCTTTGTTATTCAGTATGAATCTGGCAATACTCTTGAAATGACCTTCCGTTTTATACAAAACATCCCCCAGAAACACTATTAGAACTCGAGGTTTTAGAAAGTAGTTCGATATGTCGTTGATGTTGAGTTCGTCTGCTCTATTTACGATGAATCCTATACAGTTTTCTAGCAGAAACCTTTTAAACAGTTCCTCGTTATCGTGCAAATCTCCCAGAATGTAAACGTGTTCGTATCTCTGAAATACAGTATCCAAATTAACCGCAAACGGTGGTAGTTTCTTGGTAAGGCTCTCCATGTTTGTGATGGACTAAATGACTTCGTAATCCCAGCTTAGACCTTGCGACAAATTTACACCTATTACAGATCAGAAAACTCGAAACAATGCGTTTTTCTCTTTTGCTCGTGCCTACGTCTGGCAACCGTTTAACCGAACAGCTGTAACCGAGTCTTTGAAGAGAGTCCACGGTCTCTGTCAAATTATCTTTTCTGATATACCCAAATCCCCTTCGTTTGATTCCTCCCCGATTCTCCGAACAGCAAGCTTTGCACGTACAGTCTAGCTGTATGCATTTACTGTCAGTCTCAATCAACGGAAATATTCGATGTACCAATTTTCGAATCCAGGGCAGATTTGTGTTCTTGTTGAAGGTGAGAAATACGTATGTTTTAACAGTTTTTGGTTCGTGTTGAAGTGTTTGAATACGTTTTCTCACCAGAATATACGTATCTGAAATGAAATCTCTCAAATTTAAACGGAGGATTTTCAGAAGTGGCTTCGAAACTCGTCGCGTGGGTTTAAACTTCTCAGGATTTGATAACGACACCCTTAATACGCGTTTCTTAGACAACTGAGATTCGAAGGGCGTACTCATCGGCTTTGTACTAGCAGCATTCATTTCGAATTATAATGTTTGAGTATAAATGCTGGCGATCAATAGGTTCGTTTTAATACTTTTTTTTCAGTCATGGATTTGATAGCTCCATACGATATCACGGTGGGACCGAAATGTCGAGGATCTCTGAGTATTCGTCCGTTCCTCGAAATTGATGCGTTGCTACCAGAAGCATATGTGGTCCGTGGGAAGTCGAGTTTATTTATCAATCTACTCACAAAGGTGTATTTAACAAAGCCAAAAGATAAACTGGTAATTCAGAACTTCAATGAAACTCGTGAAATCACAATCGAGAAAGGAGAGAGGTTTGCTAAACTTTTATTTTTGAAAACTGAAACTGGAACGAAGCAAATCTCACTTCATCTTCGATACTCAGCTGAAAGTGAAAATACTTGGAGATTTGATTGTTTCAAGTCAAACGGCGAACCCGTACAAAATGAACTGAATAACGATGAGGTTGGAATTGTGAAGTTTCTAATCCGAGAAAAACCAACGTTGTTGGTGAATGATCACCTCACGCCATTGGATATTTCGTCTTCATTTATTGATTCTGGTTACACGGATATTGTTCAACTTGTAGCCAAAAAGATGCCGTGCCAGATAAGCGATGTTCTCTATGTTTTACAGAATGCTTGTTGCTTCGAAGTTTTCAAAATAAAAGAGGTTTCTTGAATTGTGTGTACTTCTCTTTTTTCTCACTCGGGAAATAGCTTAATAATGTCGGGCCATGGCATAGTCATCGGTTTTATGACCTTCATCACGAATTTGTGAAATGGCTTTATTTTCACCGTTTTAATATTCGGTGGTTCGTGCCCGCTTTTCGAAACGACGTAACCGCTGGGCTTGAAATGACAACCCGATCCTAACATTTTAGCAATGTCATCGCCTATGTCGTTGTACGTTTTGAACAACAACGAAGAAAAGGTGGTATCTGTTCCCGATATGCTCTTGAAAACATCGTCGTATATGTTTGCGATTTCAAATGACGGAACCACCATGGGTTTCAGAAAAGTACACCGTGGTGAAATCTCGATTTTAAGTCGATCAAGATCGATGACTTGATTAGGAATAGGGGGCAAAACGTAAACAAGATTGTCTAAATTGAAAGAATACGGTCCAGTGTTCTCAATCTCGACCTTAACGTCGTAGTCTTCACATTTTATATTGCACAGATTGGTTTGATTGCATTCTATTTCTTTGATTGGAAGCATTGTCGAATTGCAGATGTCAGTCAGCCTGGTTGCGGTTATCTGCTGATCCATGTTTTCGCTGTATAGGAAATTGTCTACGTAAGCTTCCGCGCATTTGCATTTATTGCTTTCGTAAGCCGTGTTAATGAATACTCCTTTTAACGTCTCCGTATAATTGTGTTCGTTGCCGAAATCGTTATGATCATGATACAATTTGTAATAAGACATGGCGTTCTTCGCTTGTGTTACATACGAAGTATTCGTGATTATCCCTTAAATAGTTTTTTCTAAAGTCCGAGCAAATACCGATCGTTCGCATTGATTCCGCGGTCTAAGTTCTCCATTAACTTGCTGCCAGGGAGCAGGTAATCGTTGTCTTGTCGGTATACATTACGACCTGGTATGGTTCTGTTATCGCGTTCACTCATAACCGTTTTGACCATTTTCGGATGAGAGTAACAAAACTTACACGTTGAACCACCTATTACTTGCGATAAGTCGTCGTAATGTAACGTGAGTTCCCCCGAGTTCGTTATGTTCTCGTGAAGATTACGCATCAACATCCTGTTATTACATCTAGTGGCATTTTTTTGAAATTCGTTAAACCAAAAGTTCGAGTATCGATTGGGAATGACGTGCTTTTTCATAGAAAACCCGGCTGGCGTCACGAGAAGTCTGCTGTGAAACACGAAGTTCATGTTAATCATTCCCAGACACATTGGATTGTAACCCGGTAAACCGCTCAGTGGATCGTCGATCGAATCGGGATTCAAGTAGTTCAAAGACTCCGTGTCAAATGGAATGTTGCTTCGACCGTAAGGATTGAATGAGTCTTCAAACATCGCCTCGTTCATTTCGCAAGTGGAAAATATCGGTATCCAGACCTGCTCGTCGTAATTCGGCACGGGTTTCTTCTTATCGAATACGAAGTCTGATTGTATCAGCTCTGATCCCATTGTACTGTGTTCAGAGAGAATGCAGTGCGGATATCGTATACACGGATGTCCTAGAGAAGAAGGCATGTGTCCGGTTTGCATGCTCGTTACCAGGTTATAGTTTGGAGACTGACAGTCGTTCCTTACCTCCGTGGTGGTTTCCGAATAAAACAACTTATACCCTTGACAACGAGATAAGAGCATAGATTCTGTTTCAAACGTTTCCGTTCTGTTGAGAATAAATCCTAAACCCAAGTGATAATTACCGTTGGCAAATATTTCTTTGTACAGTTGTTCGCTGTTCAGCATGTACAAGACAAACTCGACATATGGTTCGATATCGCTGGGATATTTTAGTTTCTCCACCAGCAGTTTTTTCAGCTGAGTTCCATGTCCCACGATCCACGGATACAAGTTCGAGTTGTGTTTTTTCACGTATGAGTGAGCGTGAATTATAAGAACTTTTGCTGATTCGGCAACGGTATGTTTTACGCGTTTGCCTCGAAGTACGCTCGACAGGCTATGTCTTCCTAGTTTAGCTGCGTCGAAGATAGACTCGACATAACCGTATGCCGTCCACAAGGCAACGATGTTGGTGACCAGAGCTTCATACGTCAATCCGGTGATCATTATCCACAAGGGTTTTTGATAAACCTCATCGAGTAAACGGTCTATGTTTGATGGTGTGACTGAAGTTTGTGGATGAATTGGCAAATAATAGTGCATTGGAAAGGTTTCTTGCAGATGATTGAATGATCTAATTGTTTGTTCCTTTATGGTATCTTTTTCCCTGCCTTTTGTGATCTGCGATAGTTTAAACAATTTAGATAATCGCTGAGCAGCGGAATTCACGGACTCCTTGAACGTGTTCAAATCATGTAACATTCCCGTAACGAAAGGAATCATTGCGTCTACGCCAATATGTTTTGTTACACCCTTCGAGTCTTTGAAATAAACTCGGGTGGGAATTACATGTGGATTTGAAAGGTCTCGCTTGAACAAATCGTCGGTCGAATCACCTTTGAATTTCACTGACAGCGGCATCATGAAATCGACCTTCACCGTTTCTCGAAATCTGTTTTTCGCTGTAGTTTCACCTTGATAATACGCCGGATCTAATACGTGAATAGCAAAGTGTTCAGTTCCCATTTTCAAGAACTCGACTTTCTTGGTCTCTCTATTAGGATTAGAAGAAGGCTGTTTTTCTTCCTTGACGAACAAATTTGTAGATTCCATTTTGATTTTCCCGTCAGTTATGAAGGCTTTCTGGGGATGAAAATCATCAGGATTTACGTCACATATGAAGATGTTATTCTTGAGGTCCGTGCTTCGGGCAAAAATGTGATTTTGAAGTTTAACTTTTAGATTGTCCGTGAGAATAACCACACCGCTGATTGGTACATTTTCGCCGACTATTTCTATATTCTTTTCGCAGTTACGCGGAGACAAACTGTTATCCGTATTTATTCTCCAGCAGTTTGCCGCTTCTGCCAAGATAGACGCTTCTTTGGCTACGTTGCCGTGTTTGTTTAATGCAAAAGTAAATTTGCTGGTAGCTCCTAGCAGCCAACTTAACAAGCTCGCTGGTGATTGTCCGGTATAATCTTTGATAGAAGGCGGTAACGAATACAGCGGTGGAGCACGATCCCACATCTCTTCGACCAATCTGTAACACAAGCCCGCATGCATACTCGTGTTTTTCAACTCGTTTTGATAGTCCAGGTGTTCGTAGTAATTAGCCAGAGTGTTTTGTTTCGCCGCATTTGTCGTTTTGATCGAAGAAATATCGCCGGCTTTCAACAGCTCGTCGTGTATTCCAGCTAAATATTGGATCAGTCGTTTAGTCACCTTCGACTGAATTTGTAAGAGATCGTGCATTTTTATCTTGTTCTCTAATGTATAATAACCCACAGTAGGAACGCTCGTTCCCGGTTTGACTCGATTAGCAGCCACCCTGCTACCGTAAATGTATTTACAACTGACCACTTTCAACGTATTGGCTTCGGTTTCAACGTGAACTTGTTGAACGCATTGACCTAAAACGGATTCTGATAATTTCTCGAACTGGTCAATTATAACGTTGATATCAAACACCAATTCTAGCTGTTCGTGTACGAGCTCTGGAGTAAGATTCTTGTGAAATCTGAATTGCTGTAACAAGTTATACAAGCAATGCACGATATTCTTGTTAAACATCACATTTTCCGTGATTTGGCCACTCGTATTGTTTTCCTTCGGTCGCGTTGACCGGTTAACGTGAAGCATAGACATAATGGGTTAGATGATTCCAACGTATTTTACTTTGATTCCTTTTAATAGTTTTTTTGAGTATATAACTGCGGGTAAAACTATGGTGCCGCGAAATCCCAGAAAGAATGAAACTCTTTAAATTTGGCCGGGTTTTCAAGAAGTATCGAATAGAATATTATCGTAAAGTAGTGTTAAAAAATCCAACCTTCTTTATCGAACAACTTAATGAGACGGCGGCAAATAATCATCTCCGAAAAGACATGAAGGAAATATGCTTTTATCCCGCCTTACTCGAAAGCTCTTCGGATATTAAATTGAATAAACTGTTGCTGATTTTAAGTGTGGATACGTTTTTCTTGTGCAACGGCGAGACAATCACGGACAACAAGAAAGTCATCGAGTATCAGCTTAAGCTTAAAACCATCAGCGATCATTTTTACAAAGAATGCTACGCAAGAAATGCCGAATACGAAATGCGAGCAAACGAGGCCTATGCCGAAATAAACTCGCTGCTAGCCGCAACGAAATCAGCGAACAGTAAACGGTTTAGAATTTCTCCTTTCTTCAACTTTTGGCACACCAGTTGTATTAAGGATCATTGGCAGTTGTTCGAATGTCAGCTCGAAACGGACGACTGCGTCCTCGTAAAATATAGGCTATTCAAGAAAAAACATAAGAATTACTGCTTTAATCCGTGTCTTTTATTTGGAGCGAATAAAGAACAGTTACAAATAGGATTAGATACAGACGAAAACTATTACTACTGTTGGCTAAAAATTGGACTTTTGATAGACGCTGGCAAAAAACAAGTTGATGTTAAGTCAGACGACTACTGAAGTACGACTGAAAGCCTCGCGAAAATGCTGGAGTAGAGCTTTCATTTTCTTGGTGTTTGTGTATTTGACCATCGATGCTTTAATCTTGGTACCAAAAATCTGATTTACGCACATGGCCGCGATGTTTACGGAAACGCGTTTGGGATGCTCATAGATGATTTTCAATAAACGCCAGCATGCGATCTCGTGCTTATGTACAATCTTGCTGTTGATGAGTCTAAAAGTAGCGAATGCGTACTGCTCAAACACGGGGCCTATTGTCTGTGTCCGTTTTGAATGGTAAACGGTCTTTGTCTTTTTATACGACATCAGTTTCATCGAGCCGCCATGTGCCGTCCGATCAGCCTCGCTTCGATTATAGTCATCGTAGAAAACGTTAGGTCTGTCCGTTTTGTATTCCCACAGGTCGTAGCTGCAAAACATATAGTCATCAACGTGATGACATAACTCACTTTTGTCGTTAATCCGGAAAGAATCAGCCGCACGAATTTTCAAAACGTTGAAATTATCTTTTAGAAACTCATATAGCTGCGGAAACTCGTCTAGATTATACGCTGGGTTTGTCATAGGGACCGGCAAGAAGTTCGTGTTTGTATTGCTCAACGAGTCCGAGAATAATTGAGAAACAACCGCTTAGCGTGTTGTCCTCCTCTAAGACGGTAAATCGAGACGAGATGTCGCGAACTCGAGCAAGAAAGGTTTTGAAGTCTGTTTCTGTCGCAAAGCTAACATTGAACCTTTTCAATTCTCGTGTTAACACTTCGCTTTCCATAAAGATATCTGGCACAGTAGCTGTGACCGCGGTTTATAAAGGACCGAGGAATGAAGAAGATGATAACATTATTTTTTATTAATAAATACTGTCGATCAGTCGTGCTATCTCATTTCATTAGCACTAAGGTATGGAGGAACGACACAGGACTGCTTTCAGAAAGAGTTTGTCCAAAGTAACTCGATCATTTCCTTACGATCACGACGGATTTGCTGGTGTATTGGACTTTCTCTCATCCAACGACATTTTAACAAAATATATGAGAGAAGACATAGCATGCGAGCGAACGCCGACGTCGAAAATTCGAACTCTGATGTATCTCTTGCCTAAACGAGGACCGCATTGCTATAGATTGTTCCTCCAGGCTCTAGAATTAAATGGTTTCAACAGTATTGCGGACCTGATTCAATCATATGTTCACCCGGGAACAGAAAACGCGCAACAACGTATCCGGCAGCCGTCAGATGCTCATCAACATTCGGACCAGCAACCATTTATCCAAACCCAGTTATGTTTTCAACAATCCGTCGGTGCACAACCAACTGACAATGAGACAAGAACGTGTGACATCTGCATGGATAAACAAAAAACGGAAGTACTGATACCTTGCGGACACACATTTTGTTATGCTTGCGCCTATACATTTATTCAACAGAAACAATGCGGTATGTGTCGACAAAACGTCGTTACCAGTAACAACATTTTCCTGTGAGACTCTAAAAATTGAGAAAGAACTGCGTTAGCTTGTACGACATTAATATGTAGTTAAACTGGACTGTGGAATGGTGACTGTTCAAATACAAAATAACTGAGCAGGGACAAACGAAAACCACGTCAGTTTTGATGTCGAATAAAAGTTGCTTGTATCCACCGCTGATGTTAGTTATTTTTTTCCCCATATGCCTGCAATTCCGAGTAGCCGTATTCTTGCTGCATAGCACTTGAATGTACGGAGAAGTCTTAACGAGATAATAAGGTTCTTTGTACCTGCCCTCATCTAGTTTTACTAGTTTAAAATCAACGTCCGTTTTTAGCATGCTCCAGTCGTAACAGCGTATACTTATGGGATTGAAATAGAGCTGGTGAACGGGCTTACACATCACGCTACTTACATCGTAGCAATCGTAGACCGTATCTTCATCTTCGGCCGCAGATTCCTCAGTTTCCACAATGGTCGCCTTAAAGGAATATATGTTGTTTCCAAGAGTATACTCCTGAAAGACGAGAAGATTAGTGTAGCTTTGAAGTTTGTATTTTCGGATGGATGAGTAGACACAAACGAGATTAGTTCCAGTATATAAAGCTAACATAACGTGGGCATTATTCATGAATGTACTGTACGAGTCAAACGTTTCCATTGTGCATTCGTATTTCCAGTAATGATGTTCTACGAGAGTTTTAGCTCCCAATACACTAGGGCAAGAAAAGAAATCCATACTCATAATCTGTGTTTTCGTAAAATATGACGTAGTTTTCTTTTTCTGGTACGATAATATTTAAATATCTTGAGTGGAATTTGACGATGTACATCGCTTCATTATCACGGTCTTCCTTGCATATCTTGATTTCCTTCGAAGTCTTATCCAAACATATGATGAAGTGCGTATCCAAAACGTCGTCATTCAGATACCTGCTTTGTAGAGATTTTACCAGTGCACCGATGAAATCGAACGTTTCCTTCGGTGTGAATTTTGACAAACTGTCTTTATATATCAATTTCAAATGCTCGGCATCGTCGATGTATATCGCCGTCGAGTTAAACAATTGAATGAAATGCTTTCACAAACTCCCAACAAATTCGTGAATTGTATGTCGCGGATTTACGTTCGAACAATATGAATAGCATTCTTCGACAAGCTCCAGCTCCGTTTGTTCATTCTTATACACTAGTCGCACTCGCTCGTTTGGATCGTTATCATCGTGATAGTAATACGGTCCGTATTGTGTTTTTGCCCAGTCTTTGAATTTCTCGGAGCAGAAAAGTGAATCGCTTTTGTTGTGTTTATTTAAGATGAGTTCACCTCGATCCGATACATCGTACGTAATTTCTGCCAGCTCCTTTTCGCATACGATTTTTCGAAATACGCCTTCAATGTCTTCGTTAGTGTTCTCGGAATAATTTCTGTGCACTTTAACTGTCGAATCTGTTTCAGAGTTCCCTAGTAAATCAACGGCCGACATTTCCAAGTTGATGAAAAAAAAGTATAAAAACGGATTGAAGTTGCACGGCAAAATGACTTGATATAAATATACGGGGGTTTCGTTTTCGATAGATTGGGAGATTAATTTCGCACCCTCGTATTCAGTAAAACAATAATTTGGTCCAAATATCACATAATTGCCGTGAATAAGTTGCGGAGAAGCTATAACGATATAATCCTGTTTTGGATGCCAGTCCTCAATTTCGAGTATAGTAGATGAACTATCGACTATGGAGTCTTCCAATGTAGAAGTGTACGACATTATCAACGGGTTAGATAACTTTATTCTTACGAATTCAACCAGCAGCAAGATATGTAACAAGATCTACTTAACATACAAAACACTCTTGAAAAAACGCGGATTCACGAAGACAGCAGCTTGCGTCAATTCTGCCAAACTGAAATACTTAAAAACGTCCTTATCCTTGAACAAAATGGCTGCGGAAGAAGAAGCGTATTATGCAGAGCACATTCATAAAATGATCAATGTTTTGATCGATGTAATTATCGTTTTTATTCACGATGGCGAACCAGATAATACGAATCCCCTCAAATTTATAAACGATCGCTGGCCTAGTTTAAACGAATACTGGAAAAACGCCAATACAAATACAGCTTTAGACGATTCTTGGATAATATCGACAATGGAATTACAGGCTGCTAAGCAGCCGAGTAACTACAAATTGGTATACAAAATGTTCGTCCTTTGCTGCGTCATTCGAACAGAGGTGCTTCATTTACCCAAACAGAGCTATTCGTCTTTGCCGCATTTCAATACGCTTTACACTCAGTGTAAAATTTAACTATATGTATCTAATAAAATCAGAAGACGCATATTGATCATCGCATCATGACGAACAATATTGTTCATTTTTCATTCGTTAGCGAACAGCTAATCGAAAATAAGGTGTCTTTAATATTCGACAATGATCTTAACGCATACAAAGGAAGCGTAAGCATTGCCAATTTAAAATTCCCCTTGCTGGCGAATTTAACACAATTGCAACGGTTAAATTCAGAAGGCAAACATAGATTCGAATTGCTGTTTTCGTGCAATGAAAAGGATTTGGTGAGAGTTTTTCTTTACGAGGAGCAACAAAAGATGTACAGTAACAGACACAAGTGTATTCGATTAAATGAACAAGTCATTTACAATTTATTGTATAAAAACAACTGCGACGAAGCTACTCTTTTTTTCGACGGAAATAATTTCGACTTCATCTATCAAACAGATACATTCAACAATTCGGTGTTAAGTACGATGTGGAATTTCGTTACTTCTCTGCCAGCAAAAATAGTGTATGTCGTCGTAGCGTCCTATAAAGCGTATACCATATTCGGTTGGTTGATGACATTCGCTAAATGATTATCCCAACAACTGACACTCGTGCAATTTAAATCCTGGCAAGTTGCAGCCTTTCGTGCGTTCAAATATCTTGTAATAAATGTACTGTTTCAGAAATAAATCGGTTTCACAAATCACGTTTTCGTTTATAATATGCGAATAGCCGAACGTTCGAGCAAATCGGATGATTGAAGTAAGTATTTCATTCACATAAGTTCTCACGTTAATTTTCCCCAGGACATGCTTGGGTCGTACGTGTGAAGTAGGTTCTGCAGCATTAACTTGATATATAGGATTTTCTGAATGTTCGGAAGACGAATAAAGAAAATCAGTCACTTCGTTGATTCCATAGTAAAAATAATCGCTGGAGTTCAGTTTCCTGGACAGTTTAACGTAGAAGTCTGATTCCGTTAAGGCGGTGTTATTTTGGATGATGTTGGGTAGATCGATCGTTTCAGTATCCGTATTTTTTATCATGAACAGGTAGACGGCCTGTACAATTTTGGGAGCGGCTGAAAATGGAGGATAAGATAAACCTTTGATAACCGGAATTTCCGTACGCTCGTCGATTCCTGCGTAGGTATGGATGTTTTTCATGTTGAAGCTTGTTAACTTGTGCTCTAATCTGAGAGAATAGCCAGACACCGGTACCGCAATCAAATCCGAGCTAGAAAAAAAGCTGTCAGTGCACATACCAAAAACGTGCGAACTGTTTTGCTTGTAGGTCTCGCACATCACGTTAACTGTTTCGTTAAAGGTTTGATGAAACAATTCGGGATAGTAGCGCTTGCTCATACCAAACATGGTAGTTATAATTCGCTTAAGCTTAGGAATCGCCTTTCTGCATTTGACCAGTCTCGAGAAGACATTCTTCATACCAGGATCATTAAACGTTCGTACTATTGTAGATGCGAAGAAATTGCTGAAATCGTACACATACACTGTACGGTGTCGATCTGGCAGTTTTCGTTTCTTCAGATACACGACTCCTTTCTTCAACATAAACTTATGTTTGGAAAAGAACCTGTTTTTTACTGTTTTGAGAACCCTTCTTAATTTCTCTAACCGCACTCTCGGTAAACATATATCTAGTTTGACATTATGTTCATTGAAGAATTTTCGTCGAATAGTTGGGTGATTTGTATAAAATGAACCACCGTGTTTCTTCTTTCTCAGCTCTTTTGCGAGATCTCCGAGAGAATTGTAAGAGCCTATTATTTCATCGGTCTTTGAAACCATAATCGTGTGAGTACCGTTAGAAACGAGTAACTCGGGCGATTGATTACTGCCGGCAGTCGAAGGTATCATATTATGTCGATAGGCCGCGAAGTAGCTGAATCTTGGGACGAAACATATTTTCCTTAGTTCTATATCTAATGTTGGGTCGTTGGTTGCCACGACAAAATCTGATGTTTCTTCCAACAAGTACTTAACCAAGGTATCTTTACCGTGTTTGATGAACGAGTATGATGCCAATTTCGGTACGTAAAATGTTTTGTTATTTCGGACTTGTAAAGCTTTCAGGTATTTGGCTTGTATGTAGCTACGAATAGATTCCTTACACGTGAAATCCACTTGCGTTCGAATGAAGTGCTTTAACGAATCCTCGTTCTCATTCGGTTGTTGATTAAGGTATCGCCGTTTTGTGTTTAACTTAATCTTAGTATCTCCGCTCGTGTAGTCGGAACAGTAGTTCGCTTTATCGATTTGTACTTTTTCTGACAGAGTTTTCATAACCATTATGCGATTAAGTTTCATTGGATCTAAACCACCCGGCTCAACGTAGATTGCGTCCTCGAATGGCACGGGAATGTCTTGCATGAAATGTCGAATGGTTAGGGTGTCCTGCGAATTCGAATCCACCATAATTGGTTTGTGGTATCTACAGAGATATGTTTGTTCGTTCTGTACCAGTAATATATATAGACAACCCACGCGATTAGTGGATGTAATTGATTCAAAATCGATAAAATAAGAATTGACCATCAAATGATTAACTGACTGGTGGGCTAAACAATCCGTACTGATCATCATTATAATCAAATAACGAATACAGAT
Organism: Cyrtodaria siliqua; assembly: GCA_037043455.1. Lineage (NCBI taxonomy): Eukaryota > Metazoa > Mollusca > Bivalvia > Adapedonta > Hiatellidae > Cyrtodaria > Cyrtodaria siliqua. The sequence goes on along the minus strand of JAWPHD010003023.1, from coordinate 164,051 downwards.
CTTCTTCTATATAGTTTGCAGATTCACGACTTCTTGAAATACTGTGTTGAAAAACAACCTGTTTATCGTGTATGAATTCTTTAAGGAATCTTCTGATGAGAGTGTTGATCTTTTCGTCTTCAGTCAAATAATACCAGTATTCTATAAATGTCATCAATAGTCCGATATCTAGATTTTCAATATGTTTTCTGATGAACGTATTGCCAATATCAAACGCTATTTCAGTTGGATGTTCGCATAAATCCCCGAATGTGAAATTTTTATAGGATTTGTCTGAAGGGAATATTTTCTTTATTTCTGTGCGCAGCAATATACTATCGTTTCGATGTTTCACAAGTATTTCGAACAAAGATGAATCTAATTCTATCTCTTCTTGGTCTTGAAGTTGATCGTTTGTTCGAATTAATGAACTCAAAGTGGTTGACTGTCCTATAGAATCGAAGGAAGATATAGAATGGTCTTCACTCGTGGGGTGTTCCCTGTTATCTCGTAGTCGCTCAAACAGACCCCGAATATGGTTGCACGTACTTAATACGGGTATAGAAAATTGATTTTCGTTACAGTAGAGAATGATGTCTTTGAAATAAACACCGTCAGAAGTCAACACATATGGACACGTTTCCTCTTCCGTATTTGTGCGAGCTATAACAGTGTAAATGAAATCAAAACTCGATGTGAATTCAGCTTGATTTCTGATAGCTTGAATTAGAGTACTTATTGGTTCTTCGCTCAAATAGACCATGTAGTGGAATACTCCTTGTCTTTTATAGACGATCAGATAAATAATGCTGCCACTCAAGGCGTACCTATACGTTTTTGCATCCCGTCGAATGATCTGATTTTTTAATCCTGTGATCAAATATTCAGCAACGGTGTCTACCGCGTGAATCTTGTTGTCAATGAAATTTGATGCCGGTACAAAGAAATTATCCGGATCAGTAACGTGGCCATGCAAGCAGACACCCGTGTTTAATTTTCGGTCATCGTTTAAAATACTCAACGCCGAACACCCAACTATTTGCAGTCGTCTCGACATTTTTCCCAGATCATCGACACATTCATACGTCTGCCTTAATTCGTCGTAGTCAATTAGGTTTATGTCACCCGTAATCTTTTTGTGCTGCTTTACTATTTCTTTATATCCTTCCTCGCGAACGTTTAATAAGGCGATCAAATCGAGTAAGTAGTAGGTCGATAAATCACAACTACTTATACTCGTTTGCAATTTGAATGTCCGTGGATCGAAATGAACTCGAGCAACTAGAAGACCGTTGACTCGCCTATTATGAATGTCGGAATAACAGCTTAAATTGCATGTCATGTATTCTGGAACGTAAGCAAATTCCGTTCCAACAGCGGTATGATAGTCCATCTCGTCGCACAATCTCATTCTGTAAACTATTCGTTTAAATATATATTTTTTTGCGAGCGAGACCAAAATATAAAACCAACACAAACTTAGTGAATCGGGTATTTCTTTTAATCTAATCAGAAACATCTACGGTATTTCGATCGGTCTCTGCAAACGCATCGAGAAGCTGATTTCAAAAGTAGTCTTTGAGGTTATTCAACTTTTTGATAACAAACTGCGGCTTTTGAGAATTCGTCTCCGGCAACAAAGGCTCGGCTAACTGCTTGTCTTCTTCTAGATATATAACCGTAAAATTGATTGCTGGATATTCTGGTTTAAAATACATATCTTTTCGCAGCAAATGAATCGTAATGTCTTGCTTGTTATTTGGCATGTATCTCAGATTTTTTGCCAGTGTTGTTAACGACATCAAAATAATTTGATGAGATGGTATGTCTGCGTAAACATTTTTCAATTTGGTAACCAAATCCGCATTCGCATACGTGTTCGGAGAATTTGGTGATGCGAGCAAACGAAATAGTTGAACGGGGTTGACGTCAAAGAAATCGTTCAGATACACTATGCAAGCCTTATTTTCCGAAGCGTTTTCGACCGCCAAAGACTGTTGCGTTTCGTGCTTAATCAAGACATCATAATTCCCAAGACTTTGTGGAATCAGCTGTACCTCGTATTCTTCTACAGCACATGATAACGGCTCTGGTGGATCCGTACCGATAAGTTTTCTTAAGATTGGTTCGGGGTTTTCTGCGTTAATCAAAGTCATCATGGCATTAGAAACGTTGCTTTCTTTGGACCGTTTGAGTAAATAAAAAGCGAAGATATTTTGGGTTTTGAAGAATACAATGACAAGCTTGTAAAACCGACATAACACTAAATCATCGTTACAGTAAACGTTATCTTCCAAATGATACACATCGGTATATAGGTGAGACAGCATGATGCTCCACGCCAAAAAATAAAAGTTAGTTACATAACCTGATGGTTTAATAGTTTTTTTTCACGATAAATGTGTTCTCGATAAACTGCCTGAATAACTCATTAATCAAATGTTCACTTTCGTTGATTTGCATTCCCGCTTCGATCAAAGCAGTTTCGGCTGATTTAGAATCTATCTTTGTTTCTGGCTGACTTTGTACTTGATTGACGATTTGTGGTTCTGGATTGCGCTCACTCGCCTCTTGGGAAGATGTTTGAACAACGGATTGCTGTTGAACTTCTGTCTGCTCTGATGGCAAGTGTTGTTGATTACCGATAGGTTGGTACGTAAACTGCTGTTGAGAAGTAGTTTGTTGGTTAACTTGTTGCGGTATTTGATGCTGGTTCGATGTCTGAAGAGGATAAATAGGCATTTGTTGCTGCGCTTGATATTGAACCGGCCACTGAGATCGGGGAATTTGCAATTAGGGCTGCGCTTGATAAGCAGCCGCCGTTTGATTCGTTACACCCGGTGTATCAGCTTGAGGTTGAAAAGCTGACGGTTGAGTATCGTTTGTAGCAAAACGTTGTTCTGTGTACGTTTGAAAGGGGTTATTTGCGAAGGGCGGCGGTTGGCCATACCGTGATTGATTCATCAAATCTCTATACATATTTGTCTGTGACGCCAAAAAATCGGATTGCATCTGTTTCATTTGAGTTTTAAAATCGTTCATTTCCTGCCGTAATGCATTCGATGGTTGCTGATATTCGGGATTCACTAATGTTTGGGCAGCATTTACTACGGATTCTTCATCCACGCGTGCTATTTTAGATGCAGATCCACTCTGAGTGTCCAATGAACGTTTTTGTCCTCTCTGTTTAGTTAGAGCCGAAGCTATATTACTGATGAGATTAAAAGCGTCACCCATGCTAACGTTATCTTGTTGTTCTCGACTCATCTCGAAGGGGTTTAATGGAGACGAATTGGATTTTGTTGCTTCTTTAATACTTTTATTTTCGCTCTCTCTTCCAGCACAAATAAATTCGGTATCGGTCTCTCCGCACAGTAACGCGTCTTTGAACAATAGCTCATTTCTTTCGTGGGCCAGTTTCAAAGCGTTGCGAGTATAACATCCTAACACAATGTAAAAATCCGTTTCGTTATTAGAATATCGGTGTGGGGTCGAATTGCTGGCGTAACTGTATTTAATCAACGTTCCTCTTCGTGCGCCTAAATCTACTAACGCTACGTGTTTTATGGATAAAGAGTCTTTGTCGTGCGCTAAACTAAAACAAGAAAAACAGGCCTTTAGGTAAAGGAAAGGTGATGGTGTGGCTTTGGTAAAATACGTGATGAAATCCTCATTCATCTGATATTGACATTCCAAAAAAGCGAGATTGTCAATGATTCCTCTACAATATAATCCCTTGTTGTCTATCGTCAGTTCGTTTATAGAACCGATAGTCAAATCGACGCGAAAATTCACGTGTGAAACAACCAGAGGAATTGTTCTTTTTTCATTCTTATCAATGATTTGTTTTGCCAGAGATTTTGTGATAACGTATTTTGCGCTGGATTCTTTTACATTGAAAACAGACAGGTATCCGCTTACTTCGACACACCGGTACATAGCGAGTAGTATTCTCCGTAGAACTTCTTATTGAGTTCCTTTTCACAATGATGTAAAATGCCTTCGGGAACAACGCACTTGATTTTCACGAAGTACTCCGGTGTCGACTTATCGTCTCTGTTCAAATAAAGATAAAATATAGAAAGTTCGACATCACCCACTTGACCGTTGTCGTTGAAAACAAGACACTGCCCAAGCAACTGTTTCCCACGATTTGAAGTGAAGAAATTCACATATACTTTTTTCTCGAGGCTCTTGAAATCAAACACATAGGCTTCGTTTGTCGTAAAGTTTTGAATAGAAATCTCGCAAGACTCTTCGTATCTTTCCAGCAAGCTTTTCAGTAGAGTCGCGGTTATCCAGTTCACCTTAGGATCGCCGTTCTTTTTGGTGAGAAGGAGAATATATGGCTTTTCGTTTGTCGAACCGGATACGAAATGTCTGTTTTTGAAAGCTGAGTGAAGGAGATTCTGCAAATCAACCTCTGCGAATACATCGCCTTGAATCTCGAAGTTTTCTGGAGTAAGAGTTGTTTTTACCTCAGCAATACCTTTTGCTATTTCTACATAGTGGTACATTTTGGGTAACCGTTCAGAAATTGCCGACCGCTTTATTATCAAGTAATCGGGAGTTGCGCCAAAACAAGGAATGCTATGCAGCACCAGTTTACCAGAAGACATGTAAAAGTTATCGGTGTCTGTTTTGTTCAAGTAAGCCAGCAATACTTCTTCGCCTAGATGTCCATACTCTAAACATTCGGATTCGAATGGTATGCCTTCGGGTTTTCCTGTCGACATTTGGCAGTCCAAAGACCAGTATCTGTCGCGCAAAAAATCCAAATGGAAAACGTTCAAACTCTTGCATCTAGTATTGATGTAGTTCACGATATGATCGTTTCCAAAAAAGTGTCTTTTACTACTTAACCAAAACATTTTATTTAGTTTGCTTTCGGAATAGACTTTCTGAACAAACTCATGTATCGTTACGCACCCATCAAATTGCCCGATGTCGCTTATTTTCGAACAGGCTTGTTTAATTTCTTCAAACAATCGGTCTCTGACACCCGAAAGATTTGTCACACCGTAGGTCTCGAGCAAATATCTCGAAACAACGTCTTGGTCCATCAGCAAATGTTATAGAGAATGATCGTGTGAGCATAAAATTCTCTATATATTTCTTCTAAAGAGTGTTTAAAATAATGCATAATTGTCTTTTCAAACCGTTCACATAAATACGATGTGCCTAGGCTTCAAATTCACAGTAACCTTAGCGATGGAAGCAGCACAAACCGAAATCTCCGGAGTCGTTGATCGGCTTGTTTCCAATACTCCGATTTCGGGAGTCGACTTCAAATGCATGCGAGAATTTTTCGGTGAGCAGGAAACGAAACTGTTGAATAAGGCCGTTAGAGAAAAGGCCAAGCAGTTAGCGGAATACCTGAACGCAAAACTGACGGGGTATACTCGGCGATTAGATTTAGCCTTCTACAGTTTCGACACGTCTAATGACGAAAAAGACTGGTATAAGACGAAAGGATTGTGGCTACAGTTCAACGATTTTGGGTTGCTTTTTACTTTCACCCAACACTGGCAACCAACTCCCTACTACAGCGAGGAACTGTTACATGTGGGAAACTCGCACTACGAATTGCGTCTTTTGATGCAGGATCCTGGTAAAAAGCTAGCAGTCAATGAAGCGTTATTGATTGCCAGATATTGTCTAGAGCATCTACCGTTCGATCGAGAGGTGGTGTCCAAATTTTCACAACTAGCTTTTGGAATCAAGGCAAATATTGGTCGACGTAAAGTTACTGACCATTTTTTAAACGACGAAATATCGGATCTTCTAAAGCAATGCAAAGAGGACCTCCGACAAAATCATTCCGATAACGATGAATGTTGGACCAACGCATGAACAGATTTATTTAGTATTAGTACAAACTGTTCAGAACTCAACGTGCAACGACGATGAAAGTATACTATTATTTCCTGATTCCTGTGAAAGACAAAAACGTCGAAACTGTAAACGACCCATCGTTAAACTTTGTTCGTATGAATCCTCAGATTTTTAAAACCTTATCATCGCACGTCGACAACGTTGCAGACACGTTCTACTTTCTTTTGAAAAGTATAGACGAACCTTCGGTGGAAGTGAATTTCGATTCCTTGGATACCTTTCTGTCTAATAAAGACAACGGGAAGAAGCAACAAGGAGATATTTTGGATGCTGTTTTGAGCAGTTTCGAATACAAATCGACGAGTTACGAAAAGTACCTTGCTATTGCTCAGTACCCATTACTCGTCATCAGATCTGACGAGAGAAAAATAAATGTGTATTATCCGAAGAGTTCTTTTGATGTTTTCAATCATTGTTTCTTACATTTTTACCAGTTCCTTCATGTGAAAGAGCTGCACGAATGTAGAAGAAAAATTGATAAAGTCGTTTTGCTGAGTGACAAAGGGTATCGACCAGGAATTCATTCAAGCGCCAAATTCGCCATCTGCTGCATTCACAATATCCTAATCGAAAATCCAAGCAAGAAAATTTCAATATTAAAGCACGATTGTAATCGACCAGAGTGCGCCAGAGAAAAGTTCGACAGCAGTTTACATCAAGTCGTGAATCTGTTGTTAGGCTAAATGACAACGACGTGCTGTGTCTACTCGCCCGAAGAGGACGCGAATTTCGTTCAACATCTTAAGCTGATCGAAACCCACTCGCCGCATTTGAGACTAGGATATGCGATAGGTGGAAAACACAATCGCAACGTAGAAGATATTTTTTCGACAGAATCGCAGAGCTCAACTGCCGTTTTTATACGATCTTACAACTTTGTTTCTCACTACAATCGGATACCGAACACGTTCTTTTGGGTTAATCCAAAATACAACGCCACGCATTACCAGAACAAGTTCTTTGCGACCGAAAGCAAACTAGATCGGGAGCGAACACGTCAAGTACTCAAACCAATGATTCCTCCAAATTTCATCGACGATTTTAGTATTTTGTCGCAATGTCATGAGATAAAAAACTATGCCAGATGTTCTAAAAGAGTATCTATTTTCTTGAGGTAATCGCACGCAAAAATAGTATATGTAGCGTACATGCCAATTATCGAGACTGAAATTGGTGACATCTAAAGATATAGCTCGACGTTTTGATAAATATGATGTTACAATGAACAAACGAAAGCAAGAGCAGATATCCGCAAGCGAAATAGAACCAAAATCTTTGAAGAAGCAAGACAATAGAGATGATAGGTTATACTATTCTTTTACCAAACCCGCTGTTCTGGGTAAAGGTTCGTTCGGAAACGTGCAAATTTGGTATAACTATTACAATCATATTCTGTGTGCGGCAAAAATCTTTAACAATAATAACGACTATCTCAAGGAACTCGATCGAGTGAAAATCTTGAATCAAGAAAATATCATCAAATATGTGACTTCCATTGACGACCAACACGTGATTCTGTTCAGCCTTTTCGAGCACACCTTGGAGGAGCTACTCGGGAATCGCACAGAAAATGTCTGTGGACTGTCTGAAGAATTGGTGTCGTCCTTAATAAAAGACATGAGCAATGCCTCGGATTACTTGATAAATAAGATACACGTAGTGCATCGAGACATTAAGCCGTCAAATATTCTGTTTGATTGCCAACGGAGTTCGTTCATTCTTACTGATTTCGGCTTGGCAATAGAATTTGATCCAATAAGATTAGTTTATAAGGATATTATCGGTGGAACGAAAAATTTCATGCATCCTAATGTGTTGAGCATAGCAAGCAGATCTCCAAATACCGCGAATGAAATATCGATACATTCAGAACTGTGGTCGTTAGCCGTGACTTACTTTTTGGCTGCTACGGGGAAATATCCCTACGAAACTACGATAAGAGACAAATGGATTCAGATCGCATTTAATAAACCCGAAGGCAGTTTTTGGATCAACGAAAAAGAAGAATACATGTACGAATTGACGGGTTATAACAGACTGACTTCTCGTTTTAGGACAGAGGTGCTTTCTCCATTGTTGATTTACATGATGTCTACCGCAGCAAACTTTGGAGATTACTTTTCCCGAGTTGAGCAGCTGCTAAACAGTGTCCACATATTTGATGTAAGATCCTTTAAACTTATATCATGTAACATCGGTCAGGACACTCTTTGCACCTTCGTAGTAAAATCGTTTGATTATCAAAACGCCTTAATAGCTTATGAGAAACGCCTTGTATCTGAGACATATGCGACCGTACCGAAGACTTCAGAAGCTTTTCCCGTCGTCGTATACGATTACAAGATCAAATCGAGTTTTCCAGACATCAAAATAAATCTCAAATACCAAATATTTGAACCAGCACAAGTTTTCTTTGCGGACCCGTTGGCCAAGCACAAACAAAAAGAAGTGAAATGCGTGTTCGCCAACACTCTGGAAGCAATTGAAACTTGCTCCAAATATATACAGTTATCGATGGAGCTGGCTTCATTATGTCACGAACGAGTGAAGACAAAGCAGATAGAGCTAGAGGTAAAATCGAGGTGTTTCGAAACTGAAGTAAACGAGTTTTTCAGACTTCACGCACCAAATAACCAGTTTAAAGATTTTGTGACTGACATGTATTCCAAACAAAGAGCAGCACTAGACAATTTCAATCCATATGTATTGGAAGATGGTGAGCTGTTAAAAAATCAAGATGTTAGCTCCTTCCGACAGCACGTGCAATTGCTTGATCAAAATAAATTTCGACCAACACTCAGACAGCACGTACAAGAAATACAAGATTCTATGGATAGGGCTATTGATGCAGTCCTCGAAATCATTGTTGGGTTTTTGAAAGGATATTCTACATGGTTTGAAGAAACGATTCAACGCATCTCAATCTTAGATATTTTAATCGATGAATCAACATTTGCAATTGCTGAGCTAAACAGCCAGATAGTGAATGAAATTCTCAAAGTAGGGCTGGGCTAATGTGCCTTATTTGCTAGTTTTACCCTTTCCATATTTGAGGCTTCTGTTAAAAAAGCAAACTTTATCACAATGTACATGAATATAAAAATAAATGTCATCGAGGATGCTGGCTCTGGATGTCTTCTATCGAATCGATCGTAATACTCAAACATCCACGCACCTATTAGCGTGAGAATCGTCAGGTGTGGCATAATGATAGATTTTGTAAATCGACGATATCGGAAGTCGAAGAAACTGAATATCGCCACAAAGACAAATATACCCAAACTCAGCAAGGACAACTGAGTCGTTGCGACCATGTCGTACGCTATGGCTATCGAACGAATAAAGTAGGCGTTCATCATGGCGAACATGTTGAATAGCTGCGAAAATAAGTAGTTGCCCAGAATTTGATAGTTCATGTATCTAAACCAACCATTTTCCATCATTTCATCCGTCGGCTCTTCCCGATTGATAGAATCGACGTCTTCATCATCATTATTTGATGACGGGTTCAACGTTTCGTAATCGTAATAGTCTCGGTGTGCGCGCTTCCAAAACACACACATTCGCAGGAGTCTCGTAACGGGTTTAAAATGAGAAACGGTGACCAGAGAATAAACGAATCTTAGATAAAACCAGTATGTCCAAAATAAAGTGGCGCAGAACAAACATAACATGAGCAAAAGCAGACACAGCTCCGTTATCGGCGTGGCATTGAAAACGTTGTGTCGAATAACCAAGGCATGTACTCCGTTTAGCGTTAGCGCGTTAAAGTGAAACACAAATACCAAATAAAACTTAATCTTGTATAAATTCACGAACTCCTTAGTTCTGATTAGTCCATAGGTAATAAATGCGAGCGAACATAAAGAGATTGTAAGGTTGTTCAAATAAACGGCATTTCCTTTAAAATACATCAAACCACTCATCATTGTGTTGTTTTCTTCGTGAAGTCATAAATAAATGTTCCAGTCATTTGTGTGTATTGATATACTTTATTTCTCAATAACATGTTGAAATATGTTCTGACAGTAGACTCGTTAGGATGATCAGATATTTCCCCGCGCTTCTCTGTGGTATGTGAATATTTTGATACGTCGATATACTCTGATGCTCGGAGAGATCGTTCTTACCGATGTCGTAATGGTAAATATTCACCTCGGATGTCTGGTTATCAGCTAGCACGCCGATGACTCCGCCAGAATCTTGACAAGTGTCGGTCTTGAGAGCACATTTGTATTCTTCAATAGCATAGAAAAGACAGTCTTTGCCGAAGAATGTAAAATCGTATCTAGCAGAATCTACATGCTTCCACGGTGATACCAATGTCACATTCTCGGGCGTTAGCGTGACTTCTGAAATTAATCGCTCTGTTTCATCTGACATCAGCAAAACAGTATGTTGGTCGGCCGTTGTGGCGATTCGAGAAGTCGATGCACCCGATGGAATGCTAGTGTAGGTTATTTGACCGTTGTGATCGTTTATCAGTTTCACGCCTCCTAATGTTTGAGCATCTTTGATGAAGAACAGCGTTTCATTCATTACGCAGTACTTGTTGTCCCGCAAGTACGGTATTGCTTCTTTGACCGCCTCTGGAATATACAGCGTGGACCAGTTTTCGCCGTTATAGTAATGAGCGAAGCAAGGAGAATTGACGTCCAGACAAATAACGACATGCGGTAGTCTGTAATCGCGAGCAACTGGTTGTGAGCCCGCTTTGCAAATAACTAGCTTCGTTAAATAGTCATTCAAACATGTACGAGCTTCGGTCGTAGATTGTAATCTCAATTGTTTTAAATGCGTTAAACGTGCCCGATACATTTGTTTTCGCAGATGATCGAACAAAGGTGTGCCCTCGTACAATTTAAGATGATTGACGAAATTAACTACCTCAAATAGTGAGCTTTGTTTCACAGAAGCACCTATCTGATCTACTAGCGGTTGAATAGACCATCGTTTTGCAAATTCGTACAGTTCATAATCGGGGTTTGTTTCCGTCCGTTTAGATGAAGGGTCAAGAATGTATGATTTTAAACGATGTAGAGCTTCAATTGATACGTTCGTTTCTACAATTTCCCCACAGAATTCGGCTAGATTGGTAGAAACGTCGTTTACATCTGCGAATGGAATGGCCACATAGTTTTTACCTCGTTTATCCAACAAGACAACCGAGTATTTCAGTTTTGTTAATGGCTCCGATGGAGGTAATGCTGTTTGACAAAAGCCATCGAAGTCGTCAATATCCATTCCCTCCACCCCAACATCATTCATTGACCTGTTTCGTGTGTACGATTTGACGGGGAAAAATCTAAACGTATACCCGTCTTTCATTTGCTCTCCTGCGAACAAAAATGCGTACACAATATGCTTATGCTTGTTTTCTTTTTCTCTACCAGCGGGTGAAAACACATAGGGTTTAGAAAGATGGTCGACATCGAATAACAGTATGGCTGTTTTGAACAAATGAGCCGCAATATAGACGTCGACGATAGAAGCCTGTCGGTAGGTTTCTACGGCCGTTTTCATGTATTCGTATACATTTGGAGTGCCATCTTGCGAAGACCGCTCTTCTTTAAACATTTCGCTAAAGTAAGCAGCGTTAGTGTTTGCGTGTTTCATTACAGCTATTCGAATCAGGTTCGCTTGGTTTTCTGTACCAAATATATACACCGATAAGGATCTGTAAAAGCTGTCGAGTGTCGTTTTCAAGGGCCTAGTTTCGAAAGGGCCTTTGCTGTCCACTTGAAAATATTGTCGAAGCCCAGTAAACGGTGTATTGGGGACAACCATGCGCCAAACTTGTTTGCTGAGATTATTTCGTTGTCGGAATGTTATGGGCAAAGGAAGATTTGTTTCTGAATACATTTCCATGATTTGACTTCTCTTGAAATGAGAGAAATTATATGCTGTTCAAATACGTGTTTTCACAATCGAACTTTTTCAGATCATCGATATGAACGATTCCTTTAAATAGTTTATTTGTTCGCATCTCTCTCAAAAGAATAAATCAGTATTTAAACAAGTATTCTATCGCGTTTTCATTCAAACATATCATGGCGTGTGAGGCAACAGATTTCTTTTTTTCGAAGGCGGAGATGCAATTAGAAAGCGAAACTTTGTGTCACGATGACATCCTCGAAATGTTAAAAAATTTGGAATATTTTCACATCAAGCTTGCATATCTGACCGAGAAATTAAGATATCGAATCACAGAAATGGAAGCAAAGGAAACTGTTCCCAGATACAAGCAAATTACCGGATTGACCTTTGAAAACTTGAGTTTGGATATATCGAGAGTGTATGTACGACTTCGCGACAATAGTAAGATAAAATCCAAACGATGTGGTGTCAGAGTTTCTTTCGTTCTAAAATCTAAACTAATCCATTGTATCGATGTAGTACTCGAATATGACGACGTTCAGTTAAATGGTGATCAAAATACTCGTACGTATTCAAACGAACATGCGTCAAATTTCGTAGTTTCCGTTTTTGAATTTTCCGACTTGGAAACATCGACACACTTAAAAAAACAGGCAACGCTGATTTTTCAAAAGGTTATTCGAGGCATTGGAATTAGTGAAACATTCGATGAAGGCATGATGCCCCTAGACCAATTGATAGCGGTCGAGTATCGATCCTTTTTGTGTTCGAACATAAATCACACATTTCAGAAGGAGTGTCCAGAATTGTATCAGAATATGTTGTTCATGATAAGTGTGTATCAACATTGAAAAAGCCAACAACATTCAAACATACCGATTTGAAGTTCCAGTGTAAGGGGTTTGGATTCAGTGAACAGGGATCGATTTGATTGGTTGATTATATTCCTATATAAGGTGCGGGAGCTCAAAATCCAGTCACTGCAACTTGAACTTCCGTAAAGATAAGTAGAATCATGGCGAGTGCAATAATCAGTTGGCTGATCAACCTTCTTCGGGTAACACAATCCACGAACGTTGACAACAAATCCTCAACTACTAAGCCCATCTACGGATAATTAACTATTTAAGCGTGTTTTTTAACCGAACTTAGGAATTTACTATTGTTCAGTTGACAACGAAAACCATGGATTGTTTGGTATTTTTATTTTTCGCCGCATTGGCAGCTACGGCGTATTGCAAAGAATGCGACTGCGGTGCACACTGTGGTCACTTTAAAGGATTTGAGACGGATGAAAAATGCTATTATATTGCCGACATCAATGCTAGTCACGGAACTCAATTTCTCATCAATAACGAAATTCACGAAAAGTTAATTATCGACAATGTCTTAAATGGTGCGACATCAAGCAATGAAATACATTTTGCGACCGACCAAAGTTATCGCTTGAATCGCTTTAATACTACATGTTTAGTTTCCGATTGCTCGAAATAAGTCTACGTTTCTACATGTCATTGTACATTGAATGCCGTTGAAAAAGTGTGGTCGCAAGTAGAGATGTTCTACAACAATTTCCCGGAAATATTTTGGAGCAGCATAGTTGTAGTAATTGTACTGATATCTATCATTATCTTGAAATGTTGCATTTGTTAATCAGAAAAACACGTGCGCCTCCTGCTTTTTATCATCCCAGTATCGAAGAACATACTTGCTGTTTTTACCGTCCGAATCAAAGCGAATGATGTTGATGTTGTTTAGTATTACATCGAATTGAAAACACTGGTCTACTTTACTATTCGATTCAACGTGAGTTTCGTAGAGGAATTCAATTGTGGATTGTTTGTACCAGTGTTGTATCTTTTCGAGAAAAAACAGTCGAAAGTTGGGAAGCTCGACATTATTTGTGCAGTAGAGATCGTACGTTAAGCACAGCAAGCAACTATCTGTTTCTATTTGATTCACCAAGTAATTTCGTAGATGATGTAAAAATGCTTCGATAAGATTAACGTCTCCGTGTTTCAATAGTTCCTTTATTTCGTAGACAAACGGCGGATGCGCAATTGGAAACGACATGCCGCTGTATTTGTCTAGTGTGAATTTTGCACCAGCCAAAATTCTGCCTTGACAGTATGGTCTAGAACACGGTGTTCTAAGCAGATGCAACTTTTCGATTAAATTCATAAACTGAGGATATACGTTGCACTGCTGTTCGAGTAGGTGGATCAGAGCCGTTTGATTGGGAACGATTGCTTGTAGAAAGGTGTCCAGATCATACACATTCAAGTCGTTGCAGTTTTCGCTAATGTTAATATTCAAAGATGTCTGTTGCTGTTGCACGTAATCGACATCACAATGCGGCTTCTTAGTCGCGATTTGAAACAAATATTCGAATGGTTCGACGAGTTCTCTCGTACTCGATCCGTTTTCAGTATTACTTATTACCAGTAATTCAGAATCTTGAACAGTTGAAATTGCCTCCCGCACACAGTTAATCTCGTTGTTGTATGTCATCAACTCATCTAATAAATCGATGCTTATATTTTCCATTGTACCAAAACATGAAACTGTCATGCACGTTGTATCGGCTTTTATACCGGTCTGTTGTTTAAATGAATTAATAACCAATAAATTAGTATATAATCACAAATTCGTGTCTGGTCCATTCGTTTAAGGTACGGTGTACCTTGTGATGGAACGTTTGTTAGATGAATTAGACGAGACTCTATACGGAACAGATACCAACGTTTTATGCGAAAAACTCAAAACGTCCTTCCGAGTTATAAAACACAATTCTGAAAGATTGCCTAACATCTACGCTCGATATCTCAAGGATAAACAATTTTACAGTTTGTTCGTTCGATCTCACATGGGATCAGGGAAGACTTTTCAGCTGAAGAATATCATAAGAAATTTAAAACGTTCCGCTGCTTTGACGAGAAGGGAACTGAAAATATTAATCATTACTCCAAAGCGAACGTTTGCTTCCTACGTAGCCAGTCAATTACCGGGTTTCGTCGATTACAGACACGCTCAACGTCCATATTCTTACACAAAATATCCTAGATTGGTCGTCCAGTTGCAGTCGTTGAAACACTTTAGCGATATTCAAAGCGATTCCTTCAGCATAAAGGGATACTCTCTCGTAATCATGGACGAAACACATAGCATCGTAGAGGAACTATTTTCCGATTTGTCTACCTCCAAGGAAAAACGTCAATGCATGATGATTTTCATCAAGGTATTGAGAGCTATTCCTAGGTGGCTATGTATGGACGCCCATTTATCGATAGACTTGATCAATATTTTGAAGAAAATTGACAACGACAGCGGTATAGACAAACAGCGCTTTTGCTTGATAAACACATATACACGCGACGACTTCAAATTAGTATTTTACAGAAAATGCCTGTATAACAGTTTGATCTTGAGGTTATTAAGAAAGAAACTGTGTAACTCCGAAACGTTCAGCAAATATAAACCTCTTCTGTGCACTCAGCGTATCAGTAACATTGTACTCGACGGGAACGTTGACAAACTAGAAAAAATATTCAGACATATATACGTTCGCGACTTTCTCAAATCCTCAGATAGGAACGATTTATTAGTCGAATTGCATGATTCTCTGAGCCGTGGTAAAAAGATATGTGTCACTACGTCAACGAAACGACAGGCCATTATATTAAAGAATATGTTTAAGGCGTGCGGAGTGAAAGTCGTTCTGATTACGGGCGACAGCTCCGAAGAGAAGAAACGCAATTTTGCCAGAAACCCAGATACATTCATCCGCGGCTGTCAACTATTTATTTACACCACGGCTTTCCAAGTTGGGATCGACGTATCCTCGACCGTTCCGTATTTTGATACGCATTTCATATTTATGGAATGTTCGACTTGTGTAGCTTCGCCGGCTGCTTTCGTGCAAGCCGTGGGTAGAATAAGAACTCTTAAAAGTAAGGAGTATAAGATCGTGGTGATACAAACCAAAAAAGAGGCCACCCGTAAAGCTCCGTTAAACATGAATGACTTGCTCCCGTTAAATCGCAATATAATCATACCTTGCGAAAAGAAGAACGAACACATCTCGAGTCTCTTGATAGACTTCCACTTCAAGGAAAAGTCTTTAGGAAAGAGTACTTATTTATACGTCGGTATGTTTATTCGCTTGCTTTCTTGTAAAGCGAAACCGTACGTAATGATTAATGGCAACTTCTTTCACACTGAAGACGTGGTCAATTTTTTTCATTTCAGTACTCGTATAAAGACTATGACAAATTTGTTGATCAGTTTATTCTACAATATACGGATGAAATACAAGTCAGTTTGAACAAATACGTGAATCAGATTTGGAAGAAGCTAGAATCAAGCTCTATTTATGTTTCAACGTTGGTGAATAATTTTGACGCTTTTATCAAACTTCCCGACAACATGAGTCGAAGCGAGTGCCTGCTGAAAGTTTGCGAATTCACATCCTTTTCCTATGGGTTTTTGTACTCGTACATTTTCGCAAAGGCGGAAGACTGGGATATGAAAAGTATATATTTCGAAAGGCTTCTGAAAACCTTTTTCTCAAAGTGCGATCTTCGAGATTTACGGCGTTTCAAGGCACTCTTCGTTCACTTCACTAACGTTTGCACAAACAGTGGATCTTGTTACTTGAAAATCAACGAGACCGCATTTCAGAACTTGCTTCAGGTTTATAAACTCGATATCATCTCGTGCTATTCGAAGTTCGTGAGTTCCATCATCAGCAAAAATGCCGATGTACGGGATTTGTTTTGCAAGCTACTGTCAAAATCCTTGCATTTGTATATGAATAAGAATAGTGTCGATCTCACCGAAATGCACGCATATACTAAAATTATCGACGTTGACAAATTGTTGAGATATAACGTGAACCAACTTATCAACTAAACTCTAAACTGTCAAACTCCAAACCAGCATAACAGGTCGATGACGGCGTACAGTATGTACAATACCAGTACAAACGCAAAAATTAGTCTAAGTACGAACACCTCACCATCCATTTTTTATCCACGCTTGTTAGATAATGCAATAACCATTTCAGTCGCTGTAATAGTATAAAAGAGAAATATACCAGGATTAGTCATTTCACTTCTAATCATGTCTTCTTCGAAACAACACCCGGTCCTTCACTGCCAGAACGATGACATTTTCAAGATGTCACTGTATTTGCTGGTTAAAGAATGGCTTACTGGTAATGTATCTAATTACGACCCACCGTCCGAACAATGGGAGATAGATATGATTCGGGAGTCCAACGAAAATATGAACGTGACAACCGTTCCAACCTTTTTGAAGACCAGACAAGTAAATGAGTGCTTCGAACAACTGATAGAGCTTCATGTGCCTGCGCATTTAAAAAATACAGCAAGTCATCGGCAATGGCTTCGATTTACGTACGACCTCCTTCTTGCAGCTGGAATTGACTTTGGTGATGAAATGAAAGAGAGAGTTCGCAAACACGATCTGAGTAAATATGGACACAAAGAAGTTGTTGGTTATGGCCTTATGTTTGGCGAAGGGTCGTTGACGTTTAGAGATTTGTCCGATCCAGCAGAGAAAGTCGAATGGAATTGTTCGGTGAAAAATCACTACGTCGAAAATGATCATCACCCCGAGTATTTCTATCCGATTAAAGAAGACGGAAAGAGAGATAAATCGAGAAGTATTTTAGAACTTAAGCCTGACATTGCAGACCTTGTTATTGGAGAGGGGATATTTGATATGTTGGCTCGGAGAGGAGAATCGAATATGAAAGAAGATCACGACTTTTCTGTCTCGAAATGGCTGGACATTGAAGAAAAGTACCTTTCTCGATACGCCAGTGATGACAAAACATACGTCAAAGAAAAGTTGTATGTGTATTTAATAAAAGCAAAAGATTACTTGGAGAAGAACCGCACTATGAAAACTCCAACCGAACAGTTAATCGTCGAATAGATCATTGCTGACCCGTTCCTCGTTCATTTGATCGTCTTTCAAAAATTGTTCGATTGATATTGAAAAATTTACTGTCGTTGTTAATTTCGATTAAATGATAGCAATAGTTTAAACTGCTGCTCTTCTCTTTGCTTTCACTGCTTTCACTGTCGCACAAGTCTGTTCTGCCAGTTTTCAGGTACCCTGTATTTTTCTCGCAACTTAAACACCTGTAGTTTTCAGGTAGCTTTTCGTTTCCCTTGATGGAAATGTTACTGATAAGTTGAATCAATTCGTTTTGCGTGGATTCAAGAAAACTCATCTTGTCTTCGTCAATATGAAATCGTTTCCAATATCTCGTCCAAAGAGAATCGAATATGGTGCACACGTTTCCTAATGTGTCGTCTGCATTTTCGGAACAAAAGTTATCGTAAAAAGACATGTTGTCTTGGCTTTTCTCGATGACTCGTACGAGCTTTTGGTAAGAGAGAATAGCCGCCTTCAAGGAAAACTGAACCTCGATGTAAAAGTGATCTGTTTCAGTTTCGCCTAAAGAAACAGACTGCAAAACTTCAAGATTTCGCTTAAAGACCGGCAGTAAATTCACTAAAACATCAAACGAAAGTTGTTGAGACCCTTCGGCATAATATCTCGCCTTTTCTATAATCGACAACGCTACTAAAAATTCGTACTGAATGCTCGACCTCAGAGAATACGAGGTCATTATTTACGCATTGTGTTAAAAGGAAGAAAGTCAAATTGTGGTTTTAATACTTTTTTATTTCGTTAGGATTTTAGAATGATCTTCGGTCACGAGACACTCAGCCATTTTCTCGATAACCTCTTCTAATTCTTCGACAGAAGAGAGATATCTCGCGTCTCCGTATGGAAATAAATCACATGTCCCCTTTGTACCGCACGTAATAACATCATCCTCTTTCCTATGATTGGCCAAGTAGTTTTTCTTGAATAACGATGTCTCCAGGTAATTTGAATTCGTACGGCACATTATTCCGTATTGTGTCAGAAATCTATTCGCGTAATAAATCCAAACGAAAATAGTTGAGGAATCGATTAGAGATATTTTGAGATAATACTTATCATGTCGATCATTACTAACCAGCCAGTTGTCAAAGTAAGTCAGCAATTCGCTATAGACATCATTAGCGCGCTTGATAACGCTAGCTTGCGAAGAAATAATATCGGATGCAAACGAATCAGCCATAGATGTATTTGCCGAAAGTATAAATACGTTGAATACGTTTAAATACTTTTTTCGTGGATGCAAATTCATTGGAAACGAGACATAGAAACGAGAAATATGACACCGAGAAAAAAAATATATAAACAAACAAAAACTTCGAACTATCGAAGAAATAAATCGACAGTATGGCAAGCTATTTCCCGAGTGGTCGTAACTCGCCTAATATTCCTCCAGATGGAAATTCAAATCAAAGTTGGTGCCATTTTTGCAAATACTTTGTTCCGGAAAAATTGAAGAAGATCCACAACAAATGTATGCCCCACATGCAAAATGTTGCGAACTGCCAACCTCCACCTTCTGGTTTTCGTGATGCTCAATCGCCAACTTCGTCGTCAAGTTATCAGTCAACGCCTTTCCCCAGTCACGATGCACAATCATCAAGTTCATCGTCGAGTAATGACGTTATTGAAATTCTTTCAAGCACTGATAGAACGAGTGCTGTGACGAGGGAATACGGCCAACCGACATTACCGGTACACGTGTATTCTTCTGGAAATAGTGTTAGTTATGATAGGAGCATACCGGAATACTTGTACTATCCGTCTACACACGATAGAAGTACCATCCAAGATTCATCTGGAAACAGTGTTAGTAATGACGGTACAAACAACAGTTTTATTAGACAACGCAATCGGTCCGTGGATAGGAGATCGCCAGATATGAACCATCGCACATCACACCAGGGTGGAAGTACGATCCATGTTTGTTCGTCTACAAACGGTGTCAGTAGTAGAAGCAATACATCTAATTCTAACTTACCAGATTGTTTTGAGGAGAGGAGCGTACCGGATTCCAGCCACTCTTCGTCGAGAAGAAGCAACAGAAGTTTAAAACATGTGTGTACTGACGGAAAAGACTGTTATGAGGAGATGAACATACCAGATGCAAGCTATTCTTCTAGGGGTAGCAAGAGAAGTTTTCGACACGTGAATTCTAACGGACCAGATTATTTTGAGGAGAGGAGCGTACCGGATTCCAGCAACTATTCACCGAGGAGCAGCAACAGAAGTTTCAAACATTTGGGTTCTATCGATGAAGGAAGCAGTTGTTTTCCGGCAAGCACAACTTACCTAAACCAGAGCACGGTTGGTTACAATTCCGCGAGCAGCGACATTACACTCGATAGCGATTCGGATCATCTGCAACATAGTGATTACGAGTCTAGCATTCATGAAGCAATACCCGATGATTACTTCTGGTAATCGTCCATACTTCGTGGTTTAGAAAATAAACAGACAAACCGTTTCTAATTGTTTGACTGTTGATTAAATATACAATGTTGAAAGTATGGCATTTTTATTTATTTAAACACATTCATCATTAGTAAAATATCTATACGTTTAATCATGGCTTCGCGTTTCCTTTCTCTCGAACAGCATAAACATCTTATGAAAAGTAGATTTAATATGTCCGCAAGAAGATATCCGAGGTTCGAAGACAATCCTGAATTGATTTTGATCGAGTGTGAAAACCTATATGAAGCAATATCGTTCGCTCTCAATGGCTCGCGTATGTACAGCGACGTTGTCCAGCGAGAGGTACTCAACTTCATGAGATATATTTGGTTAAATTCAGCTGTTCTCGAAAATCTTGAAGGAGCATTAGAGGAAGGCGATTCCCTAGAACGTTATGCCTGTGATCAGCTCAACGATTTCGATCCAAGTCCTACTCCTCCGTTTCTCGAAGTCAAAGCAGCAGCAACCTTTATGCAACTAACGATTCACGTGTTTGTGCCGCAGGAAAACAGACACACGCCAAAGTATTCTTTTACACCTATTGTGACCAATTTGAAGAAAGGCAGCAACGATCGTTTTACTTACGATCCTGAATGTGGGATTTATGTCGCTGCTTTCAGAATGGGTAAAAAAAACCAATACCGATTTGAGGGAGTTGTGGCTTTTCCTCAAAATCTTGTACCTATTGCTAACTAAATTTGGGAAAACACTGTAACAAATAACGACACGATTTAGTCATATGGAAATATTTATCGATGAATATTGTAAAATATACGACAAATAAACTTGAAATAAACTTGGACTCTCTGATTCTCATTACTCCAGTTTTGCTCTCTTGCATAAGAACTGGCTCTCAGCATTGTCTTCGTCATCCTCATTGTCGACCTGTTCAGTTTGCATGGGACGATTATCTTCCTGAGTATGTGTCGCCTCATTTTGCAGAGGCCGTTTTCGGTTCTGCCTGTTCTTAACTCTTAAATAGACTTCTTTGATCCGTTTTGCCGTTGTCTGTACGGTACTCTGATCGTGATTAAAGTATTCCGTAAGAACGAGTTTTAAGAACTCACGTATTTTCTCGTTAGCGAACAGTCTTGGTGGAAATCTTTCGTCAAACTCTGACAACATTTCGTTCAGAATTTCTGGCGTATACCTGTGTTCGATGTAGTTTCCTTGTTCCGCGAACGTAGCGTCGAACACAGAGTCGTAAAACTGCCTGCGGTACGTATTGATGTAGCTGGTATAGGCCGCATCTTTTTCGAGCTTATACTGTTCTTGATTGATGAATGTGGTCAACACGTTTGAGTTCGAAGCGTCCTTGAAGCGATTTCTTTTTTCACCAAATGGCATATAGTAAACGGACGATCCCGGATGCATTTTGTTGACAGAAAACCCATTGAGGAGTTCGTTGTGAGAATCTAAAGGTTTTCCCGAACACTTCTTAAAAAACTGCTTTTTCCCTTGCACATCGACGAGGAATTCGACCATATTGCAGTTCAAACCGTATAGTGATTCGTGTTTGTTGAATTCTTCGTTATTCAAATTTTGATCAATATCGTAGTTCGTTTGGTTTTTTACGAGCCTGTTGAACGTCATGAAGGCCACCTTATCGTATGATGGTTGAAACTTCAAATACTCCAACACTTTGATAACGCTCGTGAGCAACAGGACGGATGACCAGTCTTCCACTTTAAATTGAGTGACGTACTTGAACAAATATGCGTACTTGTCCAGCATTGTGTCACGAACCTCGTTTAACACGTCTCTGCAAAAATCGTCGTCTTGAATACCCAGCACTTCACATACTCGCTTGGAACAGAAGTTTTTGAAATGTAGAAAAGTATTATTCAATACCATTGTGGACTTCATATTCCCAGATTTCCAGCTGGCCATACTCTGAATCATCGGTTGTGCCTTTCTACTTCCATTGCCTTTTTTCTCGTCGTAACGTCCGTACAGATAGGTTTTGCATTTATAGGACACCTGACATAATATTTCGTTGATTTGTTGGTAGTTTTCCGATAGTTTGCTCTGGACGTCGATGAACATGTCGTCGGAGAGGTAGCTCTTAACAGCTATTTTGGGTATAGTTGTGTTCTTAAGGTTTTGATACTGCGTTACGGCAAATCCCGATTTGTTATCGAGCAGTAAAGGACGCACCTTAAGGAAAACGTCATTGACAGTTTGATTCTGAAAACTGGATTGCTCGAATAACAGCAGGCATCGCAGAATGTATTGCAAGCTTTCGGACAGCAGAATGCTTGTAAATCCTTTATCGTAGAGATTCGCAATTTTGTAAGTGTTTCGTATTTCAGATTCTACGGTATTAACGTACACCACTGATTCCGCACCGTCGTTCAGTTGTTGACAAAACTGCTCGCATGTTCCAATAACGTTGTCCAGCTGCATGCAGATCCATTGCATAGCGAGATCGGCGCGATCATCGATATTCTCTTCCGTAGTCGGGCTGTCTCCAGCAAACGATGTTAAGTCGAGACTATAACTGTCGAGTAAAGAGTTTAACAAGTCTCTGTGATGTTTTTCCCAAATGACCGTATTGTTCACGTCCGTGTTAGTCGAGCTTCTCGCTTCCTTGTTTCTTAAATTACCCAATGGTCCCGTCCTGTTGTAATAATCCGACGTGTAAAAGCACATGATAGCGCCAGATCTTTCTTTCTTCACCGCAGTGGATTTCTTCGTTGAGAAAGTGAACATAAGAGACGGACTGTTGATTGCGCATATTTCTTGCTGACAGGTTTCGCAGCTTCTTCGGCTTGTCACTCTAGAGTAAAACACGCACGTGCTTAACACGTGCGTCAACCAGCTGGCATTTTCGTACAAAGCTCCGCACAATTCGTTGAATGGATTTGTGTAAGGATCCAAGCAGACGATAGACGGTTTTCCCTCCACTATCTCGCGTTTACTAAGGTTCCTCGCATTAAAGCAGGAGCCCATATCGAGCAGCATCAGTATTTGAAAAAGGATCTTCATCCTAATGGTTTCCTCATAGTCCGAGTCCTTCAGTATCGAAGACGTCGCCCCGATATCCTCCATTTCCAGGTTTCTGGATAAGTACAGTTTTAAAGCAGCGAGGCAATAACTTTCTACATTTTGATCGTTCTTACACACGATCGATTTCAGTTGATTGTTAAACAGGCAATTGATATTGCGAATGTACTCGTCGATACTGTCGCTTGGACGTTTTAAGAAACCCACGAAAAGCTGGGTTAATGTCAACAGTTCTCTTTTTATGGCTCTGGTTACTCGCTCGGACAAAACAACGTTGCTTAATTCGCTAGTACTATAACCATCAAACTTTGCAACTGTGTTGTTCGAAATGGGAACGAAGTGGCTCATATCTCCGTTGCCAAATCTGAAATTTGAAGTATTGCATTCTTGAAGGCGGGCTGACGAAGCTTGGGTTATTATCAAGACGGTGTAGGTTTCTTCGTTGGCCTTTAGATACTGAATCGTGTCTTCGTCGTCCTTGTCATTCGTCAGTAGTTCTGTCTCTTGTGGAAAGTTTACTGTCTTCTTGACGTTTTTCAAATGATGTAAAACGGACTTATGCATCTGTGAATGTATCGCGCTGTATACTTTATCGTCTTTAGGAAGCAAGAGTTTATCGTACAAGCTTTTTATTTCTCGATGCCCGGCGTCGTGTATCAGAAACGCAAACTGCACGAAGCTGTCCAACAAAGGCACTTTCATCTTGCAGTGTTTGTGTTCCATAAACACGTTTTTGCCTCTGAACATCTGAGGAAGAAATATTTCGACTGGTATCATAGACACGTGCGTCGAATACGCAGAAGGAAAGGCATCGCCGTACAAGCACTGTTTTAGAAAATCAGCTTGATGTACTTCAGACTTATTGATCCGTAAAAGAAACGCGCCTTCATTGACCGCCACGGATTTATTGGTCAGAACGTTTTCTAGTTGTTTCTTATCCTGTTCGTTGGCCATTGCGATTGTATGAGAAAAACGTATTTTGTCGACCGTATTTATACTCCATCACACCGCAAAAGCCGCTTCACAAATATTATTTTTGGTGGGTTTGGGGTTTTTAAGGATCGATTTTATTTTTTGCTCGGCACTATCGGATTGAACGTCTGGCTGATCCGAAACCGCGTGTAAACTAACAGACTGAGGTTGTTGAGCAAATATCACCGGTCTGATTACTTCGCTGTATTCCTTTTGCCCAGCCAAATTACACACAACTTGTTTTTGCAATATAACTGCATCGGTGTACTGAGAATTTTGCAGAGAACCGAGCTGGATTTTTTCGTTATAGCTTATAGTGGTCAATATTTTCTTTAGTGAATTAAGGTTTGTTTCGTTTATCAATCGTTCACCGGGTGTTAACGAAGGGTTCTTTAAATCTTCTACTATCAAATGGAATTTGTCCAAACAGCTCATTTTCAAATTCGGTACGTCGATTTCTTCTTTTAAGAACTGAGCTTCTAAATCGTCTACATCGTTGTTGAAATTTGATTTTCGACTAGCAACTAACAGCTGTCTACTTTCTGCGGAAGAGGATACATCGTATTCGTCGTCATCGTTGTCGCTGTTATACATATTTATTCTTATCACGGGAAGCGAACGAACTTTTCGATATTTCGAAGGAGTCAAAGTTAATAAAAACGAGCAACACTGTTTGCAAGACCTCAACATGGTTACGATCGCTTTCAAAGCGCTGACATTACCCGTTCACAAGTGCGATAGCCTTAAAAGAGCAAAAACTGTGATTGAAGCTAAAACGGATATGCTGCTATTGTTTCTATGCAATTCGAAAATCGCGGAAGAAGACTTGGCACTAGTCGAAAAGGAACCTCCGTGCGTTCTCCTCTATCTACACGTCCTCTCCACGGGACTGACGGAATGTTTTTCAACTCCTTACCGTTTGCTAAAACTTGAAAGAACCGTGTTCGCAAACGAAGTAGTGAATAACAATTGTATATTG
Organism: Cyrtodaria siliqua; assembly: GCA_037043455.1. Lineage (NCBI taxonomy): Eukaryota > Metazoa > Mollusca > Bivalvia > Adapedonta > Hiatellidae > Cyrtodaria > Cyrtodaria siliqua. The sequence goes on along the minus strand of JAWPHD010003023.1, from coordinate 138,904 downwards.
CCAAAACGTTATTTCTTAAGCAAATGCGTGAAGGATTTTATACCGGACAACCTCACTGTGGTTTGGAATAGCAAGGCTAAATTTGCAAATACATTCGTCAAATTATACAACGAATTTAATAGTTTTTTTCAGACTCTGTATCACAACATGAACTACCAACCATTTAAGATGTTTCTAATAGCCTACTATTATTTCAAGTACGATTCGAAAACTGCGTTGTATGCCGTCGGCGACATTTTTGACAAGTTCTATGACCTCATAGAAACCACTAATCCAAAAGAGAATTTCCATCTTCTCAATTACATGATACGACGATATGCCACCATTTCCTTACGGGACATGAATGCAACTGTTTCCAAGTTTAATTTTATCCTCTCGTCGTTTTTCAAAAAATCACTGGAAACGTACAAAGTACTTAACGAAATATCTAAGATATACACCCACGAGGAGACCGGAGGAGTGGTTTGCAGTTACGCCATGACAAAGAGTTTTAAAGACATGAAACCGACGGATTTTATCGGTCAGACGAATCCAGAAAAATATCAGATAATGGTCGACACCTTTACGGATATTGTCAAACACTACGATAAGGTGACTTTCAACGAGATCAGTGCGGACGTGTTTGAGAACACTAACATAAAATCACGCACAGCGAAAGACATAACCAGATACCTGTTGAAAACAACCACGGTCGACTTGTTTGGACTAGATATCAAGAAGGCAGAGGTAAAGTTCGTGATTTCCAACGCCATCATTAAGTATTACGGCACTCTCCCCGCACCTTATGTCGAAATGCATCCGATTTCTATATTGTGTGAAATGATGGCGGGTGCATTTAATGATGCAGATGAGTTCGCCTCCCTAGAAATACTTAAACTGAAGCCATTCAAACCCATTCTCTCGAAATGGAAAGACAAAGAATATCGAATGGTGACCTTAAACGGTTTAAACATCGACAAACCCATTCCAAAATACGTGACTAATGCCATAGAAGAACACCTAAGAAAACCTTCGATTACAACCTACATGAAATACTGTTGCGGGTTATCGAATCATGTTATGGAAAGCGACTACTATTTTCACGAGGTGATCAATCCGTTTTTGCCCATTTTTACCATCAATGCCGACTTGGACATCCACGATAAACAGTACATTCAACTCTACTACAAACGCGACAACCAGTGGGAGATCAAAGAATCTCTATTTCGCGACCTCGAACAGCTAGTGGTGTACGTGTGTCATGAAGTAATGAAGTTATCGGTGTCGACTGAGAATACGAGCTTTTACATGTACGAGTCCTCGATTGATGATGTGGATTCAATCGATTGGACGAAATTTAAACTTGGAATAAGATTAATAGTCAAATTCACAACGGTGTGCTTTAAAAACAGTTCTGTGGTGGATTCGTTTCTAAAGATACTGAACGTTTACAGATACAAGTTTGAACATTTACGGCTGATCGACGACGAGAATATATTCGATGGGGCCGTGTATGGAACGTCAAATCACGAAGTTCGATTACCACTGAATCTGAAACCAGATGGCTCAAGAGCCTTAATGCCTGTGTTTTTCGCATGCCATACCTCGTCCTATGCGCAGGCACTGCTTATGACCAGCGCGTTGGTTCACCGCAAAAACAATGTCGATGCGAACGCGAAACTCCACTACGTTTGCAATGCCACTCTGCCCATGGAAGATATAATTGGCAAGTTAGACACGCGCGTGTATAAAAACATGTTTGTCGCTAAGAGCGATAACAGATATTCGCCAAAAGACACGAATTATAGCACGCTGAAATATTTCAAATTCACGGACGAACAGCAAAGCACGCTAATAGATGCTATTGACAGATACTCGTTGGGGAGGCTAAAAAATCGTGGGAACAAGATAATCTGGAAGATATTTCAAAACAAGAAATTGATATATCAAGGTCAAAATAAATTCACTTGGTGCTCCGAACTCAAGTTTTGCGCTATCACTCCTCACGTCAAGGCAATGAGAAACCCGTGCGATTACTACGTGAGATTAAACCCGAATCTGAATAGGCAGTACAACAAACGCGAATGCTACATTTACTGTCGCTGTTACAGTCCGACCTGTCAAGAACGGACGAGAAACAGTTGCATCTGGAAATGTCTGATTTGAATTGAGAGTAGAAATAAACTATTTAAAGGCGATACTTCTTTTCTTTTACATGATCCATTTTTAGCGATATTAAACATGTCTTCATCTCCACCCGATATGATGCAGTTATTTCGACCCATTTCGGAAGAAGAAAGACTCCAATTCGTGGGGAAAATTATACAACATATTATTCCAAAACCACCTCGCCTTAAAGAACGAATGATTGAAACGGTAAGGGAGATACCGTCAAATTTTATCATCAGCCACAGTGATTTGTATCAGACTGCTATGTTGCCAAGTGCTAAAAAAACAAATATATACCAGTGCATTTCGTACATCCTATTCGCAACGGACACGTATTGGGATTCCCTTCATATGGCGTTATTCTCTCACATGTTGAAAAACAAAAAGACTTTCGATGCTATCTGCGAAAGATATGGCGAGAGAGATGTAAGCACTTATACTAGCAAATGTGTGTCGCTTAGACCGAATGAAGCTATCGATTTGCTGGTAATTGCTGACTTTTTTAAAGTGACAATTTATGTTTTCGCGACAGAAACCGTGCCGCGGCGCAAATGGCCCGTAGTTATTCAACCGCTTCGTAACGAAACGATACTTAAGCGGGATATGAAAATTCGTTCACCGTTCCGCGCTTTTCATTTGCACCAACATGAAAACCTCTACTTTAAACCGGTGATTCGTTTCAACGTAAACTACATGTTGACACCCGTATCACCAGAGGAAAAACAGGCTGAGCAAGCAGCGCGTTGCGATATTTATAAAAAAAAGGAACGTGTCGGTTTGGGAAAACGATCTTTACCCGCAGAGCAGGTGGCACCCGTGAAACAGCAGCACCATCAGCAACTCTTTAAAAAGACATTAAAACAGCAAATACACGAGGTATTGCCGACAAACTTGCTGGTAGATGACCAAGCTCGATCTTTCGCAACTGATCAAATACTGTCGCTAAATCAGCCAGCTCAAGCAGTTCCAGATTGTATAAACGAGGAAGACAGACTAAAGATGGTGAATATTATATGGAAAGGAGACCAGCATTTCGCAGATCTAAAAGACCGGCTGCCTAACGTGATTGATGAAAGTGAGACATTTCAAACTAAAGTGATTACCGAAGACGGAAACGGGTTTTACAGAAGTGTGTCTTATCTGATATTTTGTCGGGAAGATTTCCATCCCAAAATACGCGAAGCCGTGTACCAATTCATGACCAACGCAAACAACGCAAATGTGATGAACGAAATATGCGAACGATTTTGTCAGACTAAATATATCAAGACGTATTTGCATATAAGAGAAGTCCACAAGTTGGGAGTTGTTCCTAACGAAGTGGAGATACACGCGGCTGCCATACTGTTACAAACACCGTTGTGCGTTTTCAAAGAGAATGTAAATGAAAAACCTAAGCTCTATCTTCCAACTGCTGGCCATAAGTTTCAAAGAAGTTTAATATTGCATCGTCCCAATAATCACCGTTACCACTACAATCCCGTTTTAAGATATAACAAGAACTTGAAACATAGAGCGATTAATGTAAATTGTTCTGGTTCTATGACATCTGGAGGCAGCAGCAAGGTGCTAAACCAACCGAGATGCGATTTTCAGCTCGACCGGGATTCGATGGACCAAGGAATTGAAGAGTTAAATCAACAAGAAATGTTTGATGTGAGGCATACTACCAAACTGTTTGGAACTACCCCAAGTGGGAATCGAGAAGACAATATACACCGGCCACGCAACGATGCTCAGCTCGACCGGGATTTGATGGACCCAGGAATTGAAGAGTTAAATCAAGAAGACATATTAGACGAGAGGCCTCGAATCAGTCTGTTTGGAACTAGCCCAGGTGGGAATCGAGAAGACGATCTACGGCCAATATTAAATCAGAGCTACGCGTATGCGCCTGGTCAAAACGACAACAATTTCCTTTACCGGATCACCGTTTCTTGTGGTTTGAAATCAAAACAGGAAAGAATCGATCATGCCATAAACACCGTTTTTAAAACTCCGATCCAACGAGAAAACGAGATCAAAATAGAAAAACACGACGAACACATTGGACCAAAACCCGACATTTCAACCGTGTTAAAAGAATCTAACTTTAACAGATTAGTAAAAATGCTGAATCGGCAACCACACTTCAACCCATTAGATCAATCGAGGGTCCTCTCCCATTTAAGACGTGTTATGCGGGAAGCTAAATGTTCGGATCTACTAAATTCACATATCCTAGACGAGACATGCGAAGACCACAGGATTAATGTGTTGGACATGAGATTGCGTCTCACTAAATACAATGCTCATTTCAATGTGCCTCGAGGGAATAGTCGCTATCGAGGTTATGTAAAATTTGCCTGTATAGCACTTTCCTGTAGTAAGGAAGCCACGGATAACTCTTTCGGATATTATCACACCGGTGGAAACGACGGTGTGTGGACCCCCGTACCCATAAATCCTGAAGTCTTCAAGATTCTACCACACATAAATCCGAGAAAATCGATAATGCTGGAGAACAACGTATACTTCATACGGGATAACGAGTTGGGTATTATAGATCTGTTTTGTCAGTGGCAACGGGCAACTATCATGTCTATTCCGTTTACCAATACTAACACGAACGAGTTGATAGTAGCCCGATCAAATCAAAGAAAGATCTGCATTGTCGACATGTCCAAAAATCGGTGTTGTTATATTTCCACGACAGGAATCACACAGATCACGCCGTGGACATTGCTTAAGCAAGTACTACCGATAAGACTTTCGAACATTAACAGCGTGGAATACCTTCTGGAAACAGATGAGGGCCAGGAGATGATAATCGTCCCGACACCACCGACAAAGCAGCAAAGCGTTTTGTCAGATTTACTCACTCGACCTCTGGCGCAAGTACCGCAAATTCATGAATTTAATTTACCCTTCTCCGAACCACCCAACCAATTTGACATCACATTGTTAAAGCTGGGATTTGTTCAAATAAAGCTTTCTGCTTTCGACCAAAATCGGGACACGAAGTATCTCCTTGTGAGTGTTGAGATATTGAATAATGTAGTGGATAAGTACTTGGGGAAAAATGACAACGAACACGTATCTCATTCGTAAATTTATATGGCTTTAATGAAATCTACAACTTTATCATCATCGGCGGAATAATCCTCAGCGGATATTTTACTGTCATTATTGTCGATAATCAGCAGATTTTTCTCCTTCGAAAGCCATTTATCGTGATATTCGTTTAGAGAATAAAAAAAGTTAAGCCCTATTTCTCTTTCCTCTGGTCGATTTCTTTGTCTCGTTCTTTCCAAACAAAGTTCTGGAGTCGTATCCATATATATGAATCCAGACATTTGAAAACCTTCGGGTAACAAGGACTTCAAAATGTTATTATAGACGATCCATTCAATTTCGCTTATTTTTCCGAAATCCTTTTGAAGTAATGTGAAAACATTTCGATTGCTGAGGTAACATCGCTCTACTATCACCGTCTTGTAGGCAGACGATGAGATTATATCATTCACGCATTTTAAATGACTCGCTAGAGTAGTCAGTTGGAATGGAAAAGCGTACCTGTCTGGGTCCTTGCAATACAAATCAAATAAGTTCACATTTTTTCCATCGGGACTTTCAATATTTTGCCAGTCCTGGAGAGGTTCTGGCACAAATAGATACTGCGGGAGATTTCGTTGAAGAGCTTTCAAAAATGTGCTCTTCCCGGCGCCGATATTTCCTTCGATCGAAAACACATTTGTTGTTGCCGACATGCCGTCCTTCGTAGAATGATCTGAACGGTCGTATTACACCGATTATATCATGAATATACTCGAATCAACAACAAAATTATTTCTCAGTATGAATTGGTCAAAATGTTGTCACATAGCATAGAACATATTTTTGACGGTTTACAATTCCGCACGATATCGAATACAACATTTCTACTGTCTTGTTCAGTGTCTATGAAATCTGGATACTTTATTTCTTTTGTTTTTGACGATTCCAAAGCAACGAGATATGGACCTCTGTCAGCGTTAACTGTCAGAAAAAAGTAAAAATCATATAAAATGTAATTTGCCAAAACGGTGGCTGTTCTACCATTTCCGTCGGAAAATGGGTGTATTTCAAGGAACACGCAAAAAAATAAACTGGCAAGCTGAATCCTTCTTCTCATTTTTTGAATAGAGTCTTTAATGGTTTCGATTTCGAGCTGAATTTGATTAACTATATCGCATAAACATTGCATTGCAACATGTACGTATTTTGTATGTAAAAAATGTGGATGAAAATATTTAGTATATCTGGGAAGAACAGAAAAATTACCATTTCTTTCATGTATGCCTCTCAAAAATAAACGGTGAATTTCGATGATGCATTCGTTTACTTCGAGGTACCCTAAGCACGTTGTTTTTATTAAATTGGTGTAATTCAAAACTGCCCCCAAGTTAGTCAATTCGTTCGGTCGTAGGTCTTCTTGAGAAATCAGTTGCTTACCAAATTCAACGTTTGCTGAGGAAATATCTTTGACACGTTTACGGGGGATGCTTTTATCAAATATAGCAGATTCCGGACATTCAAAATCCAAAAACTCGGTTGTGTACATAATCAGCTTTTATTTGTGAGCAAGTTCTCATGTTATATACATATATTTTCTCAACCAAAATGAATGATCGATTCTATGGCACCAATGACAGAGTCCTTCTTGATTCGCCATTCGTTGTTACCTTTCAGCGATGGAAACAAAACTATTTTACGATCGTTCGCACTGATGGAAATCACAGACACCGATTTCGGACGAATTCCAAAGCAAACTCTCATCGGTAAATTTGATTTTGGTACAGCTTTGTGAAACTGATATCTCTCCCAATCTTTGTAGAGATACCTCGTATGCATCTCAATTTCACTGGTGATAAGTATCGCTCTGTCTGGATCTGCAAAATTGCCACAGATCACATTTGCAATAGCCGCCGGACTGAGGGTCCTTTCTTGATGTTTCAAACATTCCGAAAAAGCAGAGTCACCATCTTCGTGTTTCATCAGCACCATTTTTTGAGGAACGTCGATTGTGGTAGAATCGTAGGAGCAAGTGACTGTCAGGCCTTGAATGTCAGTTGCGTTCTCCAACAGCATCTTCAGTATGTCGCACATATCGTTTTCACCGGAACATTGAATCGGGATGTCGAACCATTTTCTCGAGTACACCAATTGTATGGTTTGATTCTTCAACGGCTCAGAACAGTAAGCGTCGCTTCCATCAACAACGCAAAGCCATCGTGGAAATCTTTGATCGTGCAATGCCACTTGCTGTATGACTTCTTCCCGCGAAGCTTGGTTTTGCTTTATTACCTTCGAGTGTTCTTGCATACGTTTACCAATATCGTATAATTTCCTATCGCCATTGTAATGAGTGTATATCGAGTAAGTTTCCTCGATTCTTTTGCTGCGAAGACTGTTCGAATCCATGGTTGTAGCGGTTGTGGTGTTTCTCGTATCTGGCGATCGATTTATACTTGATTAATAAAATAATGCACAATGTGGTATATAAAGCTCTCTATATTAGCATATAAATGTTTTCGCGAGTTGACAATGACTTCGAAAGGAATCATTCTAGATGTCTTGCCTAGACTCATTAAATGGAAATTTGGTTTCTTGCATAGCATCTACCAAATACTGAAACGTTGTCCACAGTTAAGCGCTTGTGAGTTTGGAGAATTCGTAGCTAATCGGTATCGTGATAAGAAGTATTTAAACCTGTACAACGCATTTATGCGTCTGTTTTGTTCCACAAAGAAAAACGGAAAGTTGTATGATAACGTTAATCGGTGTTGTCTCTCTGAGCTACCAGTGACAAGCTGGAAGGCTATGATTTTAGAAAACTTCTACTACTTCAAACTTGTTTTTCCAGCAGCCCTAGCATTTTTCGCAAATCCGTCGTACGATGAGCATGCAAAAACGGCGAGGAAACTGATTCTTAGGAAATATAGTATTTTTTTGAGCAAAGACTCAGACCTAAACAACCGGTACAATTTGTGCGAAGTTTGGCGGTTGAAAGTTAGGTATTTAAGAGATAATATATCGAGTCGGTGTTTTTATCCCATCAACGTGATTAACAACCAAAAGCTCGCTAAACGAGCGACTACAAATCAAAAAGTCTTGGTGGTCAACTACAAAGATGTTGAACACATCGCCACAGTCATCTACACGAATTACTCGTTTTTGATAAACAGCAGGCATTTCATCGTCGCTAAGGAGAAGGCAGCGTTCTCAAAATTTGATAATCTGTGCAAGCTGAAATTTGTTGCGCCATATAATGCTAAGGCTTCTTTCGAACGTGTTAAGATCGAGAAGCACGTCCCCTTATATTTTCTGTTCAAGCGCGAGAAAGATCTCATATTTCTTATCCGTGTGCACAACGCATACGTTTGCGAAGGAAAATGTTTGGGATGTATAGAAATACCGGTTCCTAATGAAATAAGAGCTGCATTGATTCCGATACAGTCGATCGAACAGTACGTTTCGTATCTGTCCAAAACTAAACGGGTTCATGATGTTTCTGTCGATACTCGCGAAGACGTATCGGACATACGGACGTTTAGAAACTATTTAGAGAAAACCGGTTTTGTGGCGATCTACAACTTGAAAGATTACGACACTCTAACCTTCGTTAAGAACAGAGTAGCTCACTTGACGACTACTTTCGAACGCCCTTTGCCGAAAAAACCTTTCTACGAGATAAAAGGAAAGCCAATGGCAAAAATTGAAAAGATGATGCGTACTATGACCATGACTCGCTACAAAACCAAAGCTTCGAGCAACAACTCCGTTTCGTTTAACGTTAACTATCAAGGATCGATCAGCACGATCCAGCTGGCGCTGAGTCGTTTTTTAAATGAAAACAAGGATATAAATTGCAAAATCTCAAAACCGATTTGGGTCAGTAACGTTTGCACAACGCTGGATTCTATTCACGCCGGTATTCAGAATACTCACGTTTACAGAAAGAAATGTTTGAAAAGCGAAGATCGACTGTCGTATCCGATGTTGAACTTTCCAGTCGCCGTGACTCTAATCAACGATTCGGATAAAATTAAGACAAATTCGGTGAACAACAACAGAACTTCACTTAACACATGTCGCATGTATGGTCAGGAGTTGAAATCGGCACTAATTCAGAGCGTCGATCATATAAAGGAATGCGGTGAAATAGACCACGAATTGGTTCGAATATTTTACAGAATCGAAAACCGCGTAAGCGAATTGTTGCCGAGAAATGTAATTATGTTGATACATTTGCTTTATTTACATAAGGAGGAAATGATGTACAAAAATGATGATATCGTGAAATTCTTTGAGCAGAAGTTTCTTTGTTCACGGATTCTTACATCATGCAACCGATCGTTTACCACTTTCCATTTATACTCAAAAAAATACAAATCGGACGCCATCGATAACGTGAGCATAAAATCTGTGAAATATTTCGATGAGCACCCACCCTATGTTGATCGCGATGAGTTGTACAAAGTTTACAAAAACCATTTTCAGGATGTGGGTTCTTTAAATCGAAAGGTTTTCAAACGCCGGGGACGAAACTCAAACGTTATCGATCTGATCCTGAATTCAAAGAATGATTTTTTTCAATCGGAGAGATGTACGAAACTGATAACGTTGCTCCAAAAAAAGTACAACCATATGCCAGATACACAATCGGCGATTGAATTAATTTCTGGTTATAGGGAATATAAGTTCGGCGTTTAGCCGTTTGGTGATCAGTTCAAAAACGCAAACGAACATGTCTTGCGGTGATTGCGATCAAGAAATGCATCTCCTCGATGGGAAAATACAATATCAAGTAATGGCTGGATGTGCTAGATTCGAAGAGTTATCAGAATACTATCGGAACGTTGCTCATGCTATACTGCAACAAGTGATGAAAAACTATTTTACCTTGTGCGATAAAAGTGCGATACAGCTTCGATGCGGTCTGACAAATTGCTACACAAGAAATTACGACTATTTTATGAAACATATAGTCGTCATCGGAAAGCTCAATAGACTGATGGACGTCACGGATATTTCGACGTCTAAATTGATGGTGGACATTCGTCGAGACCTGAAGCAATTGTTTGGCCGTGTTATGCGCGGAATTTTTCCAAACCACTTTGTGAAGTATGCGCCTTCTGAGGAAGAACTGGAGTCTAAAGTCTCAAAGATAGATGAAAAGTTGAACTATGCATTTTCATTACTCGAAAAAGAAAACAGTATTTAAAGGCATGGTTTCAAAAACTGTTAATATGCTTTCATGAATGTTGTTATTGTATCATGTATATTGTTGATTACCACAATCGAATAGTAAATTTACCACTGTATGAATGGCTCGGTTGTTTTAATTCCACCGTTAGTGATGTAGATAGCTCGATAAACACGATCCTCTGGGGTAAACTACCGTTTCATTCTAATGTCGTTGGCGACTTGATATTTCGAGAAGAAGGTTATGTGTGGGAAAAGTTGTTTCTCAAACGATCGAGCGATTTTTTGAAGCCAATAAACTACTACAACAATATTCGGGGAAGAGGCCACGATTTCAAGCTCGTTCGCGAATCCAAAAATGCCGGCTCTGTGAAAGAATTCATTACACAAATTCTTCATCACAAACCCAACTATTTGGACTTTCTTCAAATTTACCACAGAATGGCGGAGGAGGAAGATATCCATTATGAGATGTTTCAAAAATCGTTCTTTTACGAGATATTTTTTCACCTACTGAAGAAAGAGTCACTCGTTTGCAGACCAATTTTCTTGGCCATCTGTCGAAAGTTCTTAGGGTTGGATGTAAACGAAAGTTTTCTGAACGAAGTACTCGAATTTTACTCACACAAATACGCCTATCAAATCATTCCCCGGAGGCACGGTAAAACCTTTATGACCGGCTGTGTGTTTGTGGCGCTACTTTTCACGTCTCTAACGTGCGGATTGATGTTAGGATATTATTCGCATACGAAGGATTTAGCGCAGTCAGTAAAGAGTTTCGTCATCAGTAAATGCAAGGAATGGAGTTTGAAACTCACTCAATCGCGATACAGCATAACGACACCCACCGACACAGTCGTCGTAAAAATCATGAACGACCAGAGCACTACCATTTACACGAATAATGATGAACAAGACGATTTTAATTGCCTGGCAAAATTCAAGAGCGCGAGAAACGACAACGCTCTGCGTGGGGATGATCTCAACATTTTGATAGTGGACGAGGCATTTTCTATCAACAAGAACAGATACGGTACCATATTAGCGCACGGTCAGAAGGAGGAGGCAAAGATCATATTTCTTACTTCACCGGTAAACCATAAAGTGGATGAAATGTGCGAAATTACGAGAAGTCTAAAATGTAGGAAGGATATAAATTTGTACCACGTATATTATTTCTGTAACAACGTAGAGCATTTGAAATACGCCACGAGGTTTCCAGCTTGTCCGAAGTTAATATTTTACAAACCGGATCATATAACTATCGACGAAACAAACAGATATCTCTCGAATCTGTTAGCCCATTCAAGTTCAAGTTACGAAGACGAGTTAGGCATAACGACGGGTTTGCCATCCCTGAACAAATTGGGATCGATTAAACTGTGTCCGTTTTCCGAGAGATTTCTCACTTACATGAAATACAACGTGAACATTATCAATGACTCTTCCTGCGTGGAGAACGTGTTTATCTATCTCGATCCAAATTACTGCGATTCGCTTTCCAGTGGAATCGGTTTGATGGCTAGCGGATTAACGAAAGAACAAACGCCGTGCGTTTTATACCTCGATCACAAGTTTATAGAATCCGAAGAGTTGGGTCAGGTGAATGAGCTCATCGTCAAGATGATTCTTAGATGCATACGCCACGTGTCTTTGGCTGTTTCAAACAAGAGAACGAGAGAAGGTTTCCATAAAGTGGTTAACAGGAACTTTTTTGTTGCCGTCGAAAACAATTCCCAGAGAAGTAACTGCGTCGTTATATATGATAAGTTGAAAGCTTGTTTTAGAATGAGCGAGATTAATGTATATTTGTACTACACACCCTCTGAAAATCGTTTAACAAAGGAATTGCATAAAAGAGCCGGATACACACTGTTAAATAAGTTCACTCTATTTTCGCAAACCATACAGTGTATTAACGAGAAGCTCGTGTGGTTTTCAAACCTGCTACATTCTTACCATTTGAATCGAAGTGGTAAAAACGAAATCGAGTATCTCGAACAAAATCTCAGAGATTTTAAGTTCTGTCCCCAAGAAAAAAAGTTCACTGGTAAAAGTATAAATTCTACCGACGATTTGATCGTAGCTATGATCATGAGCATTTACCTCGCCAGAACGTATACATCGGCGGTTGAAAGCTCAAGTTGGCTTTCTCTGAGTTGCTGGGCCCGAATTTCGGGTGGATAAAAAAAAGTATTTGAAGGAATATGTTAATTGTACAAAACCGCATCAAAGTTAAAATATGGCTGTTTCCAAACACGATGCGATGTACGTTGAAGAATACCGGACCGACGAAGCAAGATTGAATTCTTATTTAGGCAATAGAGACACATTCGTCGTGAGAATACCGGAGGACGTGGAATTGTATAAATTAGTTTTGAAATCAAATTTGCGCAGTTTGATCATGAACGAATTCGTAAATGCGCTGCATGCAGAGTCCATCGAGACGCAATTTGAATTTATCAATCAGATACCACTCTGTAATAAATGCAGTGACGACAGCGCCATTCAAAATTACATTATTGAACTTTTGACTTGGACTCCAACAAGCGATTTAAAGAATGTCAAAATTAATCCGCACGCTAGTCCTCGACACCGGGAGTTATTTGATTACCATGTGGAAATTTTAGGCTACCGAAACGAAATGATTCCGTTGGCTAAATTCTATGAGGCTCCACACGCTCTGTTGTCATTCTGCGAAGACCTTGCAGACGAAAACGAACAGGCGTGTTTTGCGAAATATTTCAACGGAACTCGATGGTGTAGATTGCAACTAAACGAACATGTCAGGAGCTTTTTATCGAATTCAAATCCAAATCAGTATTCGATAGTAGGAGAAGAGTTATGGTTTGTTAGCGACAACACATTTTTGGCTTGCGTAAATTTATTTAACGACATGCCGATGCAACAATGTCAACTCGCAGACTGTAATGACTGGATGGATGGGTTCAAAACAGTAAATATTCAGTTATGTGTCGATGGAGAGAATATTTTTATTCTCAATAGGCTTAAAATGCGTGTTGCCGAAGTTATACCGATACTGTATCCTCGACGGGGATTTAGAGTGATGAACTGGTATTCCCTCCGTCCCGATGAGTATAAGATACTGAAAGCGAACGAAAATTATACACTTTACGAAATTCGGGCGAGATATCTAAAGAAAACATTAACGGCTTGTTTCAGAGAAAGCCATTACAAAATGATCGAACTGCTAGATAAAACCGTATGCGAATACACCATTATGGAAGGGTTGTACAAACAAACTGGATCCGATGACTTTATGCTGCGTACCGATATTCCGAAAGACGACAGAAGTTATGAGATTGCATATCTTTTAATCGAAAAAACGCACCTAGAGAAATATTTGAAACATTTCCTTACAGCTATCCCTTCAGAGGCAGGAGATCTAAAGAGAAAGACCACAGCTAATTCCGATCCCGATGAAAAACAACGGATTCGCAGATTAGCGCAAAGAAGGAAAACTAGAATTGTTGATGAGGACATCAATAACATTGACATGACAACGTTCAAAATTTAAAATATTTTTTTCCAAATGTCGATAATAAATGCCAACAAAGTCAAACCCCAATGTTTCTTATGCTTCGGTTCGTACGGGAACATCATCCATCCTCCTTGGGCGCAGATCCAATCTTCCACTTTTCTGTCGCGCAAATAATAAACGACGTACTCCAAAATTATGTACGGCTTTTCAAATTGAGCTTGAGCTATACACGCTTCGAACAACAGTCCAGCAAACGCAACTATCGCCAAAACACGACCCCAATGTATGTCATCTGAAGGTATAATGTCGTCCATCAGAGAGAACAATGTCTCTTTCGTGTATGACGAGACATCTTCATAATCGTGTTCTCGCTTGTACTGTTCTTCAATCTCAATAATAAACGGTTTTATTTTATTTAAGACAGCGTGAGTTTCTTTTTGTCCTCGCCATTGTCCGTGCTTCTTTAGTTTCTCGTTTAAGTACAGGTGTAATAGAAGTCCTGTTTCTTCCATCGTTTTGCCTTATTGAAGAAATCTGGAGAACGATTGCTTATATACTCGCAGAAAGCAATGAATCAAAAGCAAGCGAGACAGTTGTTAAATATGAAATTACAAACTCGGGTGAACGAAGCCAAATGCAAAGCTCTAATCGACGACAAGCTTCTATCTAGTCTTTTTTCGCAGGACATACAGCAAATGCATTATGAAACAGTGCACAAGAAACTACAGATGGCTTGCGCTTCTAAGCAATTATCTGTAGCACACAATAAATTTCTCTGCAGTGCTTTAGAACAATATTCGAGCGCAATCAAGTCTAACAAAGCCTTGTTATCTACCGTGAATACGCAGATTGACCGTTTAATGGATAAAGAGAAAGATTTGCTAGAGCTGCGTGAAGAAACTATTCTCGGTGTTAAACAAGCTATGGACATAGAGGTGGATTCTGTACTAGAAGATACCTATACCACGCCGTCGGCTCAAGACAACCTAGATGAATATCTTTATTGTGCGATGCCTAATGTGCCTACAAATAGCTTATCGTCAGATAATAAAAAGGCGTTGACTTTTGGCAACGTTATAATCAAGACAATAGATGAATCAGAGTCTGAAAAGCAACGTTTAAACGAAGGCGATGACTCCGAGAATGCCGGTTTGAGAAAACAACAACATTTCGAAGAGGATCTAGAGATTTATCTAAATAACGACGAGAATGAAAACGACAATGATATTTCTGAAATTCAGACTTTAATCTAACAATAGAGGAATTCCAATGATTTCGCACGCAATTGACAATCTATTAGCCGTATTATTCCGTTTCTCTTTTGAAGCCGCTAGGTCTTTATTCTTATTGCTAATAAAAAAGGTTGGAGCAAATTCGTATTGCTGCTGTTTCTCAATCACATCCAGTTGGCTATTTGCGATGAACGTGTTGCACACTCCCAAGCATTCCTTCTTCAAAAGTTTAGTTAGGTTAGCGTACTGCCGCAGACTAACAGTGTCCGTCTTCAAACTCAATATGATCGATTTTAAGATTTCTATTACATCCCAGTCATTGATGCTTTTTTCTCGTTCTGTGCACACGTTCATAAAAAAGTGATTTCTGATTACGTCGGGGTTCAGAATTTTGACGGTAGCCTTCAGCCCGTCATCTTCCAAATTTAACTGTTCTTCTGTCAAAACGCTCATTATTGTAACAACTGCCGCGTCTAACAGCGTCACCGTGTTAAATGGCATCGAATCATAGTACAGACCCAAAACCGATACTAGGTTGTTATCGAACGAAGAACAAAGCGTGCACGTTGTTATCGGCGAGGCAATGATGCTCTTGACATTGTCTGGCGAAGTCCAGTAATCGTGGTATAATTTAGTTATCTTCCTATAGGCTTCGTTTTTACATTCTCCGAATAATAAATCTGACAAAATAGTCATGATTTTAAACAAGTTGTATCTCGTGACCGCACTGCTTCAAATACTGTTTTTTGCGCGTCTCGAAGAAGTCATTTTGATAAAATTTAAAATCGTAAATCTCCTTGTACCTCAATCCGTTCACGAACCAATATTGACTAATGATCTTTTTTATGTAAAACGGATCTCCGTGTAACACACTTTGGAAGTACATCGGATTGATCTCGATTACACCCACGACCGTCATAAATATGGTAGCCATAACGATATCGGCGAGTGAAATTATTCTTAACGGCGCTTTATGCTGTAATGCGGTGATCAAACACTGGTAAGAACTCCAGTGCACCAGGTGAGCTTCGGCCCAGTACAGGTTTTTAAGCTTTTTGACAACGGGATATAGCATCTTCTCGTCAACGCCACTCGAAGCGGAGGGCGAATAATTGATTAACAGTCTATTCACGTTTGTCTCGTTGTAACCAGATAAAGAAGTCATGGTCAGAAATGAATTGATGAAAAACACAATCATCGTGTTAACCATGCTGTTGATCATCAAGCATCGAGGTTTTCCGTAACTTCTGAGAAGACTATGAAAGAACTGCTCGTACGATTCTTTGTGTGCATCTTTTCGAAAGTGTATTGTCTCGTGGTAACTGTATTTGTCACTCATGACTTTTCGAGTATTAAAGGGATTGATAAGTCGTCAGCGAATTTATATGATGATGAATATGCTTTCATAATGCTTGGCGAAAATTGCGTTGATGAAGCGATTATTCGAAATTGGTGCAGCCAGTTTATTATCGCTGATGCAAACGAGAAGCTATGTTTCGCTAATTCAGAGAGTATCGAAGGACTGTATACATTATGCTACTCGAAACAAAATATCAGCGTTCGTTTGGACGTTTCTCTTCTAAAAAAGTTTTCTTTGCTGCGTGTATTCACCTTAGTTTTACTGCATCATATCAGTCATTACTTCCAAACTCGTCAGACTTCGTCCTCCGCAATTATAACTTTGCTGACAGACGTTTTCAATAACGATTTATCCCAACTGCGAAAGGAGGTGCAGGCTGTACAGCAAAACTATCAATTGAGGCGAATCTTTGAAACGATCGCGTATCACTTCGGTCAAACATATGGAGTTTTGACGAACATTTTAAAAGGATTTCTGCAATACCCACCTCAGTATCAACCATTTTATTTGCCTCCTTTGATTATGAGAAAATACGAAGAAGACAATCAACCGTTACTCTTCTATAACAGCACGCACGTAGTCCCGGTTGAGTTTTACAAGTATGATTTTGAGCAATTCATCACCGTTTTAAATCCATCTCCCAATTATGATTGTCGGTATAATTTCGTCATTCTAGATTTTCACACTGCTGTATCTCGAATACAACCAATGTTTCAGTACCAAAGAGCAGCTCGAGCCAAACAATCTTCGGCTAAAACAAACACCGTAAAAATGTATATGTTTTTATTGACCATCTACGACAGATATTTTCAGGTGTTAGCGATTTATCCCAAAGACTCCATTCAAAAATGTATCAACGAGTGAGATACTGCAGGCTGCTCAAATTTTCGATTCCCTTTTTAGCTGAGACGTTTTGAACGAAGAAATTGTACTTCAGATATTTGACATTGGACATGAAATTATCGAAATAATAGTCCGATAAAAACGTCTTGCTTTGTTCGAGATTGTAAACCGTCTCACAAATAAACTTTGCTAAATACTTTAATTCTTTTGTCACTTTCGAGTATTCCATCGAAGCAGCTGCAGAATGAACATCGCCCAGAATATTCAAAATGCCCTTCGGATCTCCGTTATCGTGGGAGTTGTAGTACAACATGAACAGTATGGTGAACGCTCCGGGATAAAGCTGACATACGTTATTAGTGCAAGTGTTGTGAATATATTTATTCCTGAGCTCTTCCTTAATGTTCTCTCTTACTTTCGACTGGGTGTTTTTCAAGAGAAATCTCAGCATGACATACTCTGCTACGAGGAAGGGATAGAGTTCCGATCTGAAGACGAACAAAGCATTATCGTAGGACTCCTTGATTTCACCCGTATTATCGTTGTAGTCGAAATAGTTTATTCTGGTAAACACAGGCAGTACATGATCGTGCAACACGGCAGGATCGGGCGATGGCAACGGATCTATATTCGTTATCTCGCGAATCATAGAGTCGAAGTCGTACTGCTGCGTCCTGTATATTCCGAAGAGGAAATTCAAAGCGTTGTATTCTCCCCAGTCGATCGCATTTATACAGTAAACGAGCTTATTGAGAACACGGGCGACTTTGAAACTGTATGTTTGATCAGAAAGCACCTCATAATCTTGTAGCAAGCATTTGAAGGTGTTCGCGTATAGCGTATGTAAAAGTTCCTTATTGTGTTGTCGGCTATTAAAGCTAAAGAACGTTTCGTTGTTGTTGTTGTATTTCAGAGGCAAGTCTTTAACCCAAGGCACGGTATCGCGGAGTTGAAAACTTCTCTTGTATATAAAAAAACGTTTTCTCACGTAGCTGAGAACGGAGTTCTTATTATTTACAAGTTGACGCCTGGCTATGTATTCGATCGCGTATTCGCGTTTCTTGCTGATCACCCGTACAAGTGAATCCGACACGCTTGGATTCTCCGTAACCATCCTATTGCTTGAGACGGCGTGAAAAAAATCATCCACACATTTTGTACTGAAATCTTCGTCCCGAGCACGATGCGATTTCAATTTGATTGCTCGAAGATAACGCTTTAGCCGTTTGACGTGTCGCTTCCGTCGATCGGATAGATGCTGAAAACGTTCTCGACAAATATGCAGGATTTCATCCCTCATTGTTGTAGTTCGTATTCGATTGAACGTCATTTGTTCTTTAATACATTTTTCAACACACGAACAAAGGTAATCATTATTTATTTTAAGTATATAGGGTCGCGCCTAGACACTGTACATTTACTCTCATTGACAATGTTTTATTACACAGTGCGAGACATTGGTTCTATAAATGAAATAGAGACGTTTTTCGCAGAAGCAAAACCGACGGTGCAAACAAAAGACGCGTTATTACAACAGTTTCCAGATTTTTCAGAATCGAAGGAATACATCGAGTCGTTTCCTCTTCCTAACGACGAGAGCAACAACACCGTTTTGTCGTTTCCTCATATAATAGTAGCCATAACCGGTCATGCCGGATCGGGTAAAACGCACATTCTTAAACACATTGCTAATTGGAGACGTACGATGTTCTACGCTCCGACCAATCCTGCTGGCATAAATCTCCAGAATACGTTATGGCCAGCTATGCTTTTTGCCAGCGGAAAGAAAAGAGTATACAGGACCGTTCATTCCTTCTATCAGATCATTCCCGAAGAAAGCAACATATTAGGGCAATATGTTCAAAAAACTAGGAAAGGACGAAATACGTTTGCTAGCTATGACGATTATTTGCTTACAATGTTTCAAGGTTGTAAACCATTTTGTGACAAACTGTTCGCTAAGGAAATGGCAGCCGGTAAACTATCGCCGGAGGAGTTTCGTAAACACAAAGACGAATACTGTAAGAGTCATCTCGTAAGGGAAGGAGAGTACGGGCATGCCGAGGTTATAGAATACTTGCATTCCCTGGGATTGGGAAGCAAGATTCCTCCCATATTACTATACGACATATCCGTATTAGAAGAAGGTGGTCGAACACCAGACTACATGGCTTTTTTGTTCCTATTTTACTTTTATGTCATGCACGTAAAATATCAAACGTACGCGTGGCGACAAGTAATTCCAGCGTTGATTGTCGTCGGATCTCCGACTCAAAGTCAGGTGATAGACGACTACACACCGTTCAGTGCTTTAACATTCGTTGGTCTGCAGTGTATGAAAACATATATAGCCGAAACTCGCGGTATCAAGATAAAATCGTTTAAAGACAATAGGCGAGTAACGACTGGAAACATCGAAAACAATACCACGCTAGCCGCATGTGTGAGTAAAGTGGAACTGGGACGGTCGGTGCACGAAACACTGAAGGACAAGTTTAACTCGGCGTTCGTGACCGAGGAAAAAAACTTTTACGATGCTTTGTTTAAGCCGGGTCATTTTCGAATCGCGAAGAGACAGAATGATCTGAAGACCTTTAAACTGAATGTCTTTAGACAGAACGAGCATAATACGCTGGAAATTCCAGAGTATTTTTTGAGCAATGTCGACGTTCCTTCGTTTGCAAATATCGAAGGCCACATCAACGCAAAATTCAGGAGTGAAACGTTTCAGGAGCTTTGGGTCAACACTAAAAGAACGTCTAAACTATTCGAAGAAGAGTTTTTCGTGTATAAAACATCGAGAACTGTTTTGAAAGGTTTCAGATATCTGCTCACCGAGTATCACACTCTTTACATCTACAGTTACGCCGGCACAATCGAACAGTTTGTAGAGGTTACTGATCGACTGAAGTCCTACATGGTGAACGATCGCAGCAACTGCGTTAACTTCTTCGTTAACTGCGCCAAATACATGATAGAGGACATTTACTCGAACACGGCCGAACAGGTGGTTGAAAGTTTGACCGCTTTGATGAATCAGCGTTCCCCCGAAGACGACCAGTTATCAATTCAACACTTATTTTCTCTGAAAGCATTGTTGCAACACGTTGCCTTAACGGATAGACTAAAAAATAAGATTTATTCGTACGCCAGCGAAAAAAGTGGTACGTGTATTGCACTACCAAAAGACCTGTTCACGTTCATTTTATTGGACACCGCCATAAGAAAATCACACAACCCCAACGAACTAGATTCCGTTTGTTGTTATCTGCAATACTGCGACTGCTTGACGTTTAAAATGTACCCTAAAACAAAATCAGTAAGTACTTGCGAACTAACGAACAACGAACCGTGCCAACGAACACAGCAATCTCACAGCAGCCAGCTTAACTTTCGCAAGTTCAAAAGAAAACGAGCTCAGTATGAGCAGAACGATAATGACGACGATATTGATATCATCGACGACAGTCAACAAATGGAGGACATGATGAACAGGTTAGCGAACAAATCTTTTTTCAAGATTATTCCTCTTGTTCTACACATATGCGGTACAATTGACTCGATGCAAGGATTAACCTCCCCGGGTCCCATACTCGCCTTGTTAAAGAATGGTGATCGGGGAGAAGACTATATCGTTGCGATGACAAGAACAAGCAATCCAGACACCCTCATTGTCGCAAACAAAGTGTTTGATCAGAAGTACCAGCCCATCGCATACGAGACCAAGCAGCTGATAAAAATTATTAATAATGCACAGAAGCGGGACGGATGGTTGTGAGGAATTTTAGTATAAAAATACTAGACTCGCTTAATAATCGTCATTCGAAATCATGGCGACTGTGAATCAACAAGCTGATTTTAGACTTTATTCCGAACGATTGAAAACGTTCAACCATCCGAATTTTAAACTGCCGCAAGATAAAGAGGAATTAGCTCATCAGGGATTTATTTTCAGTCCGACAGATCCTAACTGTGTTCGGTGTGCTTTTTGTGGTACGATGATTTGCGATTGGACACCCGCTGATCTAATAGTTGAGCAACACAGAACGTACGCTCCTAACTGCGAGTACTATGCCATCACAGGCTACTTCGGCAAAAACACGTTTTGCCCGAACAGCTGTTGTCATCGAGAAAATAAACACTTAATTACCATCAACAACACAAATACGGGTGTCGGTTCTTCCGCAACTTCGAAGAAGGGAAACGATGTGTTGTGTGCGAAGGCAAATGATATTCCACCACCAACGACCACAGCCCTGC
This sequence comes from Cyrtodaria siliqua, assembly GCA_037043455.1. Classification (NCBI taxonomy): domain Eukaryota; kingdom Metazoa; phylum Mollusca; class Bivalvia; order Adapedonta; family Hiatellidae; genus Cyrtodaria; species Cyrtodaria siliqua. The sequence goes on along the minus strand of JAWPHD010003023.1, from coordinate 117,333 downwards.
CGTTTGGTTTCGGTAAAAACGCAGCAACAACGAGCGGTTTCGGCGGTTTTAATTTCGGAAGGGAATCCAAGCCGCCTATCGGAGGATTTGGTGCTTTTTAAGAAGACATTTTCCGTTGATTTGATTGTTTGAATAAAAGCAAATTCCTATAATTGTATTTTCTGATTATTTATGTCTCTGAATTTGGTTAATACACATAGCCTTTTGTAATGGACATCATGAAGATCTCTATCATGAGCAAATATTGTCTAGTGAAACAACTGGAAGAAGGAGGAGAAGGACAGGTTTTTCTGGCCACCAGAAAATCTGACGGAAATTCAGTCGCTATAAAATGGGCAGAGTGGAACACTAACAAATGGGACGTTCCTCCTGAGATTAACCACAATTTAATGTTGAAAGACGCCGGTATAAATGGTGTCAATAAAATGATTGAATATGAAGTCAATTCGCAAATGGGGATATACGTTATGATTTTGGAGTACATTCCAATTGACTTGTTCGACTATGTTTTGAAAAACTGGCATTTGAACGAATCCTGCTACAAGGACTTAATAGCTCAAATCGTTCGGGCTGCCCTCGACATGCAGAATACCGCTGGATTATCTCACATGGACTTAAAACTGGAAAACGTGTTACTTAATCCCGAGACCAAACGGATTCAGTTGTGTGACTTCGGGAAGTGCGTCTCTGTTAAAGAACCGTACATAAAAATGGGCAATGCTGGAACGAAAGCCTTTTATTCTCCAGAATCATTAGAGGAAGACAGATTCTACCCTACTCGAAGTATTGTGTGGACAATCGGAATACTGACTTACTCGATTCTCCACGGTACAAACGTTCCATGGGAGCAATACACTGACGGTGATGTCGACCGCTTAACTTTCGACAGACACGTATCCGAAAAAGCGATACACTTTGTATTGACGTGCTTGGAACCAGACGTGAAAATTCGACTAAAATTGGACCATTTGCCAGATATTCCGTGGCTGGCAGAGTTAAAAAAATGAACAAATACGATGATTAAATATCAGATTGTAGTAGTAATCTTATTTTTGTCTTTATTTTATCCTTATGAGTACAGAAGTCAAAACAGTAGACTAGACAACCGGTGCACATATTCCTGAGAATGAAGGTTTTGTCAATATGTTCACTCTCCAAAACGTGTTCTCTGATACGATCAAAACACGTCTCTGCGTTCTGACTGTGATTGCAACCGCACGAAAAATGTGCGTTTCTGCTTTTCTCGTTTATTTCGACGGTTAGGATGTTGTAACACTTTCTACTTTCGCAGCACATGGTAGTTATATACTTGAGTTTCTTTGTCTGGCTGATGTTCATTAACGCTAGATGTTGATAAGTTATCAATCCTTGGCCATCTACGAAACATTTATACGTGTCTACAAATTCGAAATCTGAACATCCGTCGGCACAAGCGAAGTATTTTCGATGGTTGTGGACGTCGTTCATAACGTGCGCTTTCCTGTAAATTTTGTGCTGATAATTAACAGGCTGGTTACACGTTTTGCATAAAATGAACAAACCATTGGAGTAGACGGTTTCAATGCTTTCCTTTTCACCAACACATTTCGAGTTACAAAAACATCCCGGAATGTTCAGAGATAGAATTTTGTTGCTAACAAAGTTCGAAAAGAACGTGACGATGTCTATAACGTACTGCGAAAAAGATAGGTTGTTTGTTTGTATGGGATTGGTGAGCATAGTCTTGATCGTCTGGAAACAATGTCGCCTTGAGCTCGCATCAAACACGGTTCTCCGCTTGAAGTAATATGCGAAATATAACCACGGTTTAGGATAGCATAACTCCGATGTCAACGTTCTGGCTTCCGAGTCTTTCAGTAGACGATTACTGGTGGGATATTTGTACGCAAAATTACACAGTGACTTAACGTTTTGAAACACCTTGGTGTCGGATAGCCACTCCGAGTTGTTGACTTGATTGATCATCTTTTTCAACGAGGTGAATTCCTTCGGAACATCGCATAAAGATGTGAAAATAAAATCGCTCATGTTAAAATGCGTGTGATGATTTACACACAGTTTGTGACCTTTTTGTTTGACGAACGTCACATACAACTCGTGAAACGGCTGTTTTTCTTGGCATATTTTACCAACCGCTACGAGTGTTTTCAGTATACGTTGATGCGTATCGTATGAGGTTTTCTTAAAGTAGAAAATACATAAAATTACAACGAGGTAAAATATATGAAATCTATCTGCAGATGTCCGCTTTGTAGTGCTACTGTATACACACGATAAGAGCCTGTCCTGTTTCAGGTTTTGACGGTAAAGCTTTTTGACGATGAAATATGTGAATCGATAACAGTGAAACGTTGTGAGTGTTTCTTCGAGCTTTCGAAAGCTGACTGTATTAATTCGTTTCAATGACATTACATCTTTCGGTAAATCATATAAAGCCGAGTAGACGTTATTTTTTAGTATTTCAGCGAAAGACTTTTCATTCATGGCTGAAGGTCTAAAGGAATAATCGACGTCGAGTAAGTATCGCCCTTTTATCGAAATGTGCGATTCTTGAGTCTACGGCGATTCGAATTATTTATAAAGCGAGCAATCCATTCCTGTAAGATCTTTATTATTTTCCCAAGTACAAAAATTACCGCATCATATATTCTCGTGCATACCATGGCAAACTCCAGCAGATATTTCTTGAGAAAGTGCCACGAATTTGATCACCTTTATTACGACCAAGCCCTCCCCGAAAATATAAAGAGTCGCGTGTTAGCTAGCTGTATCAACGATCACTTGGACTTGGCCTTAGCTTGCTTTATATACACCGAGGATAAGCGAGCATTACCCGTTGAGTTTAAACCGAAATGTGTGAAGGAGTATCATCACCATTTTTCGGAAACTGAAAACGTGAAAACTGTACGAATCATGTTTACGGATAATGCTGACTGCGCTGATGTTTTGCTGGCCGAAGAAATTACTTACGGAGACATCGACGGTCAAGAATACTCAAAATGTCACCCGTTTTTCTCTAACGGTTGTACTAAAGACATGGCCCTAACGGCCTATTTCGTTATACTAGCTTATGCAGACCCCAAATTTTCAAAATCCACGATGTCTAAACTGAGTTCTTGTTTAGTTCAACGATTCGGAAGAACATTAACTCCGTCTTGTTTGGCTGAATTCTGGAATGAGAGACTGACAACCTGTCGCAAGAATGAAGTTCGAAGATTGAAGGAAAAACGAGCAGATTATTGGCGACTCTCGGCACGACGACATAGTGGCAAATATCGAATAGACGAATTCGAATTCAAAATATTACATGCTAAAATAAAAAAAATCAATGCCAAAATTAAGAATTTATGTCGAAGATCCTGGACATACGTAAGCTGTTATTACGATAAATGGTGGACCAGCGTAAAAGTTTTACACACAGATGAAGGGAATTCGCTCGGCCTTTCTATGTTAAAACTCTATCCGGGCCAAGAATTGGGGGTTGTGACATTGTGTAAAAAGGTAATTTAAAAAATGTTTGAACTCTTCGAAAATAGAGTATATAAACGATCGCTTTAAGTCTTGAATAACATTTCATGAGCAAAAATGTTGCAAACACTTATATTTCTCTTTGGAGCTTTGGTATTAACAATTGCTGACGATTTGGATAAAGAAATGGCCGAGATTTTCAAGCGCAAGTTTAATAGACAAGATACTTTACCGGCTTCGACATTTGGGTTAAGAAGTTGCTTTTGTTCGACTTGCGATCCAGACCACACCGTAGGAAAAGTGTACAATGATAAGTGTTATTTTATTACCACCGATCGATCATTCAAAATAGTGGCGAGTGAGCAGAACAAATTTCGAGCAGTAAAAATCAAATACATGCCCGCTTTTATTACTAGCGAAGCCGAGATGAAAGTGCTCGAGCAAGTGAGTAACGAAATGAAGATACAAAAAAAGAACAAGGTGTTAACATTTGTATTTTACTCGAATGACTTAACATTACTGCATTTGAAACCCCCAATGCCTATACCGTTTCAAGTTACTCCGGTTTGCCGTAAACTCCGTTTAAATCAACGGAAATCTTTGCTCAACGATTGCGAGAATCAACACCAAGCGTTATTGACGGCTAATTCTAGTGATTATTTGTTTCCGCCACCGTTTAAAACGCCATCGTACGATGTTTGTAGTTTTGATAAAGATGCAGTGGCAACCGACACAACCGATAATTGCATCAAGGCAATGCGAGCGAGTACATGTGACGAGGTTGATATAAACAATAATATCGTTTTTGAGAACGTTCATCAGTACTTGGTGAACTTGACTCAAAGAAATGCTTATGATATAGGACCATACAAGCAATATTTTCAAATCGACGATATGGACATGCTGGCTGTTACAAATGAATATTACAGCGTGTTTGCTTATTTTGATGGGTGTATGTACATTGACGTTCAAGGGAAACAAGTTCTTTACGATGACTGTTATCATACACCGAGTAAAAAACTCTGTCTGATCCATAAACCGGTGGTCGTCACGACTACCGCAGTTCCTTCTAACGCAACTGCGAGTGATGTGGCGACCGCAACTACAGCTGCTACCGTTATTTCCGACAACCGAACGGATGAAGAGGGTGATGTAATAACGGGGGTAACGAGTAGATCTGTAACAACCGCTCCTTTGTCATCTCCCGCATATCCTTTGCCAGATTCCACGTACGGTTTGCGCAGCTGCATTTGTGCCACCTGTAATCCAGAGAGAACTGTAGGAAAACTGTACAACGGAACGTGCTACTTTTCCACAGACGATACCAAATTTAATGTAACTCCTAAAGACACGAACAAGTATGTCCCAGTTGAAAAGAACTACTATCCAGCAATCATCAAGAACGCTATTTTAGGAAGAGTGCTTCAGCAAATAAGTAGCGAAATGAACGATAAACTCGGAATATGGTGGATCGTAGTTTTCATCAACATTCCAGATATTGATGCCCTTTTGAAACCTTTGCCGAAAGGTTCTGCGGACAAATGCTTGAGATATAACGTGCGTAAAAACTTGATTGGACGAAGTTGTAATAAGCAATCCGGTGCTCTGCTAACAGCTAATGCTCAAAATACCATCCTCCTACCATCGTATGAAATACCAGGAGGATATTCCGTCTGTTCCTTTGACGATAATGCAGCAGCGTCTAGTCGAGCAGATGATTGCTATCGAGCAACTAACGAAACTTGTGACCAACTTGCAGACGTAGAAAATAAACAGGACCTCCAAAATCTACTGCGTTATATCATATTGCTCAGCCAGGAAAATGCGAACGATATCGGCGTTTACAAGCAGTACTTTAAAATTAACAATAACGTTATGAGTATTCACGAGAAAAAAACGGATGAATGCGTTTATATCGATATTCAAGGTAAACGGGATACCAACGACAAGTGCAATATAACCGCTACGAATGTTTGTTACATCGGAAGGCCGATTAATATTTCGGAATCGCAGAATTCGTTTATACCCATAAACACATCATCGGCCAAAAGCCGGATTGACGGTGTTTTACAAGCATCTAAAACGAGGACTAGAGACGCATCTGAATATGTTGAAACGACTCCAATTGCAGACAGTTCGATTGACGGTATCACCAGGAGGTCGATTTATATTTCATCCGACCTTACAGGAAATGCTACCGACTTCACAAGAACCACACCAACCGTAACAACAAACTACCAAAGAATCCAAGACGGACGTGATGATTTAACGGAATGGCAGAATTCGTTGATACCCGTAAACTCAGCAGTTAGCACTGCATCAGTCTTTTCGACGATGTTTGCAACGATGTTGACCACTTACGCTAGAGTTACTAGAAACGCATTTATAACTCCAAGCGAAGAAGCTCTGACATTAGCTCCAAGCAATATGACAGCAAGCATCATGACATCTACGGAAAGCTCGAATAGTGGTGTTGGTGATTTACAAGAATTCGACGCATCTACTAGACAAGCATCTCAAACTGTTGAAATGACTCCAACCTCAGACGTTTTAATATTAGCTTCAATGAATATAAAAACGGCCATCACACCATCGGAAGAAAGTGCTAGTAATTCGCAACAAGTCGAAACATCTACTAGAGATACATCTCTGACTGTTGAAATGACTACAACGGAAACAGCTCTCACACCAGATTCATTAAATACAACAAGGAACATCACGACATCGGCAGAAAGCTTGGTTAACGATGCCAGTGTTTTGCAACAAGTCAAAACTTCTGCTAGAGACACACCTCAGTCTGTTGAAACGACTTCAACCGAAGAAGCTCTTACTTTATCTCCAATAAATATCACTACGAGCATCTATACCTCGGCAGATAGATTACATCCGTCCGAAACAATTGCAGTGACATTAACCGATGGATTTCAGAGCTCAACACAGCTGCCTGGGATTGAAGTAGTAAATGTATCTGCGAATACTAGTCCCGCTGTATCGGCTACAACAGAGAACACTCCGATCTTGACGACTAGATTTATACACAACATAGTTACTTCACCTTTATCGAATGAAACCGCGAGCATTTCATCTACACCAGAGACATCTGTAAACATGCATTTTTCCTCTAACTTCGCGTCCTCAGAAAATCAAAATGCGACTGATGTAACGGAGACACATAGTTCAACCTCTTCGATGATAACCAGCACCGGGACTCAAAGTGTTGCTGAGCCAACAACAGCATCGACTTCACTAGACGAAAATACCTCGATCGATATATCGGAAGAGTTCAAAGCCAGCAATTCTTCAGAAACAAATCAAATATCAATCACAAAAAGTCATTCGGTTGTTCAATCAACAATTAGGCCAGACGACAAGGATTACACATCGACTACATCGGTGACATCTAAAACGGAGCCGATATCTGAAGAGGGCACCGAAAAACACATTTCTGTAACACCAGAGACACACACGATTCCTTCTTCGACCGTTTTTAAAGCAGTCTCGATCTCAAGTTCTTCAGAGACCACACGGCAAGTGACCGTGGACTCTTCGAATTCAGAAAAGCAGGAGGAAGACAACAAATCAAAAACGGATACCACAGTTTTTTTTTGCGGAATTGGTCTGTTAACCGCTTCGGTTATTATGACACTGGTTATAATTTGGGGGAAAAAAAGACTGGAATAACTGACGCTCTACATTCGATTTAAGTATTTGAGTATTTAGTTGATTGTGCTTCGAAATTAAAATGTCGAACGAACTTACGAAAGTTAAACCGTGTAACGGCAAGAAGTGTGGTATTTGTTCTCACGTAAAATCTGGCAACCGTTTCAAATTCAATTGCGGTTTTGTGTTCGAAGTACCAGACGGGGATTTGACTTGTAATTCTGTCAACGTTATATACGTACTTACATGCAATACGTGTCGTGCAGAATATATCGGAGAAACTAAAAATCTCAGACAGAGAATCAATACCCATAATTCGCACATACGAATGAAAAAACTTTATTGTCGAGCCACCGACCATTTGGTCGAATGCGGTGTTAGTTTACCAGACGTGAAGGATCGCTACAATATATTCATCTTGGAGATAGAGGAAGACACACATATTCGAAAAGCCAAAGAAAATTATTACATTCGTTTATTTATGCCAAAAATGAATAAATGAAATTCTAGTATTCTCAATATTCACCGCTTTCTTCTTCGTGTCCATGTAAAATGAAAACCACAATTGATCGCCCGTATTTAAAAAGCAAGACACTAATGATTCCCACTGCCGTGAGAATGCTAGTTAATATGAATATTGTCGACGTGGCACTTTTCTGTTTTTCAACAGTTGCGTCAGTAATTTCATAGTTATTTTCTAACGCTTCAGTAGTGGTTGTTGGTTGAGGTTGAGTTTTCAACGTGACTATTCTATTACTAGGCTGTTTGGTCGATACCGAAGATAGACGGGCAGATAACAGTCCTGGGGTTTCGTCGCATAGATGTTTTGTATTTAGCGAGCTATACCTTTCTCCCTTTAATTGTAAAACGCCGTTGTGGTAGCTTTCAACGAATATCAATCTGTGTCTAATAACGTCAACTAAATAAAATCCCGGTTGATCGCCTATAACTACAAACTGAGTCGGTACATGATAATCGAAAAGTTCTTGTGGACTGAGACCCAAATGCACGATAAATACGTTAAAGCCGTTATTGTACATCGACAACATACATTTGCCCCATGAATCCGAAGACCGTTTACACGATTCGTAACCTTTTTCTTTCGATTTATAGACAAAGAACCGTTCCAGAATGATATACGTGTTCGGATCCGATATGCCTGCTACATTACATGTCTTGGTATCGTCGAGGAAATAAAAACATGTATTTACTTCTTTTACCAACACACTGTTTTCCCTATACGGGCAAGATGTGTACGTTTGGTTGTAAGAGTGGTTGGTAGACTCAGATGATTCAGCGTACGAGATTTCATTTAAGCTTCTGTTATATAGCACACGGTACCGATTGGTTTTAATGATGGATGGTGCTGGTCTGCATCGGTTGGAATGTGTTTTAAGAGTTTCGTCGAAAATCGTATTGCTCGTAATATTAAGCTTTAGGCAGCTCGGATATAAAAAAGGTTGACTTTTGAAAAAATTGCTATACATGTATTTTAGATTAAATGTCGGATACCCGAATCTAGAATACAACTCGGCTGAAAGTTGAGCAATCAAACCATCGGCCACCCCGATGTTGCTAATAAGGGTTAGAGAAAACTGTACAATAATATCGTTTCCTTGAAACATCCTATCGTTCATGCTTATGTAATAGCATGATCCGTTAAACGTTTTTCCAACAGTGAATTTCTCGTCGCAAAACAAGCAACGGCAATTCAACAAATCTGTCTCTCCATTATGCCGATGATTTCTGAGGATACCAAGGCTTTCTTGAACATACGCTAATGAAACAACAAGAAATAGCACAGTTACACGTAACATGTTTTATTTACGGTATTATACAATCGGTTAACAAGAAACTTTTCTCACATCTCAAATATATAAAAATCGTTCTATATCCACCGAATTCCCGTACATTTGCGAGGTCTTCTCTACATGAGTTGGGTGTAAATTTTGTTGGCTATACACCCAAACACCCGCGGAATCATCTCGATGTATGTCCTTGCAAACACATTTTCGATCAGCCGGTCGAAGATTTCGCTGTGATTAATCTCGTTGTATGCATTTGCTAGGATGTCCCTCGGCGTGATCAAGTCCAAACTCCCAACTTTTTCGGCAACTGGAAACCACATTTCAAACACGTTGTCCATCACACGCGGGATATTGCCAGGATGGTCGTAGTTGACTTTCTCGAGCAATTTACCGGGGAATCCGATTTTTTGACATAAGTATGTTAGCTCCAGCGGTAACGTCGCTAAAAAAACAGTTCTTAAGTCCAAGTATTCCTTCATTTGCTCCAGCGAAATAGTGACGAAGACACTTTTCTTCATTTTCTCTGATCTTTTACCAAGAACGTCAGTTTTTTGCTTTTTCGAAACTGGTAGTCGAACAATTTCAAAGTCACGTTTGTTTGACATATTTTTCGTTATCTCTGTGTGTTCCATGGCGAGCTTATACTGGTAATGGAGGTGTAACGGGTGTGCTGCGCTTTTTATACCAGATAGCTGAGCATTGTGGTATATGGCGATTGACCAATGAAAACATTTCAACATGGTGAATAGTGGAAACCCGGGGCGAACAAAATGTAACATGGGGAGAAGTCACATTCGCTGTTTGGCTTCTGACCAGACAGCACGCACATTGTCTCTTGTCAATGTCCTATTGGTTGGAAATTTAGAAGTTGTCCTTTAAATACTTTTTAAAACACACAGCATTGCTGTAATCGCAAACCAGTAACGCATACGAGTTTTAATTGTCAAACCCTATCATAATTACAACATTTTACATTTCTTCGTTTTTAAAAATGCTCCCTCACAGCACGGTTATTCTATGTAGTTGAGTCACACGCACAGATTGCTATGATATCGTTTCTGCCGATATTATTAACGGCATGATGACCAGTGGGAAAACTGCGATTTTCTTCTAAACGATCAGCTTCATTATCGTTATATCTGATCTGATCACCCCGATGTGCGTCCGTTGCATTGGTCGTTGAATCGCATTCGCACATTGAGATGATATCACTTCTCTTGATATCATTTGCGTGAAAATTACTCCAATTCGCAAAATGATAATCACCTCCAGCATTCCCATCAATTGAGGGATACTCCTCATCTGATTTAATTAGCTCCAAAATATCGCCGAAACCGTTTAATTCTAGAGCCTCGAGAAACAGTCTATAGCAATGAGGTCCCTCTTTTGAACACATATTTAACAAAACCCTCATTTTGGAGGTCGGCGTTCGTTCGCGTTGAATGCCTTCTCTCATAGAATGTGTTGAAATATTGTTGGAACTGAGATAGCCTAATACGCTAGCAAATTCCTCGTGGTTACTGCTTTCGTTGATATTATTTACAGAATCCGCTTCGGCTGTCGTAATAGAAAAAAGCTCATCATGCCGTTTCCTCGCACGAATCGACTCCATAAGCGATAATAGGTTTCTACTGGCCCGCGACTGGCTAAAAGTCATGGTGTTGAGTTGTTCTGTTATACTTTAAAATGACTGCGACCTTTATATAGTTAAAAATCATTATGTGACATATATATACTTCGAAGTCTGAAACGCTTAATGAGAAGTTCACTTCGTTTTTGGGGTAGGTCTCTCTGCAAAACCATGTTGGGTTTCCATTTAAATTGTCCCAGCCCTGCCTCGGGATCGCAAAGTTTATTCGTCGTGTCTCCGTTACACAATTTGATGAATTCTTCGGTTTCTAGATCGTGAGGAATTACAGCGTCCAACCACATGTCTCTGCTTAAATATTGTTCTAGTACTCCCGCACTAATGATTCCTATGTCCATTAAGGTCAACAGCACCAATCCGGGTCCAATGTCGCCCATGTTATCGAAGTCTTTACCTCGAGATAGGCACGTTTCTATTAAGAATTCTGGCCGCATGTTAACAAGTTGTTGTTTGAGGTTATCGGTAAGTGTCCGACGTAGCATTTTTAAAGGATGTTCAAAGTCAGTTGGTGACTGCACGTTGTACGTTTCCAAATATTGTTCGAACTCCATGAAAACCAATAGATACTCTATCGCTTGTTTACTTTCGATATTATCGTCGCCGTTGATTAGCAGTTGTAAATCATCTGCGCTTGAGCTGAGGGCCATTGCAAATCGGTGTGTTGTGCGTGTGAACGATCGACTATGAAATGAATCTCCGAGCGAAAAAAAAGTATATAAATGAACGTGACAGATTTTCGATTAAACATCATTATAAAAATGGCCGAAAACAAAAAGACGTTTGGGAGCCTTTACGAGGATATATCGGAAGATTCGGAAGACGAGTTTGTGTCAAAACCACCACTTAATCAACCGCGTCAGAAAGGGTTGAGGAAGAAGACTACAAAACAAGATCCGACAAAGAAAAAACCAGTAAAACGGTCTCTGAAAAAATCGCCAAATAGAGAAGACGATGAAACTAAACCATCTCAACGTCTACGTCTGGACCCTTTGAAAATATTAACCTCACAGTGGAGAAAATCTCTGGCCAAAAAAATATCTCGACAGAATAAATTAGGTGTAAGCGTAGACAAAATGAAGCCGTTGGACAAAGACGACGGCAGCAGGGTGTTCGCTACCTTTCCTGTTCAAAACGATGGCAACAGTTTATATAGAAGTATAAGTTATTTGCTGTTCGACGGTGAGCATTATCACAGGTTCGTACGCGATCAAATTATCGCAACTATGCTCTCCCATAGAGAAGAGATTGATAAAGAATGCAGTGTTTTTACCAAATACGACACCGTTGAATGTTACATCAGGGAATCGGGGGCGGATGGATTTGCTCGACTGCCTAGTAGCGGTTTTGTTGAGCTAAAGGCGCTGGCTGTTTATTCCAACATTCCCGTATATCTGTTTACCAATCCAATTACTAACAGTCCGACCGAATTTCTTCCGTTAAAAACATCTAAAGCGGACTGCGCGTTTATACTATATAAGAAATGCGGATATTATAGACCCGTCCTGAGGTTCGACGGCGAAGGGTTCAACCACAAGGAAGAAACCAGCAATACACATCCCGTCACATTAAGCAGCGAAAATACATCCGTGTCAGTTACTATTGATGAGTTAAACACATGTTCCACAGCACTTTGTACAGAAGCGATCAATCGTGAAAACAGATTGTCCGTCTCTCTCACCGACTCGGCCCTTGGAATGCTGAAAAGTTTTACAACAAATGAGTATAACGGAATTGAACTCAACGTCAGCTTGTTCAATTTTTCTTGCAAGTACAATTGTCAGGCTCTGATAGAAATTTTGATTATACTTTTCAAACAAAGTTCGGATGTAGCTCTATTGGCAACATTCATAGAGAGTATCAGAGATCAAGCAGTACAGTACAAGCAGGAGCTTGCGAATCATTTCAGTGATGTGTGCCACGAAACGATGACCAATATACTACTCGACTTGAGATTAACCGATGTTAGCCTTAAAGCGGTAGTCAAAGGAATAAATGAGCACAGATCAAAATACGTTCTGTCTACGATGAATGTAGCGGTAACCTTTTCAGATAACGAATTCGCATTCAGAGACATTTTCCCTTACACTTTGTTGTGTATGAACTACCAAGATTTGACAATAAAGTACTTCACCGGACCGAAGCCCACGCAACAACGTTGGGTCGATATCGTGATGAATAGGAGATTCGTGGAAGTTCTCGATAGATTAAAGTCTACCGACCACGTTCTATTCGACAGGAGTTCCGTATACTTCTACGATAAAGATGGAAACGGTAAAGAACAGATTGGATACATTCCGAATGTTTTCAAATACCAAGCACATCTCAACTACTACGCTCTTGCGAAACCGGCTAAAGGTCTCGAACAAATACAATTGGTTAAAACCGACAAAAACGAAATATTGTTGGTGGACAAGCTCACCGAGCAAGTATACGATCTTCGTCAACAACTCTGGAAAAAAGTACAAGAATTCATGGTCATTGAAGAAACGAACGACTACGAACTGTGCCAAATAACGCTAAGACCTGACAAACAAGTTAAGGCAGATACAAAAATACACGTCATGCTTAGAAAAGCTGGCAACAGCGTTTTTGGTTATGCATCGATATTTTCCTTCCACAATCAGCATGTTCCGAAAATACCGTTTCAGTACACGTACGACAAAAACGTTAACGAATTCGTCGTGAACAGACGACTGGCTGAGGATCGGATATCTCTAAATCCATCGAAAAAATTTGAAGAAGAACAGTCATTGATATACGGGGTTTCGACACCCTTTGTTCGATATGTCGTTCCACAAAACGCCTCTAAGAAGTGCATTTACGCCTTAATTCAAACGGAGGCTCTGAACCAAATGATTCAATATACTTCCACAGAAGAAGTTTGAGGTGCACTATCATCGAAATATGTTTCCGTGCTATTGCTCTTACGATTAAATACACGTTTCTTACATATCAACTGTTTGTTGATTGTGTTCCCTCTGCGCGTTTCGACTGTGTTGAAGATTTTACTTTTGGTGATGTCGGGGCATTTTGAAGACAATTTATACAGTGAAACACCAAGGATTTGAAGTAAGAAAAACTAAACTAAACAAGGGGGAACTCGTAGACATATTTTATTTACTATAACATGTTTCAACAAAGACATCCCCATTCACGACGACTTTTTATCCTTTCTTCCACGACTCAGACTTCGACTAATCGTTTTGCTTAGACTCCTGGTCCTAGATCTCGATCTTTTACGACTCGCATCTGGCAGTGGTTGCGTTTTACAAACCTCCTTACGTTCTTCCTTTTGTTTCTCTCGTCGCTTCATTTCGTTGTCATAGGCGTTCTTGTTGTGATCGGTAAAAAGCTCCGGCAAATTTTGAAGAAACGTTTCTACTTCTTCCATCCCAAATGATCGGGCAATTTCTGTCATATTAACCAAACTGGATATGGGCTTCCAATCCGAGTAATTCTGAGTCAAGCCCGTGCACTTGTAATCCGGCAGGTTCATGAGGATATCAAACAGATTCATTAGTTCTTGAATATCGTACTTGTCGTGCAACGCGACCTGGCTGGATTTGATATTAGTGAAAATGTTCACCAAAGTGGCTGGATATGCTCGTTGCTCTTTACCCACTTGAAACACTACTTTTTCCTTGTCCTGTTTGACCAACCGCATGAGCTTAAAACAGAGGCGTATGGCCAAGTCGTATTTTAATTTTGTGAACAAGTGCAACGTGGCCTGTTCTTCGTTATTTCGTTTTAGCTCTTTCAGTTCGTCCATTTCTGTCTGTATAAAATCCACTCAAAAGGAAAACCATATCATTTAAATAGTATTTTTTCAACACTCAGAATGAGCAAAATTAAAAGAAAATCTACTGCAGTTTTCCTAGTCGGATATTGTGATTACATAACGTATTATACATCCACAAGAAGTCGTGTTTTTTCTTGAATTCAGTAACCCCGCCGATCGTGTTCATCATGATTACAAAAATATAGACGCACAGCAAAGCATACGGGCATAGCGACGTGGTACGCGAGTGTTTGTACGTATTGTAAACAAAATTTATGTAGCTCGAACTGTCAACCGTGTTCTCACCGAAGAGCGAAAAGAAGTTGTATCTTTTCAGCCGATTGTAACCGCACATCGGGTTGCCAAACACAGAATCGAAATGTTCACTGATATCACAAACGGAGATCCTACGAAACAACATCATGCTGTCATTCGTTTCTATTTCTTTCAAGACCAGATGGATACAAGTTTTTATACCGCAACCCAGTTTAGAATTAGCTGCATCGAGCATACATTCGAAAGTCGCTATTTGAGATTTGAACTGTGGTAAATATTGATAAATGCACAGCAAACAGTCTTTGTGCTGATAGTTGTAAAATGGCGAAAACAGATATACTTTTGATGCCAACTGGTCATTTTCGTCCTCATCAAAACCAAATAAATTTTGTTCCATTTTAAATAGTCGATGTGCTCTTTCTATCGTATGGGCAGTGAAACAAAACTCGACACACATTTGACCACTTAAATATTTTTATTGATCAGAATTTATAAGAGATGAAATCATTAGAGAAACTGATATTTTGAAGCAGTATCTGCCGGTAGCTGTATGGATTGTGTGGTGTCATTCTCGTTTCTTTCATCATCACTCTGGTCGCTGTCGCTAATTCTCAAGTCCTCACAAACACTGAGGATCGTCGATGATTCTGCTTCCGTTGATTCATTTCCTCGCTGTTTCTTTGGCTTTCGTTTGTAGTGAGTTCGCTTTCTTTTCCTAGATACTTTCTTTTCAGCGAGCTCGCGGTCTTCCTCGTTCTCTTCGATGATTGTTTGGTCCGTGTCAGAAATGTCGAATGCAGTCTCTGCTCTGCCGCTTTTCGTTGTCGCAGCGCTTTTGATTCTCTCGATCATAGCAGATATGTCGCGATCTTCTTTTGAACTTGATTCTAAAATGTCCGAGAGCACATTGGGCGGAATCAGGTGTAATATGTTAGCACCGACTGTTCTAAAGACGTGTTCTTTAACGTTTTTCGTCGTTTTCATGTTCGACAATCTGTTGAGGGCCTTCTTTCGTTGTCCCTTGTAGTGAGCAATTTTAGAGTCGATTAGTAGAACTGTCATTTTTAATTCGTCCGCCGCGTGAGAGTCGTTTTGCGAAAAAAACACCCCATCTTCATATTCTACAACAAGCTGATTTTCGACGCTATGGTTCATGATGCTTTTCACAAAATCGTGTATGATGATTTTGTTTTTCATTTTCCTCCCGAGGTTAATTTGTGGCTGCTGTCCTGACATATCTCTCAGTTTGTGTGATGACTCGAAACAGTGAATCTTTTAATACTAAAAAAAATAATACACGAGTCGGCTTTCAAAGGCTCTGCGTATTGTTTAAACTCAATCATAGGATATGTTGTCTGCTTTTTATACGCGGGCTTCATAACCGCTGCTCCCAACTAAATTCCATTATGTTTATTTCGCTCTTCGGGGCATTTCATTTTATTAGATACTGGGACCATACGCCGTACGACATGGGGAAGAAGTCAACTCCATGTCCACCGCCGTATGCATGCCATCTTTGGGATGGTTAAAAGTGTGTACTACTGATTTTATGAATATTGAGTTCTGCTCATGCCGGGGCTAGAGGGTGTGAGAGGTAGCTAGCTTATTTCACTACCGCTCATGAACAGTCTCAATCAAACCGAGACTGCAATAGTTTGTATGCTCGGCCGTTTTCAAAGGTTCATTATCATACTCTTCTTTCGACCATGAACATGATATGTTCTAAAATAAATTTTGAGAGAGTCAAGATATATACAATTAAGGCTTGTGTTGTGAAGAAATGTATTAAAACTAAGAACATTGACTTTTACTTGTTTCTTTTTCGTTTTTTTAAGTGGAGTTGAAGGGTGAATACAATTATGAGATATACAAACAAGAACACGAGACGAGTTAAACAAATCGAACGCTAAGTTTTCGACGTGACGTTTGGGTCATGTTCAAAACCTTAGGTCGGATCTTTGGATTGAATCTTGTGTGTGTTGAAAAGTCAAAATCGGATTTTAAGTTTTCCACCCGAAGGTTAAATCATGTAGAAACCTTAGATCAGATCTTTTTAAAGGGCGATATGTTTTCGCCAACCAACATTCTATTCTACAACATCAGCAACATGTGTCCATACAAACAGTAATTGTTCGTGCTATTAGCACGCCACTTCTGGGCAAAAGACATGACAAAGCAAAAGTGATTTTGATATTTTGTTTATAAAAAAGGAAGATGTTTTATCACGGAAGATGTTTTATCACAATACTGCAAGGTAGTTTTATCACAACACGCTCACAAGATATGTTACTCAAAAATACCAGTCCGTTTCTATCGGCCCCCGATACCGCACAAAACCACTTGGAATTGTCCTTTTCACGTGTGGAAAATAACTTCTGCAGAATGGGCATTTGCCCTCCATTTTTCCCGCACATTTGCAACACACTGCGTGAACACAAATGAGGCATTTCTTGAAGTTATTCTGCTCTTCCATACATATGTCGCATTCTCGAAGTAGTCCGTTTCGGTCTTGTCTCTCCTCCTCCTTCTCATATCTTTCCAATTCTTCTTTCTTACGAAGTATCCTCGCGTGCCAACGGTTGTAACTCTCTCTAGACATTTCGATTGTTTGATTTTCTCTGTGAGCATAAATTGCAGTGTGATTAGATTTTAATGTTAGCTTATAAAGGCCGCATTCCATCGGGGGGGGGGGGGCTACAAGAGACACCACCAACCAATGAGCATCCAATGCTCTTTAGAAATGGAATGCTCCAAATGGCGCGGACCAACCGAATCACATTTCTCGTAATCTGATTGGTCGTTGACGTTGGCGCGAAAAATGGTATGCCTCTGCATTTTTTTGTCTGTGGGGAGTCTCATTATCGATCTGACATCGAATCGAACACATTGGATTCAAAAATAGAGAAAAAATATCATGGCAGGAGAACAGCAACACCAACTGTTGGACTTCCATATCTATGACAAAAATGGTAAGACTCGAACAAAACTATCAATGCGGAGTATTTTTGAAGTTTTGATACTGGAAATTGAATTGGCAACTGAGATTTTCTCTACATATTTACTTAGAAAACTTTGTTCTATCTTTTCAGACAACTTAGTACGGGCTCCGGCCGATTTTTCCAAATACCTCGGCGTAATCGTTGAGATGGCAAAGAAGGAAGACGAAACAGTTGAAAGATTCACAGAAAACATTTGGAGGGAGGTAGCTGATTCAAGAAGAAATCGCTCTTTGAATAAGCAGCCTAAAGTGAATCACCGGTTACTGAGATCCCAATACACGCGAGTCCTGAGGACAAGAACGATTATATTGAATGGTGTTTAAATTTGTTTTATATCAGATCCACGTTGTTTTCATTTAAATAAATATATGTTACACGAACACATCTTTGTCGTTTTCAATTGTTCACTGTTAGATGCCTTAGTTGAGAAAACTCAATGCTTTATTCTATCGGATTTCGCAAGTAAAACAAGAAAACACCACACCAAGAGAGCAAAACAAATCTGACACAAAAACTGGTCAACTACTAATAGGAAAACGAAAGTTTTGCTTAAATACTTTTTTCTTCGCTCGGAAACAGCGCAGTAGAATGGAGAAGATTATCTTTCCCACTCCTGTAGATTCCTAGCGCCAAAAAAAAAAGTATTTAAACGATTTTTTACATTTGCTGATGGAAAAGGTCACCCCGACAATGACTTGTATTCCAATCAAAACATACGTAAAAAAACAAAGTCAAAAACTAGTTTCACAATACTTGAATGACTTGAAGAAGAAATTTGCAGATGTAAAGTGGCAAGCATGGCAGTGGGAGGTTCTGAACGAATTAAACGAACCACCACACCCGAGAAAAATATATTGGGTAACAGATAAGACTGGTGGCCGTGGCAAAACCTTTCTCTCGAATTACCTGAGACTACTAGGTGCGGCCAGGTATGGTAGATCAGCAGATGTAAAATACGGATACGAGGGTCAAGAAACAATCGTTTTTGATTTTAGCAAAAGTCAGAAATATCGAATCAACTACGAAGTTATAGAGACTTTGAAAAAGGGGGTGATGATGTCAAAAAGATACATAAGTTCTTTGAAATTGTACAAGTCACCGAGAGTGATTATATTTGCGAGTTTCCCACCAGATAACACGAAGCATATATTCGAAAAAATATTGTCTGAAGATGACGATCACTTTGACTACGAAATAAAGGGCGAGTGGTCCCAAGTAAAGCTAGAACAAATAGATAGTGCCGATGAGATAATTGAAATATCTGACAGTGAATAAACTTGTTTCCAGAGCGATGAAAAAAAGTATTTAAACACATTTTTTGTTTTCTCAGTAAGGTGGTGGTATCTGCTATACTTCTGTCAAACTTCATTTATTTGACGAGGAAATGTAGGAATGAATTTCTTGAAAAGGCTAGTATGTTGAGATAGATAGAAAAAAAAGTATTTCAACCCCAGTGATTTTGTTTTCACACTATCTCCCCATAAACTATGCCTAAAAGATGCAAGAAATGCAGGATGAGCGTCCAATATACAATCAAGTGTATCTGTGGACATCGATTGTGTCTGCCATGTGCGAGATTGCTGGTACAATGCTATGGCTTGCTTTCCACATCTCAAGTATCTCGATTTAAGTGTAGCCGATGTTTGCCGTTAACAAGAGCAGAGCAAAATTTGGTTGCTCAAGTAGACCACTTGGGGTAACCAGATTATTTAAGAAGTTGCAGCGAGGCCGTCATTTGAATGGATTTTACAAAGAGCTTTGGAAGTTGTGGTTTCAATCCCAAAACAAGTAATAAATCATCTACAACATTTTCTATGTTTTGGTCATATCATTTCTAGGATTTATGTTTGCTAAAATGAAAAAAACAAATTGAGGTCGTGATACTTTTATTACACCAGTAAATACAAGTGACACAGCAATATGGTTTACAAATAGCAATTTACAACTATCAAATCATAGTTCAAACAACGTTAGTCTAGTCTGTGAAACGAGCCCGAGTAACATTTCGTATCGCGGTTCGACAGAACCCACACTTGTCCCCTAAATTTCTCATTTTCCTCACACACTCATCACAAAACATGTGGCCGCAAGGAAGCAGAGCGGTCGCCTTTTCCTGTTGAAAGCAAATAGTGCATTCCATAAGTTCGTCCCGAGCACTTTGTTTGGCCGTCTCATAGTAAACCTGTCTCTCCAACAGTAACTCAGATCTAAGTTCAGTTTCACGCGCTTTCAAAGCAAGTTGATGTTTCTGATTCAACTGTCGCTCCCTCTCTTCCCATTCCAATTTCACGGTGTCTCTCGCAGACTCTAACGAGCTTAAAAATTGTTTGTGGTGTTGAATCGCACTGGTTACCGATTTGGACATGTTGAGCAAACTGTCCCCCAAAAGTTTAACCGATAGCAACGGGTCTCGTGTTTTGTAGTGCGGCTTAGCACGATTCTTCCCCTTTTTCGAACTAGCCGCTTTCCCAGCCTGAGACTGCTGTTTCGCTGGACTCGCACGAAGAAATAAAATCTCGTCGCTAGAGTCCGTAGATTCGTCTTCTCTAACAGCGGTCGAGGTGGTGGCCGCGTTGTCAAAATCTAGCTGTCTCCTAGCCGTTGCTCCGTACCCTGAAAAGTGAAAAGTTGAGTATCAATTCTTTGGAACCTCTCGGGAAAATCATGTTATCGTGAAGTTAGTGTCTTTTCCTAGTTTTGTTAAATGACATATATTTGTAAACGCGGCCGTCTAGAATATCGGATGCGAACACAGCTACCGATAGTTGAGAAACATTCATTTGAACCCCTCAGGAAAATCATGTTTTGAAATTAGTATGTTCTCCTAGTTTGTTAAATGGCATAAATTTGTAAAACGCTGTAGTCTAGAATATCAGAGGCAGACACAAGCCACCGATAATTGCGAATCAGTTTTTGATCCGCTCAAGAAATCTTGTTTTCATAACGCTAGTGTTGTTCCGGAGTTTGTTAAATAGCATACGTTTTTAAACTCTCAATCTAGAAGATCAGATTCAAACACAAACACATTCATCTTAAAACTAAACTCACCCACGTCTTTGGCTAAGGCCTTTTTGTTCTCCAGTAGGAATTTTGCCACCTCTATGACTTCCTCGATTTCCTCGTCATTCGAAGCCCCCATTATGCGGTCTTCATACAAGTCAAACATGAGCTTTGTTCGAATGTTCCTCTGACACGAGTGAGGTACGCCGTCGTTGCATCCATCGCATTCTATTACATTGTCCACGTTGTCGATAAGATGCTGCGCCTTTTCGACCATTCCCGATCTTTGAAATCTGCGAAACTTGAGCATCAAGACAGTCGACATTATTAGATGTTTACCCATCAAAGGCCAACGAGAGAATGACTGTTCTGGGCATGTTTCTACACAAGTACGTGAAAGTGCAAAAACGACACACCCTTAACATATAATAACCAATCATAGGATACTGGACAGGTTCAGTTCATTTTCGACAAATGGATTGTACCAAAGTAAACGCCACCTGATTGGTTAGACACTGTTTCATTGCTTTTCTGCGAAACCAAACGAAAACGGTTTGTCATTCTCAAATCTATCCTGAAACCATCAACAGCTTTCTAAACATTCAGATCCAAAAATGACGAAAATACTTCGGGTAACATGCAAGTCTGGCAAATGTGAAATTTGCGGTGATCCGTCCTTCTTGGAGTGTGCGGAGTGTTATACTGTAATAGAAGTCGAAGGGGCTTGGCACGCCTGCTCAAATGAGTCGAAAAACAGTAAAAAGGTTATTAAACCTATTCTCTGTGAGAAATGCGAGTGAGTTCCAGGATCAGAATTGTCAAAGTTGGATGCAGTGGATACTCAGCACTGAGAATGTGAACTTCAACAAATGAGAAAGAAACAAAAACGGTTTCCATCACTTGGACTTTTAGACTTAAACGTACACACATCATAGCTGATCCTTGTGCTGTATATTTTGCTGTATATTTATATTTTGTATAGTTTGTATATTTGATTTTGTGAAGTCTATTTAAATGAAATTGGAATAAAATGTGTATGTAGAAAAGCTGCTTTGCTTGTCATGTCTTTTTCCTAATCTAGCTTGATAATATAGCAACATATTTGTCTTCGAACAACAGAACAACAGAAACTCAAACAAGAAATCTGTTGTGGCATTCCTTCACCAACCAATGGTTTATTTGTTCGGCTTTGCTTCAACAGGCAAAATCAACAGGCAAAACTAACTTCGTATGTAATCGAAGCACGAATCAATAAAACAAGAAAATATAGGTTATACCATTTATTCATTCAACGCATCATGAATCACTTTGGCCTCGAAACATAGGATTTCAATGCACTTGGCAATGGCAACTCGTCACATTTTGTCGAATCCTCCATTGAATCCACAATTGTTAACCGGCAGAAATGCTTCAGCGAAGTCACTTGTGGTATGTCGCTCACTCGATAATTGTAATACCCAGTTTTATGCATACGAAACTTTGGCCTGGGTAATGGAATCTCGGGATCGGGATCTAATTCCAAAATGCCAAAAACCTTTCTATGTAATAAATTTGTATGGTCCAACAGATATTTATTGCACACTATCAGACCACTTGAAAAATCTTCTACCAGCTCCTGTGCCGTATTCCTGTTTTCATCTGTACATGCCAAAAACAGAGCGATATGTTCCTGTCTCGGCAACTCAAATGGCCTATCAATCACCTTTATTGTGCCCTCGCCTCTATCGTACATGTCAAAATGACGATAGATATTGCTTATCTCCATGTAATTAGTCTTGCTAACATAGGCGAACATTAGGCAAAACGAATCCGGTCCTTTGCTCCAGTTTTCCTTTTCGGCTAGCACCCAGTCGATAATCTTCCCATCGAACGTGTATCTGTTAATCAATTCTCTCAAAGTTTTAGCCCACTTGATTTGAACAGAATCAGCATCGTCGAAAATTAAATACACCTTAACGGATGCATTCAATTTCCGGATCTCTTTCTCATTGATATACTTGTACTGATTTTCTGTGGCATCACCCATTTTGAGTCAAACTCGCAGATCTCAGAAAAAGTTGCATTGCGAGTATAACTCTGTGGAGCTTTATATATTCATTGGTAAACATGACATAAACTCATTATTTATTCATTCAACTTGCTTCAAAAACGACAATGTTAAACACCTCAATACAAAAGCATGGACTTGTCACCACTGCCTCCTGAAATTCGTCAAAAGAGGTAAAAACGGCCTGGTTTAAGAAAGCAACACAAGCTTGTCAAAACTTCGAAGACGCTCTTGAAATTTACGAACAATGTTCTGGACTCGGAACTGATATCGAAATGAAAGCAAAACGTTGGTTAGACGAAGTTATACCATTTTTTTCATTCAAGGCATCATGAATCACTTTGGCCTCGAAATAAGTTTTTTCAATGCACTTGGCAATGGCAACTCGTCACATTTTGTCGAATCCTCCATTGAATCCACAATTGTTAACCGGCAGAAATGCTTCAGCGAAGTCACTTGTGGTATGTCGCTCACTCGATAATTGTAATACCCAGTTTTATGCATACGGAATTTTGGCCTGAGTAATGGAATCTCGGGGTTGGGATCTAATTCCAAAATTCCGAAAACCTGACGATGCAGTAGCGACGTTGGGTCCAATAAATACTTATTAGACAGCATCAAACCACCCGAAAAGTCTTCTACAAGCTGCTGTGTCGTCTTCAAGTTTTCATCAGTACATGCCAGAAACAGAGCGATATGTTCCTGTCTCGGCAACTCAAATAGCCTATCAATCACATTTATTGTGCCCTCGCCTCTATCGTACATGTCAAAATGACGATAGATATTGCTTATCTCCAAGTAGTTAGTCTTGCTGACAAAGGCGAAAATTAAACAAAACGAATCCGGTCCTTTGCTCCAGTTCTCTTTTTCAGCTAGCACCCATTCGATAATCTTCCCATCGAACGTGCATCTGTTAAACAATTTTCTCAAAGTTTTAGCCCATTGGCTTTGAACAGAATCTGCATCGTCGAAAATTAAATAAACCTTAACGGATGCATTCAATTTCCGGATCTCTTTCTCGTTCATGTACTTGTATTCATTTTCTGTGGCATCACCCATTTTGAGTCAAACTCGCAGATCTCAAAACAAGTTGTATTGCAAGTATAACTCTGCGGCGCTTTATTTACTCATTGGTGAACATGACATAGACTCATTATTTATTCTTTCAGTTTGCTTTAAAAACGACACATTTTTAACATTTCAATACAAAAGCGTGGACTTGTCACTACTGCCTCCAAAAATTCGTCAGAAAATATACAAGAATCTCTATCCGTATAAAAAGTATATGTTCGGAGTTAGTAGGGTTTGGTAACTTTAACTGTAGACAACGATAGATTTAGACAACAATGGTATATACTTGTCACACCTGTAGGAAGGAGTTCAGAGAGTGGGGTGCGGCGCCTATTTGCATCGAGTGTGGCGCACACTTTTGTACGTCCTGCTTTTGTAAGTGGTACGAAACATACAGATTAAAAGAGAACTACGTGGCCGCAGATCCAGACATTACGTACGTGCGTCGCAAACATACACACCTAGTACCGACGACGTACGACCCGGCCGTTACGAGAGGCAAAGTGATAACGGAAGACGACAATGTAGAAGACAAAAATCATGAGTTGAATCTGAACCTTCAGGAAGGGGACTGTGACATCATAGACGATTACTTGGAAAATGCTTGCTTTGGTGCCTTAGGCGAGTCGTGGAATGACGAAGTTCGGGAAAGAATCGATTTCGAAGAGGACTTTTTGATGAGCGTATACTGCTGTAACGACTCCGGGACGGATTGGGATGAATTCAGTTTATTTTACTGTTGGGCGCATAACCCGATAGAAAAAATAATAAAGGACTTGGTGCCAAAGGAGTATGAGGATTATGTGCAAGAGTTAGTCGGCAATGGGGGGTTTACGTACGCCGGGATACGAGTGCGTAGACCTCAGGATATCATAAGGGGAACATTGAAGTTAAGACAATGTGCTATGCGCCGCGAAATAGAAGGCATGCCTCCTCTCAGAAACTCTGAGGGCAAAATAGTTTCCCTTGGAGGCATTATATACCAGGAAGCCTTCGAAGAGTTCGGAGTTACGCAATTTATATGACTTTTATATGCAAATTATATGAATTTATAAAGACAATGGCTCGTTTTTTGTGAATGTATTGTTTCCAAATTTAAGTATATATTGCCAAGAGGTAAAAACGACCTGGTGTAGGAAAGTTTGTCAAAACTTCGAAGACGCTCTGGAAATTTGCGAACGATGTTCTGGACTCGGAACTCCAGTAAATCTCTGTGGCGCCTTATATACCCGAGCATCCATCACACTTATATTATTTATTACTTCAGCTTGCTTCAAAAAGGACACATTTTAAAAACTTCAGTACAAAAGCATGGACTTGTCACCACTGCCTCCAGAAATTCGTCAGGAAATATACAAAAATGTTGTTCGTTCAAGTGTCAAAGGCGAGGAGTTTTGCCAAGAGGTAAAAACGGCCTGGTTTAGGAAAGCAACTAAAGCTTGTCAAAACTTAGAAGACGCTCTGGAAATTTGCGAACGATGTTCTGGACTCGGACCTGACTTGGAAATGAAAGCAAAACGTTGGTTAGACGAAGTGGAACAATACATTACATTGGGATCCGATTTTGTCGAGGCAAATTGGTTAGTTAAATTTGCTAATTTTTTTCGTTTACATTTTCGTGATGAATGTGATCAATTTGTCATCAATATACCGATAGGCAATGAATGATCAACTCTGTAATGGTTCAGAAATAAAAATTGTTGAACCATTAAATACGTTATCTAATTCCATTTCATGCAGCGGATACCCCACCAAAAAAAAATGGAAAAGATACACTCACCATTCTATAACTTGGACTTTTGGACTTTCACATCTGAGAAGAAACACATCATAGCTGATTCTTGTGCTGTATATGTTGCTGTATATGTATTTGTATATTTTGTATATTTAATTTTCACGTCTATTTAAAATAAAATGTGCATGTAGAAAAGCCGCTTTGTTCGTCGTGTATTTTTCCTAAGCTAGCTTGCCAATATCGTAAATTGTTTGTCTTCGGACAACAGAACAACAGAAACTCAAACAAAAAATCTGTTGTAGCATTTCTTCACCAACCAATGGTTTATTTGTTCAGCTTTGCTTCAATAGGACCACGTTGTTTTAATTGAAGTGAACAAA
This sequence comes from Cyrtodaria siliqua, assembly GCA_037043455.1. Taxonomy (NCBI): domain Eukaryota; kingdom Metazoa; phylum Mollusca; class Bivalvia; order Adapedonta; family Hiatellidae; genus Cyrtodaria; species Cyrtodaria siliqua. Next base: position 91,463 of record JAWPHD010003023.1, on the reverse strand, counting down.
TCATTGTCGTTTGCAATTCTTCACTGTTAGATGCCTTAATTGGGAAAACTGAGAATGCATCATTCTATCGGATTTCTCAAATAAAACATCATTCAAACACCACACTGGGAGAGCAAAAAAAAGTATTTAAGTGAAATTTTCATTTTCATATAAGTACCTTAACAAGTTTATCAAACTCTCACTGTAGAACCAATTCATTTCTTGATCTTTGGGTGTGTGAAACCATGTTTTAAGAAAGGATCAAACTCTTCTCGAATAATGATTTGGAAAAGAGTCAATGTCGGGGAGGATGATGTTTAGCAAATCGAGTTTAAGTTATAAGATCTCTATCTAAAAATGTTGAAATACACTCTTTTTCAAAACTCGATAATACCAGAGTAGCTCTTTCCTTATTCTGATATATTTGAAAATGCTGAAAACACGATAGGTTTAGAAGTAGTCAAAATCTTTTCGAACAGTGCTTTGGAAAAGAGTCGAGAACAGCAGAGTCCACGGTCGAGTTTAATTAATTAGATCTCCTCAGTCTAAAACTGTTGAAAATGCAGTCGTCTTCAGAAATCTGGAAAAATCGTTGTCAGATTTTCATAACAAGTCTGCTATATTTCCGACTGGATAATACCAGAGTTTCTGACAATTCCGAAAAGGTTAAAATCACGATTGGTATAGAAGTAGTCAAAATCTCCTTGCCATTTGTGTGGGATTTTTAAACAGAGCTGTGCGACAGAAGATGGATGCTCGGTATCTGTGTGGAGAAAAAAAAGTATTTAAAAGGAAACTTTCTCAATTTGAATGCAAAGCACGCTCGAATATCTCCTGGAAAAATATCGAGACTGCGATGAAACCCGTGCTGGCAAGGCTGTTATGAACTACTCAAATTTGTAATCGACCTCAAACCACTCTGATGCTTTACTTTTTTCTCCACTCCTTCAAATCCATTTTTCACGATATGACGGTTCGGTAAAATACCGGCCGAAGCAGCCAGCAATTGTAGTTTGTATCGTGAAACGGTTGATTTGAAAAAGTTGAGAAAAAAGATAAGCATTAGTGCGGTTTCAGGTCGATTTAAAACTGCGGTAGTCAATACTAATTGAGGGTAACTTCAAGACGAGGGTGTACGGGCAAAAAATCATTCGGAATCAAAGTATAGGAAAATATTTATTTTGTCTTTTATACATTTACGATTATAACAACAGAAATACATACATTTGCTTGCTTGATTACTGAAACACCGTAAACGGTCCAGCTTGTTTACACTTTAGACACATCCATTGTCCGCTGTTTTTTGAGACCATAAGCCCCACGTATTTTACCAGGCAATGTTGGCAACAGAAAGCGTGATTGCAAGAGCCCATGACTTTCGGTGGGTTGTTTTCGTCGTAACACATCAAACACTTATCAGGTTCGACACTTTTGGCTGTCTTCAACCAATCTGCCCTTATTTCTTGAAAGTTCTGATAAGCAGTAGCGAAATGTATCTGATGTTGGGCATTTTTGCGAACTTCGTCTGTTCTAGCGATATGTTCGTAGTTTTTAACAAATTCTGTGATGCGATCTATATCACCGATGTCCTTATGTATAGAAGCATAGGTTAATTTATTCCGTTGCTGCAAAGTATTGTAATCATAGAGGTTAGCGGTCTGGGGATCGTAATAAGTTGCTGTATCGAGTGATTCATTTTGTGGAGTTTCTACAGCAGTCAAATTTGTTTTCTGCTGCGAAGTTGTTTCAAGTTTTCCTTTCGACGACTTCGGGGCATTCACTTCTTTCTTCGCAGTCTTTTTTTCAGGTACTTTTTCGAGCGATTTTTCAGGTACTCTTTCGATCGCTTTCTGAAAAAGTAAAACAAACACCACATATTAGAATTTTGCATATACAAATAAAATGAGCAATCATTAATAGTTTTTTCTGTTAGTGAAATCAACCGGAGAATTTACGTCGTTATATTTGTAGAGGCTGAAATATATTCTACAAACACAATTCCTTCGGCAGCTAACATCGGTCGTTGATATCTCAAACTCACTAAAATGAAAAGCAACACACCTTCTTTTTCGATCCATCTGAGCCGACTTGATCCGTTTTTCTTTTTCTCCCCACCGAACCTTTTTGAGACGCCATCGTAAACGCTTCGTGGATCAATGATGTAGAACCAGAGGCAGCCGTTGGCATACTCGACGTGCTGTTGCTCGCTGATACCAACGGTGTAGCTGCATATTCGGGCATGGCCGAGTTTTCATTCATGTTTGCAATAATACTCATCAAGTTCATACAATCGTCGTTAAGCGCCTTTTGTTCAAAGTCAAAATCGTTTTCCTCTGGCAAGACAAATCCTCGATCCTGCAAGGTCTTTGTAGTCATGATGTGGAATGAAGAAAAATGTGTGTGTCTGAGGTTTTATACGACGCTAAATGCCACGATGCGCATGATCCTGCGCATGCTCCGGGATGAATTACAAAAGTCTATAAATTGAGGTGTTCTGCCATTCGCAGCTCATTCGCGATGGCCTTCCAGTTCGAGCACATGTCTCTACCCGCACAATGCGAAACATTCATTCGTGCAAAGAGAAATTTTAATTCGAGCGGACACGAAAGACGTTTCATGTTCAATGTCACTTCGCCGTTTATCGATGTTGAAGGACTTCGTTTCATCGCCATAACCAACTGCCCTTACGATTATTTGAACTATCACCCAACAGCGGATCACTTGTTTTTAAATGAGCCCACGCTGCGAGACTTCGAACAATACGTGGACACCATGTTCGATGAAAAAGACGACTGGGAAGACTGGTGTTACTTCAAAATCTTCAGAAAACTCTTGCCTGAAGATTTTCAAAACTTTCCTTCCATCGTTAAACGGGGGAAATACAAACAGTTGGCGTCTGGAGAAAACTATAAAGTGCCGATTTGTTTGATTCCCGTTGTAGAATACCATCTACTCGAGGACTACAGCAGCGTCTATACGGTTAAAGGATCTTGCACTTCATTGGAGCGATCTCATCTGCGATTGAAACTGAACACGTATTTTCACGCATTGTTGACTCTGTTGAGGTGTTCTGAGGAAGACGTTATCGACGTGTTGTGTAGAAAGGGCGTGCTGCCGAGCAAGGATTTCCAACTAATCAGCACGCAAAAGGAACTCACGATAGCCTATAAAAGATATAAGAACTGCGGACCCACTATGAATCGCTTGGGTGATCGACTGAGGCAGTTAGAATCGGGATTTGCGTTCATCAAACCGAAGTACGGGATGCCAAATACAAATTTGTGCCAAGCTCTACAGCATTTGTTCGCAATGCACCCGCTGTACGTTCAACATAAACGCAGCTTGTTCGTGCAGACCGAAACTATAGACGGAGGCAAGGGTCATTTGCCAAACGCTATTCCGAACAATAAACGCAAGTACACCGACAATACTAGAGACCAGAGCGGGTTGCCCAAGAAGTTAGCCACCGGGGAAAAGACAACCGATGATATCTTATCGAGTGCAATGAGGCAGAACCTGCCAGATTTTTTCTTACCGCCCGGGCGAGATTTTCTTAGTATCAACATTGATCAGGAATTGATTCCAACTGGCGGAGTAATCGTGTATATTTCTGACGAGTTGGATCAGCCTTTGCTTTGTAAAAATGAAACGGAATAAAATATTGTATTGTATTATAGTGTATTAGTCTTGCTTGCTTCTTCTCAAAAAAATGTGATTTGGTTGTCCAAAAAATCTTGAATTCTGCGTACTGTTGGTAGGCAAATAGAGATCTGAGACATTCAGTACCTAATTAGCTTTTCTATAAGGGTACTCGTTTAAACTAAGGGTAATATATATGTGATGGCCAGTGTAAATCGACGTCAAACTAGCCTAATGCCTTAACATTCTATATACGATATTTTTCTGGTCATTTGCTTTGGGAAAAAGCAACACTAAACATCTTTGATTCTGACACCCATATTTTTATTTACTTATCAATGACGATAGAATTCCCATGCTGTAACTTGCTCTATCACAAAATACGTATTGTAGTTGTAATTGCACAAAACATCGTAGATTTGTGTTTTTCGAAGTTCCTCATTTTCTGTTGTGGAAATATGCACATGCAAAATATTATATATCGTTCCAACACCCGTAACTCCAGGTATGGTTAGTAGCTCATCTCTTAGCGCGTTTGTTAGTTCCTTGTTTATTATCGGTTCATTCTGTAATAGTTCGAGCGTTGTTGAACGAGTTATCGAGTTTTCGGGATCATTTACAGCATTGTACATTCCACGTATTTCAAAAAGAAGTTTATAGATAATATTATTCTCGATCGTTTCGATTTCGACCGGTTTTGTTCCGTCGATAGGTGGAAATATACCCTCTACTTTAAGCATTGATATGCCGATGTTTCGTACTTTATCCACGTAGTACTGAAATATTTGTCTTTCTCCTTCACAGCCAATCGCCGTTATTAGGTTTTTGCAACTTACGCTTGTAATTTCTTCTCCATCTTTCATGACACTCACCGATTTAGCCGTATAATATCTCTCTGTTGGTTCGCCATGTATTAACTGTACAGTTTTTACGATGGCGTCTATGCTCACATCTGGATTGGTTTCCAAAAATGCTTTTTCATGCAGTATCACGGGAATAAATCGTATCTTGCCGCTCTCAATGTTCGCTGCATTTTCCTCATTGATCGCTGTCGCAAGTTGCAATTGGTGGTCGCTACGAAACACCACTAACGATATAGATATTCCCATTTGGTTATAAGTTAAAAATTCTTCACGGCGTGGCCAAAAGAAGTCTTCGTTCGTCGACTCCGTTGTATTCGTTTCTGAACACAAAGTTCTTACAAATGCGTTTGCATCTACATCGGAACCCAGTGTTTTTACAATTTCCGCAATTCCAGCTGTATCCCCAAACAAGTTGATATACACGTTCTTAAAATGTAACAAGTTGTTAACATAACCATTTGCTTCACACTGCAGCGTTCTTAATTTCTCGTGATCATTCTTTGGAAAACGAACGAAATGTTGCTCGTATATTATGTTAACTCTTGCCGCCAACGACAGCTGGTCGAAAGGGGTAACTGGTTCTACCTCTTTTTTCCCGACTATTTTTGATCTGTGATAATATATTCTTGGTAAAGATTTTACTGGCAATTTTATTTGCTTCGAAGTCATTGTTAAGTTGTCGTTCTAACGTACATTCAAGATGGTTTTCAACACAAGTAGTATATAGTGTCATATTATATATATGTATATATAATTTAATTCTTCGAACCCCGAGTATGAAAACAGAAGTCCGTTTACTTTTCTACCGTGTCTGTTCATTCTTTTGTATCATTGAAATGTGTTTATCTTTTATGATACTTAAGTGTTAGGCAGGAGTGCTTCCACTTAAAATTTCACATGTATTTGGACCTACATGTATTTGGACCTCTAAATTAACATTATGGACTTGCAAACAAACTAAAACACAAACAGTAAGTGATATACGATTTATTAGGTCGATACAATGCAAAGACAGCACATTGTGAATGTGATATACTCACAGTTCTCAAATTTAGAATCAGGCACAACATATGCACAACATATGCAAGATTGTATCTAGATCTAGAATAATGTGCAAGTTTTTATCACAGTACATTCATCATTCACCGATGGTATTGTCTGAAAAATATTTCTACGATTTTTGGAACAGGGTATCCACAAACTGCGTCCAATCCCCACGCTGACTTCGAATCCATTCGTTGATTTCGAAACTTTTTATCAAATTGTTCATTTCCATTAAGTGTGGGTAAGTGTCCCCCTCATTCACCGAAAGTCGCCTGACTACTTGCACAAAGTAGGTGAATATGAGAACAATCGATTCCCAGTTCATCCTGCGTGCGTCTACTGTCTGACAGTGCACTAACTTCTTTTCCACCAAGTCGCGAAAATATGTTGTATTTTCGCTAGCTTCCCTTAGCTGATCTTCAGTTAACACAAAATCTTTTTCTGCAGCCAGGCTGTAGGTTATGATATCCACAAACCCGTCAATCACCGGCTGTAATTTTAAACTCATGGGCGTTGAATGTTTGCTGAAGTGATTTCCAATGGACACCAACACATACTCGCAGCACTCAATCATGGTTGAATAATGTTGATTTTCAAACTCTGCCAACGTTAAATAGTCTCATAACACCGAGCAGACCAATGAAATGATAGAGTTGGAACCTTGAGGCGAACGTTATGTAACGCGGTGAAAAGTCACATAAACTGCTTGGCTTTCGAGCAGACAGGACGTGTTTTTCTATCGCTCTATCATATGGACTGCAGAACTTTATCCATAATAAGCTTTTACGTATCCCTTTATTCTCATTCTACACATCGGACAGACAGAAAGCGCCGGTGCACATTGGGCGCAGCTAACCATGTGTCCGCATGGCAAGAAAACAATATGTCCAGGGTTATCGAAGCAAATCTTGCAAGTTTGAACTTCTTTCAATCTGCGATTTTCTTCGAGAAGTAACTCTATCGGTTCAATCTCTCCATCCGAAGAACTTTCGCTATCGCTTGTATCGATTTCTTGGGTGGAAATTGAACTGAGCTCCGTGGAGTTTTCTTCAAAATCGAACAAAATTTCGCACAGGTCGGTTGCCTTGAAATCATTGTAATCGTGATTTCGGATAAAGCAATCGATAGCTTTTTTAACACTTTCTTCGGAGAATCCGTTTTCTATACAACTTTGAGCAGCAGCAGTACTCAAGGGGTCCGTTTTAACTGCCACTTTGCATTTGTTTTCGTCGTCGGGTCTTTCGCCGCGACCAAGTTTGTCGATATAAGCCTGTCCTTTTAGTAGAATGATAAATGTACATTTCGGGTACCACTTTGCGTGTTCTTCCATCGGCACATCGTCGTACTCCCAGTTTCTCAAACCTCCACCGCAAAAAAAGCAGCGACAACCGTCTCCGACCCCAGTGTAAACTAAACCCGCTTCGACAAGTACATCTTTTTTCAGCGGAAGGTAGTCCGGCCAAGTTTTGAAAGAGTCCAGTCGTTTTGACGCAGTCGCAAATCCTGGAAATTTTGCTATATCTAAACTGATACCGAAGGTTGTCGGCGTAGGTTCTGGTGACTGCATACTTTAATTTAAAATGAAGTTTTATCTTAAACATCCAATCCCCTAAATAAATAATATTTCTCTTCAACGAATTGGGTATAAAATTCTCCTACTCACATTTTTCTTATATCACAATACCGCAATGGCTAACGAAGACAAGTTCGAAGTGTGGCTGTTACATACTTCGGGTTCCGAACATCTGGCTTTAGATTTGTGGGAAGACTTTATCATGAAATATTCATCTTATTCTAAAAATGTTCGGCTTGTGAATATATCAGTGGCGAGTCCTTTCTCGATATTACCAACCTGTGTGCTGGCCGTTTTTGAAAATAACGAAATTCTCTCAGACGATGTCAAACGCCGACTCAGTGAGTTAGTTCGAAATTGGGTATGTAGTGGGACGACGCTCCACTTTGTAGAATTCGGCGATCCGTGGACTTTTCCTGATTGTGAAGCGAGAATGCCATTTTTCTTGGCTATGCCGATTAAAACGTATGAACTAGGTTGGCAAAAGACCATGCACCACTGCTTTTCTGATGTTCAGATGTCGTGAACTGTGACTTGTTAAACATTTACGAAATGAGCTAACCGCGGCATCTTTCGCGCCACAGACCCCGATTGGTTCTTGAAAAGTGGGGCGATTTTATTGGTTCGCTGGAAATATAAAACGCTGTGTTTTGTCATATTTCCATCATTCTAATGCTAATCTTCAAACTGGAACGATGAGAACTTATCTTCTCGAGGAATACTTCATGAAAAAGAAAATAGAGGAGGGTGGCGACGGCCAGGTGTTTGAAGCACTCAGAAAAAATGATGGTGAAAAGGTAGCAATTAAACTTGGAAAATGGTGCAGGTCAAAACACGATTATCCGCCAGAAATAAGAAACAATATCGTTCTGAAAAACTCGGGCATAAAAGGAGTGAACACGATGTTAGAATACGAAATCGGTGAAGTCGTAGCAGATTCTAAGTTGGGCCAATATAAAATGGTTTTAGAGCATGTGCCGCTGGACTTGTTTGAATTCACGTTGAAGTATCGACCGAGTGAGAATATTTGTAGAAACATTGTGAAACAAGTGGTTAACATTTTACTGGACATGCAAAATGTTGCTGAATTAGTTACGATGGATCTAAAAGAAGAAAATGGTTTGATCGATCCGGTTACACTGAATGTTAGTCTATGCGACTTTAGCGCTTGCGCTCCCGTACACGAACTGTTCACGCGAGTCAAAGACGTGGGGACTAAACGATACTGGGCGCCCGAAACTGTTGAAAACATGAAATTCTACCCAACCCGGAGCATTGTGTGGAATCTCGGTGTGATGTGTTATTCCATGCTAAACGAAAGAGACATTCCATGGAAAAAAACATTCGATGGTCGTGATACGAAGTACATTCCGTTTCAACAGGGTCTGTCGAGCGAAGGGAAAGACTTTATCCTGAAGTGTCTTGAACCCGATGTCAGGTTGAGGTTGGACTTAAAAAGAGCGTGTTCAGACAATCTTTCATTTTTGAGAATTTATGGAAGTACATCTACACTTAGTAGTATGTTTTCCTGAGGTTGAAGCACTATATTAGCGCAAGGCACCGTTTATCTTCTTCTACACATATCGATATTCTACGCAGTAGTGAATATTCTAAGCATGAAGCGATTCCATTTGAGATTAGAAATACGTCTTTAAAAGAATAAACTGTGCTAAGCCAGTCAAGCAAGTACAAAACAAAACTCGGCTCCATGAAGCACTTAAAATCTGCAGTTGTGGATCAGATTTTCCAATTTGCTATTTAAAAAAAACTATTTAAGTGACATTTGTGAGCTTGTAATCTTGAAGTAGAAATGAAGCAGTCATATTTATGTACGTGTTTCGGAGAATGTGTGAAAGGTTGTGTGAATGGGATCATTGCCTGCCTGCGAGCTCCCTTCCGTGCTTGCTTCTGCTGCGTTCGTGTTTGTATCAGATCAAGCCAGCCTGAGGATTCTAGCCCAACTATCATCGAAGGCAAAACTCGCTCAAAGGCAGGGCGCATTGCTTAACAGAAGCAAACTGATTGTTCAAATGTAGCCAAAAAAAAGAGAAATAATACCTTATTCGAGTGTTGAAAAAAAAGTATATAAAGAAGGTGTTTAGACTTATCATATGAAATCATACAAGCTTGTCATGGCAGCAAAACAACCGTACATGTATTCTGTCAATACAAACAAAGTTCCAGTTTGTAAGTTCAATAGTAACTTTGGCCGGACAGTGAAGCCGCCGTCTTGTGATTTCCTGGTCATCTGCCTAGGAAACATGTTTTTGAAAAAGCCCCAACAAATGGACCCTGATTTCAAAAAGGTGTTTGATGTGATATTAAGCATCATCTGGTCTTGGATTGAGAACGGAGAAGGTTTTTTGCTGAGCGACAGCGATGTTTCGAGGGCCACCGTGAACAGAAAGTTCTTCAAAAGACTAATTGAAGATACCCTAAAGCGTTCAGACTTTACAAACAGAAGAAGGGAGAATTGGTATACCATTTGTAAGGCCATGGCAAAGTACTGTCAAGTTTTGAATGCCCTGACAGAAGACGAAGACGACATGTACTCCTATGTGCAGGATACGAGAATTTTAGTTAGCAATCACAACGTCAATCCGTGGATCCGACAGCAGCCGGGCGATTGGAAGGAATTGTTATATATGTATGGTAGCGGCGATGCAATGAAATAAAAAAAACTTGTCAATAAACTAACCCATTCCACCGAAATGTGTTGCTAGAAAAAGTCAAAGTTCTGTCTTCCTTTGATATGTATGCCAGTGGTGACACTTCTATTGTCATGGACGAGAAAAATAAACTTAGTCAAGACAAAGAAAAAATAAAGAAGTATCGAAGAACGAAACAGCTTCATCACTCCGGTGAAATGCCAACAATTTCTACCATTCAGAGAAACGAAAGGTTTACCAAAGACATACATTTGCAACTGGCAGTCAATTTTCAATAAAACCGTTCATTTGGTGTTGAAAATTAAGCATTCTTTAGATATGTATGCCAGTGGTGACACTTCTATTGTCATGGACGAGAAAAATAAACTCAGTCAGGACCAACAAAAAAATAAAGAAGTATCGAAGAACGAAACAACACCACCATCTCCGCTGAAAAAAATGCCATCAATGAACTATGTTCGAACGCAATCTGAAGAAGTTCCGAAACTATACTTATTTAGATATATAAGAACGCTGACATTTTATATCAAGAGATTGGACCCACTTGGCGTTTATGTTAGGATAGTAAGAGTGTGGTATACTCAAGGTGTTTTATATCTATATTGTTGGAAAATAAAAGTCAAACAAATAGTTGTGTTTCCTGATGCTTTTACTGCAACCTCAAATTTCCTAATCGTGGAAAACTATAAAATCTGAAAAAAAAAGTTAAATGAGCTTTGCCTGTCAAGATAGCACGGTGTCGTTCAAACTGATTCTGTTGAAGTAAATCGAACAATTTGCTCTCGAAATCATCCTCTCCAGCGGCCACCGTTTGCATATATTTAGCTTTGTTGTTTTCCCCAGCAGCGACCAGCAGCGAGAAAAAAAACAAGTGTTAAATGCTCTATATTATATAGCCTTAGTCCGCGGGCCAGAAAGTGGAATATTTCATTTATATACTTCTTTTTCACCGATCAGATTCTGGCCTTACATGTGCACGTCAATATCATCCTCTCATAGATATAGCTATTTTGGTTTCCCCAGCAGCGAGCAAAAAAGGTTTTGAATCAACTTTACTATTATAGCCTCAGCTAGGTTGAACAAACCTATCTTTCGCAGACCAGAAAGTGGAATATTTCATTTATATACTTTTTTTCACCGTTCACATTCTGGCCAGACTCTGTATCTCAGTATCATACTCTCATAGATATGATTTGTTTTCCCCAGCAGCGAGCAAAAAAAACGTTTTAAGTGATCTACATTACCTTAGTCCACAAGCCAGAAATTGGAATATTTCATTTATATACTTCTTTTTCACCGTCCATAAGTCTACATTTTCTACAGTTTGAAGAAACAACTTCTCAACCAAATAAGTTCTCTGTTTCAATTTAGCACTAATTTGTATGCGGACTGAAGAAACAACTTCTCCGTTAGAAAAGTTGGGTGGTGAACATTTGCGTTTATCAGTTTATGATAGTGAATGTGCAGCGATTTTGTGGCAGAGAAGCATTTTGGTGCTATCTTCATTTACAAGCATAGTTTAATTTCTAACGTTGGTTCGCTACTACAAAAGTGAAAAGTATCAAAATGAATCGTTGAAACATACTACATTTGTAAAATTAGTTTGCTTCGGATGAAATGGGTTACGAGATCAGAAAGTGAATATTTCATTTAAATAGTTTTTTTTACGCTCTGAGTCTTCAATAGTGGAACAGCAGCCTTTCCCATTGTCCCAAGTAGAATGCCTTTTCGAGTGTACAAGAAAATATTCCGGTGAAATTTTCATTTTGTCTTCAGTTTTTCAAACTCCCATCCATCAGAGTTAACTATGTAAAAATATTTTGTGGCAGAGAAGCATTGTAATGCTAACTTCTCTAAAAAGTGGTGGTTGGTAACGTATTTACAAGTACTGTTAAATTTCCAACTTTGGTTAATCGATAAAACCGAAAATGTCGCTGCTACAGGCAGAGTAAAATGTATCACAGTGCAAATCTCTGTTTGTGTTTATTTTTACGAAAAGTGCTAACAGGGTAAAGTGGAAAAGTGAACAAAAAGATTGATTTTTGGTGACAATTTTATTCCAACAAATTTGTACAATTAACTTTTCGTTCTCCCGCAGATGTCCTGTGTTTGCTTCAGATGGGCAGGCCAGTTTCTCGTCCAACGTTGATTCGTGGGTGACACAGGAATGTTTGTGATCCAACGAAGTATATTTCCTGGGTGGTATATTTTCTGGGTTAACACACAGGAATGCTTGTGATCCACATCTATCATACTATTGGGTCACACAATTGTTTCTCGTCCAACGGTGCCTCTTGGGTAACAGAAGAGTTTAAAATTCCAAGCACCTATCCAACGAAAAACCTTGGTTAACACAAGATTTGTATTCTTCTATTGGGTAACACAATAGTTTCTCGTCCAACGTTGCCTCTTGGGTAACACAAGAGTTTAAAATCCCAACTACCTGAAAAGTAAAAAAGACAGGTGTTAGTATGAAAATTAACAGGCTAAATCGCGATACCACCTCGCCTCTCGCTTGCCAAAAAGTGTAAGTGAAAGAGACATCACCAAATCTGAGATAAGAACATCCAAGATATGAGACGTCGTGGGAAACTCATCTTACAAGTATTCATTGCGTGAATACGACGCGCCTACACTCAAAGTGACTGAATGTAGACGAGTCTTCTTCTCGAGCCTGAAGAAGTTCACACTATGCACTGTATTAGAGCTGTTGTCTGGTCGCATTCCATGAGGGGGACAAGTTACCCTATAACTCGACAACAGCCAACGAGCCGGGTTACCTCGCCCTAGGAAGCCATTCACGACAGTGTGCATCATAGTATGAAGAGTTTCAACCGATCTTTCACAATTTGTATCAACACAACAATATACACGTAGCTACAAAGTTATGTCTCTACCAGTAAATTTTGAAATTTTGAGTTGGTGGTATTGCGATAACACGATCAGAGAGAAAGTAAAGTAGAATCTTCTCTTGTCATTTTTTGTATCTCCACGATTCTGCCAGTAGCAAAATCAACTTTTCAAAATTAGCTTAACGGGATAACGTCCAGACATGAAACAGCACCAAGCACCCAATTTCTGCCTCAGGCCTACATACCCTCCGCAGTCCCGTTACGCTAATTTTGAAAAGATGATTTTGCTACTGGCATCATCTTGGAGAGACAAAAAAGGAGAAGAGAAGAATAGCAGCGACTTTGCAAAGTCGTTACAGAGACACGGTGTTTGTAAACTATTGCATTTGAACACGAACCCTCGGACCAAAGTTCAGTGAACGAATACACCAGCATACTTTTTTCTGACATGAACTCTCGAACCACAGTTCAATGAAAGAATAAACTGTTTAGCACAGTTTGCATTCGCAAACAATCAACTTAGTCGAGTTAGAGTCGATCTTTGTCTTAGGATACGGTTGTGTCATTGCCACTGGCCCTAAGATTGCACTCACAAGCCCTGTGATGTACAACTATCTCTTTGCTAACGCGGTTACCGAAGGAGCTTATGCCTACACATCGAGACGGAGCACTCGGGCAACATATCCATAAGACTAGATCAACTCTCGAACAGACTCAACTGTTGAAACCGTCCTAGTTTCACAAGTCGATTTTCGCAAATGCACCAACGTAAGGACACGTCGTAAATGTGCTGAGTTACGGTTACAACTGAGCAATCAGAGCCTAACATCGCCTTTTATACTGATCAATCGGCCGATAGGTGGCAGTGCATTATTTTATCATCAACCAATCTGCTCGTTGCAGTGGGCGTGAATCGATAATGCCACCGACCAACAGAAAATCACCCACGCGACTGCTCGGATCAACGGACCAATCAGCGTTAACCTATGAGGGCGAACCGTTTGCAACATGGCAAAAGTCACGTACGCCATTTAGCTTCCGAGCAGACAAGACGTGTTTTTCTATCGCTCAGTGAAATGTGTGCTGGGGTTTTGAGAGTTAAGGTGTTAGTGTGTAAGTGATGTATAGATGCAAAAAAAGGAAACTTGCTCCTCAAATCAGTTTTTTGATTCAATTTAGCACACTGCCTTGTATGATAGTGGGGTAACAGCTCAATTTTCGCCACAGTACAGTGGTGATACAAATTAGCACTACAATGAAAAAAATACAGCAGCTGCATAGAAATTACTGTTTTAATTTACGGGGCTAACATCTGAAAATTTCATTTTATTTACCTCAGTGAGTCTCAGTGAAAAAAAAGAAAACACATGGCCGTTTCAACTTATGGTGCTAACAATACGATATATGCACGTAGAGCACCAAAATAGAAAAATGGAACCAAATGACTGCCTTATCTTAAGATAAAACCTGCAGTACAATACTATACTGCAGACGTGAAAAATGTCGTCCATACTGCATAATGACTAAAACAGCAAATGGACACAAAAAATGGAACCAAATGACAGCTTTAGTTCAAGCTAAGATTTTTTCTCGAATAGTAAATAATGTGCTTCCATACGTTCGCAATGAAAAAATATGATATATAAATGGACACGAATGACTTTTTCAACTGACAGTACTAACAATACAGTATGTGAACCTAGCTCCCATTCAATTTTTTAACTTTTGTGTCATTTGCGTCGAAAAGTGAAAAAATGTGCAAGTGTGCTTCCATAACTCCCCAATGAAAAAATGATACCAGAAAATGGAAACAAATGACTGTTGCAGCCTGTTAGCCTGTTAAGACAGAAAATGGAACCAAATGACCGCTATAGTTCAAGCTAAGATATTGTAGAAATGTGTACATTAGTTCAAATGGGGGCGAACCATTTGTAACATGTTAAAAAGTCACATACACTGTTTGGCTGCCGAGCAGACAAGACGTGTTTTTCTATCGCTCTGTCAGATGGAGGACAGTTCAATGGTGATCATTTGCTTCGAAAAGTTAAAAAATCAAGCTTTGTTAGCACTAAATACAAAAAGTGGAACCAAATGACTGTTTTAGTGTTGGCTAAAAATTTACACAAATTTGTACAAATTTATAGTTAATTTGGGGGCGAACCCCTTGTAACATGGTAAAAAGTCATATACACGGTTTGGCTGCCGAGCAGGCAAGACGTGTTTTTCTATCGCTCTGTCAGATGGGTGGTAGGGTTTTGAGGTTTACAGATGCAAAAAATGAAACCCGCTCCACCAAATCAGTTTTTCAATTTAGCTCTAATTTTGTCTCCAGTTTGAAGAAACAACTTCTCCGTTAGAAAAATAAAAGAACAAACTTTGTTAGCACTAAAATAGAAATATGGAACCAAATGACCGCTTTAGTTCAAGCTAAGATTTTGTCTCGAATAGTGAGTGAATCATATGCTTTCATACGTTCACAATGAAAAAAAATACTGCAACTGCATAGAAATGACTGTTTCCACTTACGGTGCTAACAAATGCAGATTTTGACAATATGATATATGGACGTAGCTCCAATTCATGTTTTAAACTCAGCGAGTCTCAGTGAAAAATGATATGTAAATGGACACAAATTACTTTTTCAACTGACCGTGCTAACAATACACTATGTGAACATAGCTCCCATTCAATTTATTAACTTTTGTGTCATTTGCGTCGAAAAGTGAAAAAAATGTTCAAGTGTGCTTCCATAACTCCCTAATGAAAAAATGGTATCAGAAAATGGAACCAAATGACTGTTGCAGCTTGTTAGCCTGTTCAGACCCTAAATTAAAACCTCAGTGGAAGTTGAAAAATCGCCAAAGAGATTACCCCAAAAGCAGTGAACATTGAACTCCACAGAAGTTAATGTGTAGCGATTTTGAGGCAGAGAAGCATTTTAGAACTATCTTGTGAAAAGTGACAGAAAACGAAGACAAAACATGAATTGAACTGAACATGTCTCTGCTACTGTATCACAAACAAAACATACTAGATTTGTAAAATTAGTTTGCTTCGGACGAAATGGGTTAACTTGAATCTTAAAATCAATGAATGTTAGGAGATTGTTGAGCATTGTTAACAAGTGTGAAATATAAAAACTATTGAATGTTGCTTCTCGTTTGTCAGTTTGCGTGTTTGTTTTTGTGTTTTATGGTTGGCTGTAGTCGTTGATTTTTATATCTTTCTTTACACTGGCCGTGTTGGGAGACCACTGTTTGTTTAAGTTTTCGTATCATGGCACGAACGGCGGGTTTGGTAGAAACATAGTTAAAATGAGCACGCTTCCCAATGTGATTCGTTTTATTTTATTAGAGAGTGCTATTAAAACTTGATAAAGGACTTGTTTACTTATCATTTTCTAATAATACAATTACTTGTAACTGAAGACTGATACAGAACAATTTCTCTACCGTAGTGATACTATTCAACTTTATTCTCTTGGTTGTGTTCTTTTATATATGTCAACATCATCTGGTGTGTTCCTGACAATGTTAAACTAATCAATCTACTTCTTATTTTGAGATTTACCCAACAGTAATGTTCCTCGCATTTCCATCCACAAACCGGCGCAATAATGACAGACATTCTATTATGTTTAAATATATAAAGATTTTTCACACGTGTACGGTTAAAGAGTGTGTTTTTACAACTGGACAGTAATGTATCGTGTGAGGAACAAACATTAGTTTTCCAAAATAATCGAATGCCTTATATATCCCGCATACCCTTCGTTTAAAATACTCATCATTTTGTAGTGTTATATTTACCAATCAACATTTCTAACACTATAACCCATGAGAATCGGTACATTTGACATGCAGACATAATTTTTTTAAACTACCGGTTTGTTTTCAAACATTATCTCAAATGTCACGGGGATATCAATTTAGCGCAAAGCTTTTCTGTGTTGGCATCCTAGTCTTTGTCTCAGCGCTTTATACAATTCTTCCAGAAAGTTCAAAAGTCGCTAGTTCAGATCAAAAAGTGAAACTTGAGGTTGAGATAGATCGGCCAGCAAAATTGTTAAAGAAAGAATCAGAACCTCTTTTGACTATGTTCACGTCGTGGTATGACACTGCTGAAAAGAATTTGGTGCACAACATGACGTTTGTAAACTGGCTGTCGCTGCGCCCCTTTATTATTCCCGTGATTTTCACAAATGAAACTGGCGTTGCCGAAGAGGGCCGTAAACTAGGTTGGGAAGTTTTTCCTATTAGGGTGGCCGCCGCAGGAGGCATTCCGGTTTTGTATCGACAGATATACGGACTATGAAAATGGTCTTATTCGAGTTAAAAGCCGGAATTTACCAAGGAGATGTGCTGTGTCAGATTCATTAAATAAGAAATAAAAACAAGAAATATCTTTAATGACAGTGTCTGTGTTTAGATTTTATTTCCATATACACCTTGTTCAACTTGTTTTCTCAACAAACTTGTGCGTTCACAAATTTCATCATGAAATGTTGTATCGCCAAACGACTGTACTGTTCCGATTTCGCTGAAATATTCATCAAAATCCTCTATCGACGGACATGTAAATGGCTTTATATAACAATTTGTTCCAACAATATAACGTTTGACGTAATCCTCGGTTCTGGGCGATGTAAGTAGCAGATATCCCCAATGCTGCGGTTGGGACACACGATCGGTTACCAATGAAAATATCGCAAAATTGTCTCCTAGATTTAGTTTGATTTTTTCAATATCCTCCAAATACAATCCCGGAAAACTAAACATCCATCGCCTCGTGGCAATGATTTCTGTCTCATAGCGGTTCATGTAAGTTATGGCTTTGATATAAAATCTACGTCGAGCTCTCTCGTTTTTCAAGTTGATCTCTCCGATTGTCATTAACGCGTCTTCTAGAGTGTTAAACCCCTGCTCAGAATTATCTCCGCACATGTCTCGTCTAACTCTTTCGAGACAAACTTCGAGCCATTTCAGTTGAAGTTCATCTTTCAATTTCGAATTGATCGTGACCAGCGGAACGAAATGTTTCCAGTATATATACCATCTTAGTTCAAATGGCAACGGGAGTACGCCCATCTTCTCTTTTAGCAATGAGTGTGCACTCTGGTAAATAACTAGAAATAGAGCATTCAGTCTCACGACATTGCATTATTGTCGATGGTGTATAATGGTATATCATACCAGTAACGTTTAGTTTGCTCTTGTTAACCATGAGATGAATACCAAATTTACTGTTAACGAAACTGACTTCGTTTTTTACCAGGAATGCGATGTGCAGACGACTACCAAAAAAACTGGAAATACATTTATGTTAACAAGGCCTCAACACATTGACTTGGAAGATGACGTTCTCACTTTGATTGGGAGCGACGAATTCTTAAATTGGGAATTTGGGAGTACAGCAAACGTTAACCCCGCTACGCATAACGTCTGTAAATTCGTATTAAATAGAGCAGTTAATGTTGACCCATTTTATCCAAAGCAAACTAATTTTACAAATGTAGCACTATTAAATACTTCATTTCCAAAACCAGAAAGAACGAACGGCGTATGGATCGGACGTCAACTGTGTTTTTGTTTAAACCCAAGGTCCAAGTCTTAGTGCTTTCATCAGAATATTTCTAGCGCCGTTGACGTCTCTATGGGTTTCGTATTTACAAAATTGACAAATAAAAGTTTCGCAACTACCGAGAGTTTTGTTGATTTTTCCACACATTCCGCACGTTTTTGACGTGTAGCTTTCATCTTGAATCACAAGCATGCACTCCGTTTCTTTGACTCGATGCTCAAGAGAGGTCCGAAATTGATAATGTTGCCAGCACAGCAAATCCCTTTTACTCCTCTTCGAAAGCTGATTGGGACGGTCTTTTTTAACGATACTGGCAACTCCTATCTTACCGAGAACGACATACGCGTAGTTTTTGACTAAATGAGAGGCCAGTTTCAAATGTATGTCTTTGACGAAGGTCTTGAGTTCGAGGTACAGCTTTCTCAAGTGTCGGCACCGGTCTTCGACGGCCTGAGTTTTGTTACGTGTTCTGGCTAGACTGATGGCCGCATTTGTCTTGTCTATTTTATTATGCAGTTTACGAATTGTGGCCGGGGTATTATCCGTTAAATCAATTTTGTCTTCCTGAAGTCCGACCTGGTAAACCGAAACGTTGCTCGGATCGTAAATTGTGGCAAATGTCCTGCCACCAGGGTCAATACCACACATGGCTGGAGGTTGAATTTTGGGAGGCTTGCATCGAGTGTATGTTGGATCGCACGGAATTTGCAAGATAAACTTTCCGTTCACTCTCCTCGATATTTTTACGTCGTGGCTAATTGGTGGCAGCTTGGAGATCGATTTAGAAAGCTTAATAAATCTTTCTTTGGTGTTCTTTTTTCGAATGGAGAAACTGGCAGGCAGGATGGAAATATAGCGATTGAGCACTTTAATATCTTCGGTATCTTTCTCGTTTAAAAGTCTTATATACGGATGTGGAACCTGAAACGCTCCTTGACTGGGATTAACAGCGTTTTTGTCTTTCATAGTTACTTCTTTCTTTCTTTGATTTGACTGCGCCGATTTGTACATCGTAGAGTAATGTTTACACGAAGTATTTTTAATTGTGGTCATTTTGTTATCGAAAAACCAACCGTCGCCCTCCATTCTCAAGGCAGCATCAACGTCTTCCGAATTTGTTTTGGCGACAACCTTCTGCAAATCGAAATGTTTCGGTTTGAACTGTTTTTGTTGTACCAAATAATTACACCAATTATATGCATGATTGCTCACTTTAAGCATTTCGTTCAGAACGACCTTTTGTTGTTTCGTGGGTCTCAACCCCACGCTGAAAGTAGTCATCAGATTACATATTGGTGGTTCTAAGTTGGGTTTCTTACTGAACTGAATATCAGAAACATTGACACCGGAGACTGCAGTTGTATCTGCTTCATTCAAATCCCTTCTCCGTATCGAATTCCACCAGAACCACATAGACTTAAATTTGTGAACATTGGCAGCATCCCACAAAGTCAAGGGGGTTGCTTTTCGTTTATTGCTGCTGCTCGCGTTCGAGTTATTCATCGCTTTGATTGCTATAAAAGGCAACCGCGCTTATATACCCGCATTTGTGAGCTGTCCGTTCATTATTTTAGTTCAGTTAATACCAAACTGTCGTTGATTCGTGTGTATAGTATAGTTACAACGGTAATCAAGAATCACACACAAACCATTGATGAATACCAAATATACAGTTTACGAAACTGACTACGTTTTTTACCATGAGTGCGATGTGGAGACGACTACCAAAAATACTGGAAATACATTTATGTTAACAAGACCTCAGCACATTGACTTGGAAGCTGACGTGCTCACTTTGATTGGAAGCGACGAATTCATAAACTGGGAATTTGGGAGTACAGCAAACGTTAACCCCGCTACGCATAACGTCTGTAAATTCGTATTAAGTAGATCAACCAATATTAAAAGTAAGTTCTGCGCTGAAATCAAAGCCAACTGGGTTCTGAATTCAAAACGCTCAATTTGGAAGGCGCCTTGCGATGTCTGGATTACTAGGGGTTCGAGGCTTTAACAACATGAGTGACCAGTCTCACGCCTGTGCAACAGAAAGCGTGCTGTCTGCTCCGATGCCAAACAGTGAATGTGACTTTTCGCCATGTTACAATGGGTTCGCCTCGGGGTTTCGAGAAAGTGTTATGGGAGTGATTCCATTGGTTAATACTATCTTTGCTTCGAGCCTTATTTTGACCTTAAACAATTAAACGATTTTGATTGGTTGTGGTATGGTATATAAGGCCCAACCCTCGCCTTTTCTGACAATTTAGTCTGTGACTTCGGTCAACACACATGGTCTCTTCTTGCTGCTGTCATCCACATCATGTCTTTAACAAATTTCACGATTTTAAAAAAGTACGACCCGGTTAGGCAACTGGGAGCAGGAGGCGAGGGGGATGTTTTCCTGGCAGCCAGAAAATCTGACGCACAATTGGTGGCTGTAAAGTGTGCTTCTTGGAACCCAAGCAAACGAGATTTTCCTCGTGAAATCTTACATAACATATGGATCAAACGCTCTGGGCTAACGCGAGTGAACAAAATGATAGAGTGTGAAGCAGATTTGCAAACAGGGACATATGTCATGATTTTGGAGTACGTCCCGGTTGACTTGTACGAATACGTTTGGGTCAACAGGCATTTGGACGAATCATGCTACAAGGACTTAATAGCTCAAATCGTTCGGGCTGCCCTCGACATGCAGAATATAGGAATAGTACACATGGACTTAAAACTCGAAAACGTGCTACTCGATCCCGGGACAAATGAGATTCAGTTGTGCGATGTCAGTCGGTGTGCCCATGTTAAAGAACAATTCACTAAAATGGCCAACGCTGGAACGAAGGCATATTATTCCCCGGAAGCCCTAAAGGATGACAGATTCTATCCAACTCGGACCATTGTGTGGACAATCGGAATACTGACTTACTCGATTCTCCACGCCACGGAGGTTCCTTGGGAGCTATATACTAACGGAGCTGTCGACCGCTTAACTTTCGACCGACACATTTCCGAAGAGGCGATACACTTCGTGTTAACGTGCTTGGAACCAGACGTCAAAATCAGACTGGACTTAAAACACTTGGTGCATTTGCCGTGGCTGGCGGGCTTGAACATTAAGTAGATTGCTGTAAATAAACTATATGATTGTAAATAAATATATCAGAGTGTCACGTTAACTGTAGTTTTGTCTTTACTATATCTGTCTATTGAATACTGAGGTTTTAGACGCGATTTTTTCTCACGCGGTAAAAATACCCACACAGTAAAACTATAGACCAATTTTGTATTGCCCAAATCTGCAGTTAGAAGTTGGTTATACGATGCGAATATAGTGTTTTTTAAATAATGTTGCATTTTTGCAAAATCGGTTAACGTGTGTAAGTTTATGGTATATTTTATATAAAACGAAAAAGTATTTCCTTCTACATGTCTAAGCTGCTAAGTCTGCACAAGTATATCACCCAGTAGATAGCGCGCCATCTTTAATACCCACGCTCGCCATAAAACCACATCTTTGACCTCGCTACACCCCAAATTATGACCATGGTGCATTTTATGATACCACTGCCCTGAATAACGTTAAATTTGTTATGCAACACCACCATATTTAAAGAGAATAATGTTAACCCAAAGTTATGGTGCGACGTCGTAACTGACGATGTCGTTTTCGTTTTTAAAAAGTAAACAACTTGTATCGTTCACGACACTTATTAACGGTCTGAATATGTGTTGCTTTCTCGGCGTTTACAGCGGTATGTAATTACGCTATTATTATTTATTTGTTGTAAATTTAAATGGGCCACTATTGCGGCTAGTCTCTTCCAATATCTTTATGATCATTTATACATTTTTTCTAGATTTATTTGTATTGCAGTCGTTGTTTAGATGATTTTCTTATAAATGTAACATGTCTTTGTATTTTAACAAATTAATCTATCCTTTAGTATATTTATGTTTATGTTATACAGCTTTATTGATACAATTAATCTACTATTCCATTTTCGTATAAACTAGATCAAATATTATCATCTATCAGTTGAAGAAACTAACCCGTTAAACTTTTAAATCTTTGTTAAGAATGCACATAAAACATGTTTACGTTATCAACACGTTGAGTTAACCATGAAAACCTAATTGATATAACATATCTCTTATTAAGGAAGTTCAATTATTTATTAGGTTATTAATATTGGGTGTTCACCAGAGATTAAAAGTAAATTCTTCGCGGAAATTCAAGTTAACTTGATTTTGAATTCAACACTACAAATTTGAAAGGCTCCTCGTGATGCCCAGATTAATATTTCCTTCTGATAATTGTACATTTAAGCAAATTAAACCTCATTCGAACAAAAACTAATCAATGAGTTTAATTGGTTTAAACAATCAATGACAAGTTGAAAGAAAAATTAGATACATGCCTTTGGTATACACTCACACAATAGTTTTGATGTTATTGAAACATTCATTGTAAAATCTGAGTTATATAATTGTAAAGTTTATTCAACTTACCCAAACTGTATTTTGTCAAATATTAAATTGTTGTACAGTCCTTGTTCGAATATATCTGTATTCAAATCATTGCAACTGTGATAAATGAATATCCGTGTTGATGCGTCCTATAATAATGATAATACATTCTTTTTGGCGGTAACACCCTAATCGTTGATCAACAACAACATCTTAATATATTTGAACAAAAATTGATTAATATAGAGGTTCGGGGCTTTACCCGCCAATTAAATATATATGTGCGGGTTTAAAGTTAATATGATCTTGGATAAAAACCCAAAACGCTTATTTCAATCATTGATGAACCCTTTAAGATTATTTATATAAAAAAACACTTAAATTCTTACAAATTGACGAAAATACTGCATACGAGAGAGATAATCCTTGCTAGTGTTTATACAACTTGATTACTTGTGTTATTTCCCTTTGTACTATACTTCGTTATAGAGACTCACACGAGATTGTCTGTCTTAAAGGGGCCTTTATCAATAACAGTTTGTCCGAAAGAGACCTTCAATAACAAGACAATATGTTCGTGACAACGGCCTTTATGCCACATAGTTATATGAGCAAACAACAACGACCCACCTCGGGTAACGACGAAATATTCTCAGGCAAGTATCACCCAAATACACCCCATTATCTCAGGCACTTGGCAAGTCATGGACGGGTCAAGAATGTTACATCAAATGGATCAGTGACTATGTGATCTTAAATCAATACGGAAACAAACTATAGACTGGCTACTGATAATGAGAATGATTTACGGACACAATAAAACTATAATATACTTAGATAAGGAATATGTAAATGCAAACTATAGGTTACCGGTGTTAGCGGTACGCGGAAATATTTATACCGTTTCATGTATGAACTTTAAAAAAAAGTGCATTGCACACATACATACATGAATCGGTATTCAGATAAACCCATTTCGGATGCATATGAAAATTGCTATATTTTATATTAATTGCACCCATATATAAATGACTTCATATACATTTCGGTTTTAAAACCCACAAACATTTTCAAATAATATTATGCATATGTTCGTCTTGCCTTAGTGCACGCATAAACATGTAGGAGATAACGCATTGTGTTAAAGGTTCAGTATCCAGCGCAGGCATATATACAAAGTTTATTATTTAGCACAACGATCAAATTAGTTATGTTTCTCAATAATTATATGTCGTACCGAACTAAACAATATTGTAGTAGGTAGATTTGTACATACAATTAACACCCAGAAATGACCAAAACGGATTGATTTGAACTACTCTAATGCGGCCCTTTAATATATGTTAGTTACATCAGATTAAAACACACACCGCGGTGTCAGATTACAATCACCACTAAATAGACAAACGTTACATTAGATATCGTCTGCTGTACACAGAGATTCTGTTTTTCTCTCACGAGTATAAGTAAAGATATATTAAATATGTTTGTAAAGGGCACACGGCAATCTTGTTTGCTAGAAAACTCACTTTCTACATAATCCGCAACTGTTTAATCATCGATATTAACAAGTGTGTTATGACGGATTGCCTTATGTCCCCTTAATTGTATAATATTCGGTACAGCGACACAGAATACTCATGTATTTGAAATTCTTATCTAATTCCGGAATTAATACTTTGGTAGTACTGTATAATTAACCCAATATGAAATAATAACTGATAGATGCATTCTAAAATGCGATTAGCTCGACATTGTGACAATACAACACCGGTAACACGCATTGAACCGAGTGGATATTAACGGTGGTTGACTTTGATATCATACATAACATACTGAAATCTCACTTACTGTTTTTGATTTTGAAATATTAGGAAAAATTCTATTTCCTGCAAAACATGTGTTTGTATAAATCCGCGTCTATACCTATTAATTACTGCGCTTATAGAAAACGGTTAATGATCCACTCCTATCTTTGAACAAGAGACGCGTTTTAAAGTGATCTGTTCATACCTTTTTTATTCTTTAAAACAAAAGTAAAACAAAAAGTTCGATGCTTCATTTTTTACTTCAAAATTGCACGTTTTGTAAGCCCGCCAAAGCATTGACGGGAAAACGAAATTTCACTTACATAAATGGTTTTTTCTATGCTCGGAAAGGCGCTGCTATTTAGACAGTCTTTGCTTCTATTCTTCATTCTCTGACTAATTTCAAAAATGATGTGTATCTAGAAAAGTCAAAATCAGATCTTTAAGTTTTCGACGTGACTGTAAAGACATGTCCAAACCTTATCTCCAATTTTGAAACGACGAGTGTTTACTTGTGTGTGTGTGTGTTGAAAGGTCAAAATCGAATTCTGAGTTTTAGACGTGACGGTTAAGTCAGGTCAAAACCTCAGATTAGATTTTGTGAACATAACCAATCGTTCATGCTATTAGCACGCCACTTCTGGGCAAAAGACATGACAAAGCAAAAGTGGTTTTGATATTTTATTGGTTAAGAAAAGTCCATCAGGAAGAGTAACATTCATTGTCACTGTTCAGCACCGAGTTCATTCAAAAATACCAGTCCGTTTCTATCGGCCCCCGATACCGCACAAAACCACTTGGAATTGTCCTTTTCACGTGTGGAAAATAACTTCTGCAGAATGGGCATTTGCCCTCCATTTTTCCCGCACATTTGCAACACACTGCGTGAACACAAATGGGGCATTGCTGAAAGTTAATGGCTTCCTCCATACAAATGTCACATTCTTGTAGTAGTCCGTTGTTTCTGTCTTCGCTCTCCTTCTTTTCATTTCGTTCCAATTCTTCTTTTTTACGAAGAATTCTCTCAAGCCATCGATTATAACTTTCATCAAAAGTAGACATTTTTGATATTTTCTCTGTGTGAATAGATTACAGTCTGAATAGATTTTAATGTTTAATTCAAGGCACTGAAGCTTATAGGGGCCGCATTTTATTGTGGGAGGCGACAAGAGACACCACCGACCCAATGAAATTGCGCGAAGTCAAGGGCGATATGCTTTGGTAAACAAAACTAGAACCCCTTTTTAGATAATCGGATCTCACGTTTTGCTAAACGTTACTCGGTAATTGTACTTACTTGTAAACATATCAACGTCATATCATTTGGACCGACACCTGAAGCACGCATTTTAGCAATAAATGTTATCCCTCCCCTCACTGCCATCGCTATAGATATAATATTTTTATAGAGAAATAAATTCTTTGTCTTAAATACTTATCCCGTTGTGAAACTAACATATCTTGCGAGACCTTTATTACTTATACATTATAAGCCACCACAATCAAATTAAACCCCGAAACAAACGGGTTTGCGTATTAAAGTGGTGAACGTTTCTGTAAAATACTATTGAAATCGGACAGGGTATTATGAAGTTGTGTGCTCAACACCAATAAAAAACATATTGCCGTATTGGAAGGAATCAATAATAAACCCGCGCGTTCATTCTTTTATTGCCTTTCATAAGTATATTTTTTGTTTAAATTCTATCTCATAATTCGCGATTGCAAAACTCCGTCTAATATTTTTTTCGTTTATTTCTCAGGAATTGGAAACGACCTCTTGACCTCTCTTGGTAGAAGTAAATAACTTATTTACGCAATATTTAGTACTACTTGAAATCGAACGTGTGCGCTATTGGTCCCCATTGGTCTGTAGCGCGCACACCAACAACAAAAGTAGATAGTTTTATACAGCTGCAATACCGACTTGTTGTAAACGTATTCAATCAACGTATTGTCTTTTAAGAATGCATGCCGGAAAATAGGAACCAACAAGTTTCGCTTCCACGTACATGAGGGTTTAGAGATGGATGGCCACCCCTCTGGTAGTACTATCAATTAAACGTCAATTATTTAATTTTATGTACGTTAGATGTAATTTAATCTTGATCGTATCGTGAATTTATGGTAATCTTGTCTCTTAGTTAACCGTATATATTAATGAGGTTTTGTGCATGTTATTTGAATATGAATGGTGTTTTACATTTTCGCACATGTTAGGCTATATATCATTTTTCCTAGTTAAAACCTGGGGCCCGTTTTACTAAACATCTTACGATAATGTCGGTCGAGCTTAACTTTCAATTAAACTATATAAACGTGATCTGTCTACAGTCTTCCTTTTGTCTCTTTACACGTGTCCTATATTTAAAGGTGTGTATTAGGAATTGCGGATCTAAGAATAAAAGTCAACCATTAACACGAAGTAATATATGTTTGGGTGTGTTTTCATTTTGATATAAAATGTATGTCTCGATTTTTCAATACCCCGCATTAATTATTGTATATGCCCGAATAAACAGTTTTCCCGACACTAAATATTACATCGAACACATTTACTGATCGGAATAGTTTTTTCCTGCATGTCATTATGTGTGGTATTTGTGGCATGTGGTTGTCCGATAAAGGGTGTTCTGGTAAGACTTAAATGAACTATATTCTTCTATTTTATGCTGTTACAACTGCTCACATATCATCCATACAAATATTTTGATGTTAACGTTATTCTAATGTTAAAAGGCAATCGCCATTGGGGTATAATTGAGTTTGAAAAACATGCGCGAATAAGCACGTAGAGAATAAGGGTTAACCTCGCCACACCGTGGGACTTATTTTAAATACCATGGCTGTTTATTTCACCCAAGAGGTGTAAACAAGTTGATACTCGGGTTATAGTTTAAGATGTATAATGGCTCGCCACATTTCACGTTTACGATTTGTCAAAAAAATAGACAGCCGGTCACGCCTTGATCCCTTATTACGGTTTGCGAGAGGGTTCTGATGCTAAAGGTGAAGTTATGTTCGTGTTGGCTTCCGAGCGCAATAGACATGTCTGCTGTAGTGTTGCGGTTTCAAGAGTTTCAAAGGTCGGGAATACTAAGAAAAGCTGAACATTTTCTTAACAACCTCGAGAAGTTAATCGAATGCGATGAGTGTAAAGAAGATTTTCCTCACTCGTGTCATTGGAACGTTAGTGATGTGGGTACTTCGAATGAAATTGACATTGATAAAACGGTAGACGTGGCGCTATTTCTACTGGACAATGAACGAGAGTTGGCTAAAGAGCTCGGTAAGTTTACTAAATCTACTAAACCTGTGCTTAAAGCTTTTATAGTTTATCAATCATTAATGTAAACGGAATTGCGGGTAAGTAAATTTAATCTCTCAGGAGTTTATTGTGTTGGTATACCGCTATTAGGCAAAAGCAATTTCTTTTATACTATTCGTGAGTTATGTAGATACAATCTAATGATGCTGAATGCACGTATGAAGTTTGAATCCATTATGTAAAGTACTTTGTTTTAACTCTTTATGTAAAGTAAAGTACTTTGTTTTAATCCATTAATTAAAGTACTTTGCGAGATACAAATTTACATACACATTTTAACCAAATATAAGAAGAGGTCACAATTTTTTTTAAATACATGCAAGTTATAGAACCCCACTCTGTGGTGTTGTGTTATGATGCAAAATGCATGTGTGAAGTTTTAGTCTATTATGGTAAGTTCTTTGCAAGATACAAGCTTTCATACAAACTTTAACCAAGTTTTCTAAGTATGAAAGGTGCCATAATTCTGTCAAAATAAAAGCATGAGTTATGTCACCCGACTTTGTGGTGTCATCTCATGATGCTAAATACATGTGTGAAGTTTCAATCCATCGTGTAAGTGGTTTGGAAGATACAAACTTACACGTTTTTTTTTTTGTTTGTATGGTCACACGGTCGATTGTTTTGTGGTGGAGGCAGCCCACCTACTTTTCCTCGGTAAATCCAGTGCTGTGCCCAAATCACAAGTCAATGCGATGTATCGTTGTGTTCATTCCAATAACGTTTAGGATAATTTCAGATAATGAGATAAAACCGCATGTGTTATAATCGTATCTCATTCTGACGGTGATTTCACCACTTTTCGTAATTACTGAAACGTAAGAAAACATACATGGCACACTGAAACAAATTGACACGTGTTTCCACAGAGAAACAATGTGTATGCTTAAGTTCTCGTATCCGCATTATTATCACTTGGCTCTAAAATTAGCTATACAATTGTACGTTTTGACGTATATCTGACCGAGAACTTAAGAAATATTTTTTGGACAAATAAACATTTGACAAAGTTGAATTACCTACACCATAAACAAACAATTGACGCCTGGCTTCAGTTTTTATAGCATCTTTTCATTTTTCTCAAATATGACATAAAAGTAGCTAAGCCGAGTTGATTCTCAAAAATGAACCGCCACTTTCAAGTTATAGGATACACAACGTTTTCCGACACCACGAAAAAAACTATAAATGTTTACAGATGTAACTAAACAACAATACCGGCATACGACTTGAATGATTCTCAACCTACGTGTTTCTTTTATTTTTCCAGGATACACTTCTCTGGTTCGGAGACAATTACATGCCGCGAATGGTACAGAAGACGATGATCTGATGGTGTTATTGTCGACCCCCGCGGAACACCAGTCTCACACTGGGAAAATTGCGAGCTCCACAAAAGGCAAGCAGCGTTTTACACCAACACTCGGTGTGAAAAAAATCACGCAACGCGAAGACACGCGGTTGGCGGCAAAACTGTTAGGGGATAATTTGCTCAAACTAAAGAGTCAGTACGTACAGCTCGCGAAAGTGAGCGGCGACCCGCTTACAAACATTTGTAATGCCCTATCATGTGCAATAAAGCATCACGAAACATGTTTCGAGTCGCTGAAAACTTCTGGGTGGGAGGACAGAGAAAAACGGTTAATCGAAAAACATCGGCTGACTTTAAAAGCACGCGAGGATCAACTCGGGAAGGCGTTTGAACTGGAAAAGCGGGCATTATTTGAGGAAGCTAAGCAAAAAGCCAAAGACGAGATTATTAAGTGCTCTGTATGCTTTGTAGACGAAAAAAGAATGGCACTACTTCCGTGCGGACACACGTTTTGTAATAACTGCGTACGAAAGATGAGAGAATCTGGCGACAAATGTGGCTTCTGCCGAATGAAAATACAAACCGTGATCCGAGCCTATTTCACAGACTAATGTATTTTTGAGATTTGATTACCGCGTTGTTTGTACTTTTGTGTTACATACGGACGTTACTTGAACATTTATGGGACACGGGGCATTCTTGAAGAGTTTATCAATCTCTCGATTAGTTTAACGTTCAACCTATTTACATATAAGTTTTTAAATCAATCGAGACGCGGTGAGTGCTTTTAAACGATTTTCACCAAGTGTTTCTTTCGCAATACCTCGCTCAAAATAAAATTGTACGACTGGGTAATATGTTGGTGTTGAAATCTCGCACGGATGATTGCCGGATCATTCTATGTATTAAACTCTTAATATATACTTAATAGTTGTCAAATACTTTTTAAACAGTAACGTTATAAATTCAGCGTATGTTACTTCGTCTTAAAATATCGTCTCTATTTTAACTTATGTTAGACTGAATTATCTACAATCACATTTCCTCAATAATGCATTGAGATAAAACACGTTATTTCGGAGATAATACGCTACGGTACCGGTTAAACATAATTGATATACCTCGTAAACTATTCCTTTAACCCTTAAAGAAATGGCAGTCTAGCGTATGTCTGTTAGACAGGTATAAGCACATAGATCGCTGATTCATCAGATACTCGCAGAGAAATTCACTTATCTACTTGATTTACGAGTTTAAATCAGTTAACACTATCATTTGTCATAGACACGCGTTAAGGGGTGTTGCATCGTAAATTCATGCTGAGATACTTTAGCGGAGCACACATGTGGGAATTCTTCAAGCGTTTGTACGAATAATGTATATACAGATGATTTTGAAACTCACCTATGAAATTATACAAATTGTCATTAACTGGAAAATATTGTGTATGTTTATCTATCTTTATCTGTTTCATTAGAGTACTCATTGATTTATTATAAAAGGCATTCTTAGAGGATGTTGTGTCATTCTTTCTTTGTAAAGGTTGCACTATAAATAGATTTGTATTTTCTAGTGGTTAATAGTCCATTTATCGTTTACGACTAGTATGTAAATTGTACTCGAATAAAATAACTACACTAAACCGTGTTATGTATAGATCTGTTGTTATGTATCTGTTGCGCTTGACTCAAGCATTACCCGTTTTTTTCACCTCTCGGGAAATGTTTGTTTTCCTAGTGATGAAAAAAATATTTAACGAGAAATTTCTCAAAAGTTGGTGTGTCGAGGTGAGATATTTTACCTATATTTCGGAGAGTAGAAGGAAAACGTTTCATGTGTTCAAGCATGTCTGAAGGACGCCGCTAGTTTGTTTTTAAAGATTGACGTGGACAGAGCTACTACAATGCAAAATATAACCAGATTAATCGTCTATAACTGTTACGATTTCAAAGGTTTCTTTTTTTTTACACATCCATAAACTTTCCATTTAATTGTAGTATGTAACGGTTGTATATACTTTTACCACTAATTCTGCGGAATTCATTGTAACGATTTTGAAACAGTTAACACCAATATACCGTTTCCATTAGTTTGGACCGGACACGTAATTCAGGCTGTCTTGCGTGATGGCGCTACTAGTACCATTGACGTGAAGTCATTCTTATTCATTTAACGTCTATTGTAACAGACTCAAAGTTGGGTTTAATCACCGTTGGTGTCTAAATGGTGTAACACGTATGGTCAAGATGGGGATCGAACCCATAAGTTGTGATGATATAATGGGCGTCCTTTCCGTATAATGTATTTCCTGTTCGACTTTTATACTTATATTCAGAAGTGGGTATCATAAAATAAAAAAGAGTGAGTTTTTCCTAATTTTTATTTATATCCGCTGGAGATAAAGTAAGCCGGCGCACCCGTTGTTGTGTTATAAATTATATTACTCGATTATTTGAATCTACCTCTTTGATACCATTAAGACAAATTACACATTATATACTGAGCAAAAATAAAAAGTATCTACTTTCTTTTTCTGTAAAATCTGAGACTGTAAAAAACAACTTGTAGCACGATTTTCTTTTTAGTAACATATTTCATCGTAATAAAAAATGAATCACAGATTAAAAATATAGGTGTGAAAACGAAATTAACAAAACTTAACGAATGTTCAGCAGAAAGTTCACTGAAATACTCAAAAAATATTAAAAAGCTCGCTAATATGTCGTGTTTCCACTTTACAATTTGGTGCAAAGTGGACACGAGAGATATTTGCACATGCAATATTAGCGAGTTTGGGAATATTTACTTTGTATTTGAATGAATTTTCTGAATCTATGATATTGTGGTTAACCTTTACATTCGTTAAATTTTGTTAATTTCGTTTTCACACCTATGTTTTTAAATTGCGATTATTTTTTTATTATTTCGATGAAATTTTGTGTCAACATCACATAAAAATGTTACTAAAAGAAAATTATGCTGCGGTTGTTAGTTCTTTCTTACAGTCTCAGATTTTGCAGGAAAACAAAGTGGATACTTTCTATATTTGCTGAGTATATGTAAACTTATGGTAGAACAATACGAAAAATTGATTTGTTTACAGTGTATGCAAACAGGTTCAAATTACATGAAAGGCGGTAAAGAGCTATACACTATTAAACGGGCACGTGCGATTTTAACACACGATTCTCAAATAACGACGTAAACATGTGGATGTTGACGGCAGCACGTTTGCTTACTTAGGTCAAGGGATCACGTAGTCGATAAAACTCGTGGTTTCAAATCATTTACATATTTTTTTCTCATCGCTTGAAAAAAACGCAGTTAGTTATGAGAATTGAAGAGGCCGTTATTCCCAGTCTTAGATTCAAGCGATAAGAAAAAAGTATTTAAATGAAATATTTTATTTTCTAGTATGACACACAACATCAGTTTTTTCCCCTTGGTATGGAGAATACGAGTTTGGTGTCCGCGTTATTCCTATTGTTTGATCCCTAGACTGAATTACATTGATTTGGTGAAAAATAAAACGTTGTTTGATCATTACGGTGATTTAATCCAAACTCCCGACCGTTCTTACATAGTCAATCAATGTGGTGGTGGTATTGACGTCTCTCCCTTTAGGAATTTAAGGAAGGATGGTGAGATAAACCGGGAAAGTCTCATCATACCGTTTCGAGAAGAACACATTTTTTTAATGACACTTCTCTTTCTAGTAAAACGGGCTCAGTAAAACCGAGTCTCTTGTGTTATTTTTGCTTTCGGTATTTGTTTTCCTCAAACACTAAAAAGGTGATCCCAACAAACATAAACGAGAGAGACTCGGTTTTATTGAGTCTGTCCTACCCGAAAAAGCAAAATGCCACTCTATCGCTTAATACCAAATAGCCATTATTTATCAGTATTAAACAAATGAATCATAAAAAACACCAAAACCCAACGGCCGTAAATTGTTAATACACAGTAACACATCCAACTTGTTGACATTTCAAACACACCCACTGTCCGTTGTGTTCTGAAATCATGAGTTTCACGTATTTCCCCAAACAGTTTTTACAACAAAACGCGTGACCGCACGAACCCACGGCTATTGGGGTGTTGTTGGCGCTCAAACACATTAAACATGTATCCGGTTCGAAGTTCTTAGCTATTTTCAGCCAATTTTCCTTCACTTGCACAAAATGCTCTCTGGCTGTTGAAAAGTATGTTTTGTGTTGGGCGTTCTTTCGAAAGTCGTTCGATTCACAAGTGTGTTCGAGAGAGCTGAGCCATCCGTCCGCGTAATCTAGAAAACTGATATCTGTCGTGATAGATTTACAAACCGCCTTGTTCCGGTCACGGTGTTCGGATAGCGCACAATTTGGTTGTGTCGGCGTCAACGTTTCAACGGTAGTAGCAACTCCTTCCCCTTGTTCTGTCTGCGAAGAAGTAGCAACTCTACGACTCTTTCCTTGACGCTTTCCTCGTTGTTCTTTAGGCGAAGGGGTTTCAACAGTACCAGTAGCCACTTTACGACATTTTCCTCGTTTTGTTTTCGCCGTTTCTTTCAGGAGCGTTTCCTGAAACAATAAAAACACGCGTTTGAGGCACCCCCACCACAGGTTCGAATCCCACTCGCCGAGTGGTAATGTCGATGGCGGGAAACCTACGTAAAGGTGAGTTGTCTGCCTCGTTCGTATAATAGCCTAAAATGTGCTAAAATGACAACCCCAACAAATCGACTAAAACTATAAGTGTACAATCAATGGGGATCAGCAATACATATTATCGCTGAGTAAATTCATCTATAAAAATTAGCACACGCCGATGTATAAAACGGTATTTGATGCCTACCGGTTGATAAACTAGATAAACCCAAAATGCTATCATCGATTACCTTTACTTGTAGAGTTTTGTATACTCACAGCGTCTCGTTTCTAGATGGGTGTGCAACCATCAATTAAACGAATAGATAACTCAAATTATTAACTACTGACCAGTACTTATAGTAGAATAAAACGGCATAAATCTCAGATTTGTTTTAAATATATCTATGCCGTTTAAAGTTAATATGATATTACGGTAAATCGGGCCGCCAATTTCAATCATTGATAAACTCTTCAAGATTACCCTTTAAAACTAGCAGCAACGTGCAGCGATTTATTGTCTGTGCGTTTTATACCTTTTTGTGTTCGCGAATATAAGAATAGTAAATTTTGGGGGAGGTGACTGTATGAAATCCTTATTTCTAGATACGATAAATAAAAGTAAATAAAATAGTAGGTAAAAAGATACCTGAGAATCCGCATTATTGTTTTTTCGTTTGGCTGTTGTAGAATTGCTTGTAGATGATATTGGTTCTTTTACTGGTTCTTTCCTGAAATTCTCCATAACATCCCACACATTATCGGGCTTTGTTTGGTCAGTTCCGATAAATCCAAACTGTATTCCTTTTAGCTGCGCATTGGCCATATTTGACTAATTTACAACGAAATCAGTATCGGATTATATAAGCAACAGCGTGCGAACATCTTAACTGCTACGTGGGAAATGTTTGTTTACCCCGATTTCACTTAATTCTCCTACATGTAAACAACATCGGTTCCAGAGACCTATATAATTTATTTACCACGGTCGATTTTTCTTAATTAGCATACATGTAAACAAGATAATTGAAATGCGCGTAACTTCACCACTCGACCTATATAATTTATTTGCCCCGATTTTTCTTAACATGTAAACAACATAATGGAATTGCGCGTTACTCTTGTTTATTGCGTGTTATTTAGGTTTTATTTTGAAGAATGCATTTCGACCATGACGATCTTATAATTGGCGTCTACGGTGATTGATTTGAGCGTATATCTCCTCTAAATACTTTTAAATATTGCGGATCCTGTAAATTGGAGGGTAACTTTTAACGTGCCCTACCAACACAAACGAAAAATAGTATCGTTAACCTTAGCGATACCAACAACGGGATATACCCCCCGATTTTAGGGGGGGGGGGTATATTTTTAGGCTCCCCCCCCTATTTTTTGTCCTAAAAAAATGAAAAAATATCCACATATATCCCCCGCTATACCCGTAACAATTCGGACCAGAAAAAAAAGTGTGAAAGGTAATAGTACATGACACTAATAAACAAAACAACTTTGTCCGACGCCAAATGCATGCCATCTTCGGGATGGTTAAACTTATGTACTATTGATTTTATGAATATTGAGTTCCGCTCAACTCGGGGCCAGAGGGCGTGATCGGTAGCTGGCATATTCACTAACGTTCATGAACAGTCTCAGTCAAACCGAGACAGCAATATTTCGTATTTGTCGTGCTCGGCCGTTTCCAAAGGTCAACTTTCATACTCTTTTATATAGCAGAGTAGCGTTGCTTGTGCAGTGTGGAGGCAGTAAAACGTCTCACCGCGCTTGCAATCAGGACTGTATATTCATCCGATCTTTGGAGATCGCTGAGCCCGATACGTATATTTAGTTGTCGGTGATACATTTTCAATTGCCTTTGTTTTCTTACTTAATTTTCGATTCGGTGGTTCCACTACTCCGGCCGATAAAAGGCTCTGATTATTGTTTAACCACTCATAGGATATGTTGTCTCCTTTTTAATTTAGTCTTTTGGCTGTTACTTGTGATACTCAGGCTTCATAACCGGTGCTCCCAACTAAATTCCATTTGGATTATTTCGATCTTCGACTTCGGGGCATATTATTTTGTTAGATACTGGGACCATACGCCGCTAGACATGGCGGAAGAAAATATCTCAATGTCCGCCGGCATATGCATGCCATCTTCGGGATGGTTAAAATTATGTACTATTGATTTTATGAATATTGAATTCTGCTCAACCCGGGGCTAGAGGGCGTGAGCGGTAGCTAGCATATTTCACTACCGTTCATGAACAGTCTCAATCAAACCGAGACTGCAATAGTTCGTATGTGTCGTGTTCGGCCGTTTCCAAAGGTCCACTCTCATACTCTTTGAGTAAAATTGCTCAAAACATTTCGGATATAAAGGGCACAATACTGCTATATAAATATTATTTCTGATATGTACACATAACAGTGTTGAAATACTGACAAGTACTGTATAGTTGACATTGTAATATAGCTGACCTACATACGGATCAAGTACATGAGTGGAGCATGTATGGCCATTCAAACTGACCAGGGCACAACAATTAATCATAAGTGTTGGCTAATGAAATGCACTTACGAAAACGTCGGACATTACACTAATACAAATTGGGCATATGGGTAACCTTGTTCTGTGAACAACGGAAGATTGTATACAGGCATATCATTGTCTGAGACATTTGGGTTACCTTGTTCTATGAACAATGGAAGGTTGTATACAGGCATATCATTGTCTGAGACATAGGGGTTACCTTGTTCTTTGAACAATGGAAGGTTGTATACAGGTTGTATATCATTGTCTGAGAAGTAGTTCAATTATGTTGTTTGTTCAGAGACCTGGGGTTGACCATTTACTCCGAAGGTTCATGACTGACGCACATGAAAGTTAGTCAGCTAATAATTATATTTTTAGTAACAGCATGACCAAACACTTCTTACCTAAGGGAAGGTTTGTTTGATGCAACTATGAAATGACCGGTAACACTCGGCATCCACGGGTCACCTTGTTTCTGAACAATGGGAGGCTTATATACGATTCAGTAGTCTGGAAAGTAGGTTAAGTATCTTGTTAACCATAAAATGCTGAGATTTGTACTCTTAGGCTAGTTTAGACAGCTTCCAGTTTTAATAGTCATGTGCAATATACTCATGTCCACGTGGCCATCAATATCTGGGTCATTATGATGATATATAAATGTGATGTGAGCCAGCATCCACGGCGGAGGGCAGTTCAGATTAGATTGAGTTCAGAGCAAGATAGACTGAAGGTTTTGCTTGGTGTGTCCCGGTTGAGCGGCGAGTCCCGGTCGGTCAGACTGTTTTTAGATAAGCTAACTGGCACACGGTGTAAGACGATTTATTCGAAGTTACATATTTTACTCTGGTTTCTAATATGTATATTGTGAAAGTGTAAACGTAGTAGTTAGTAGTTTAATAAATATATATATTAAAGACAATTACTTGTATTAGATATTTCACGTCACTATAGTACAACATTGCTCAAGCCTAAAATATGCAATTGGTTGAAAAGGACTAGGTATGATAAGGCACAAAATTGTCTCTTTTCTTTCAAACAAAGACATTTTTATTCATTTTCAGCAGTTTTCGATCGGTTTTTGGTCTTGGAAATACAGAGCGCACCCTCGAGCACAGCTGATTTTTTGTTGAAACAGATACTTGATAGGGATGCATCATCAGCCAAAAAAACTGTGTGCTCCATATTTTTAGGACCAAAATCTTGCCCAGAAAGGTCCAAAACCACAAAATATAACAAAATTACCAAAAGCTTCCATTTATTTGGGAACCTGTTAATTCTTCTAGATAAATAAAATAAATAAAAATATTTTTTAAAAATAGAATATGATCAGTTTACTTCAACATGCACAACAGATTATATGTAAATAATGTTTTTTTTGCATTTTGAACATATTGCGGGCCAAAATACCCCCTTATCATACTTTTTCCTTTCACTTGATCATACGCCATCCATTTCTGATATTGTTTTTAAAGATGGCTGGCCAATAGTCTTTGAGAGTTTTACCCTTCAATTCAACATACTTGTGAATAAACTGTCAGGACGTCTGCAATGCATTTATTCAATTCTATACTTCCATTTAAAGCAAAGCTATCTCCCATTTGCCAGCACGTTGGATTTTAATCTAACCCTTAGCCCGCTATAAATGTATACTAAACCAAATTGCTAAGTACCAACCTAAGAATATGTCAATAATATTCTCATTGTTTTGTGTATTTTGAGCCTAGAGATACGGTTAAACTGCAAAATAACGAGTGTAAATCGTATGCTCTGATTGCATGAACTTATTTTAAAACGTTTAAGTCAATGTGTTTTCTTAGAAATAAGTTATAAGACTTATAAAACTAGGTATATAGGATTTTATTAAGTACTTCGAATTAGTGAAGCTTTCGATGTTCCTAATTCTAAAATATGCCAGTTAAAATTATTTTGACATCATGTTTTACTAGCATTACCACTATAAATGCGTTTGAAAAAGAAATTGTCGAAATATTTGATGTTAACGCTGAATTACAGTTACTTGAATTTCAAACAATATTCAATTTAAAGGGAGGTAATTTAAGATTATCTATATTTAATTTTTTTATAGACGGAAAATCTGCGATAAATGGGTGAAAACTTTCTATTTTTTTCTATTATTTCATACCAATTTTAAGAATTTTATATCTTTAAGCGATCTTTGACTCATGTTATGTGTTTTATCAGTACATTTCATGTTTTCATATAAATGGAGAGTAACTCTCAAAAGATGTAACAATTTAAACAAAAAATAAATGTTTTACAAACTATGGGACAAAACAAAATACTTATCATATATCTATTCTAAAATATATTTAAAATAACAAAATTAGTTAAGATACAAAAGTTGATACTTAGAAATTTTGTTCAGTGTATAATGGACTGTCCTTTCTTTAAATGTAGAACATTCCATTTATGTAACAAAGGAGTGTTTTGGAGAAATGACTGATGAGTAGACGGACATTGTAAATCCTCATTAGCCTGTGAGTTTACAATGGTCGCAAATGCTATTGTAGTCGCCCTTATTAGGCTAAGGTATAATATGCAAACTACGACATGTATTACACGACAATGTGTTGGCATTGTATGCAATACCATACCGATATCTTTGGGGTTCCCAGATTGTCCTCTTCCAAGAAACAACAAACAAATGGCAATCAAACTGAATAATGTTTGTCCAAAACTATATTTGACATTGCTAGAATTTTAAACGCAACATTTATAAAACATACAAGTAGCGTATATTCTTGAACTAGATACATGTAAATGGCATAGCCCCTAAAACACCACTCAAACTAGCACTAGCACTGGAACAATGTCTTTATTAAAACGAAGACACCGAGGGAACCTTAGAAACACTGATTTACATGAACATACAAATACAACCTTGGTCTGAATGGTGAGTTTTAATTACTGCGTCCACGCTTCTTCCCTACTTCTGAATAGTCACTGTTACCACGTCTAGCAATATCAACTGTCGTTTTGGATGGATACAAAGACTGACTGGATCCCATGCTAGTATGATATTTATTAAAGGAAAAAAAGAAAAAAGAAAAAACTCGGATATTTCCAGTATATAATGTATGTATAATATGCTGCTGTTAATCGAAAGGTATATGGCTACATTAAACCATTTATTTCAGAAAAAGTCGAAAACAACACGTAACACACTAATGGTATCCCTTCAAACTTTCATTTTTGATAGAATACGCGTTTGGCTCAAGCAGGTGATTATTATTTTCGTGTTAGAAAGTGTACTGTGATTAAAAAGTCTACAATAGCACAGTTTTGTCATTTCTCAAACTAGAAGCAACCACTTTTTTACAAAACGTCTTGGGATTTTTCTGGAATATTACGCGGAATTTAGTGTGCATTATATAAATTATATAGCGGAAATTTTCGAGTTGTGTTTTTTTTTTCGTGTAGTATATATATGTTTACATATACACATTTCTCTAAATTACACTACCCCTCGAATTTTACATATTTTGTATTGGGAATTTGGTGTAACATGACCTATGCAAGCAACATCACAATGCGTTATGCTAAATAAACTAAAACGGACGGACAAACACTAGTGTCCTTTTTATTTGTAACACTTAGCAAGTATTCTCTGCAATAAATAGTTTATTTTATTACTTTCCGGTGTTGAGCTAAAGAGACAAGCTCTTCAATATTGCTTTGTTTTAATAATACTAGTATATAAACTAAATGCAAAGTAAACAAAGCAAAGTGTATACCCATGATCTAAAATCCAAATTAAACACAGATTCCGGAATCAGAGCGGAATAAGTTTACATTGAATACTGACTTCGTAGGCATTCTCAAGGTAAACTTATTCTTGTCTGATTCAGAAGTTTTCATAATGATTTATTTATAAACTTGTGCAAAAGTCTTTCTTTATTGCCTGTTACTATCGCGGCTCACCCAGCTAATATAAGCACGCTCATAGTGTAGTAACGATCTCCTAAACACGCTCGTATATGAATTACTATAATACAAACCGACCTTGTTTCATTTATGTTGTCTTAATTATCACATGTTCGTTCAACAGCTGATATAGTGGCGATCGTTTAACGCTAGGCATTATTAACTGGATTTATGCTATAAATATCGCTATACCTAAATAAATATCGTAAAATATAGACAAATTTGGACGTTTGATTCATAATATAAACTAACCGTCCACTCGACCCAATACGACCGGCCTTATTCCGTTTAGCAACTTGCTGTTCTGTTTATTGATTTTCTTCGTCTTTCGTATTATCCAATCAGACTTCAGTAAATAATTCATTCGCAACATCTCGATTACTTCTTTTAAATGATTCGATTGGTCCGTTGCTACCCTGTGCTCAACGAAGGTAACGGAGTCTTTACTGTGTGAGGTAAGAACTTAACGGAAGCAATATATTGCGCGAGTCGAATATAAAACTTGCTCAACGTAAAAAAACATTCAACAGAAAAGGCCAGTCGAATACGCGTGCCTATTTTACACTGTCTGTTCAGTTACAACCAGCCTCGTTCTGATATATGGCTATATAAAGCTATCGCTACCCGTTACATGTAACTCCGGCACTGCTAGTGGATCGTAATCTTTCCTGTCATGAATATCTCACACTTATCGGCAATCGCCACTAATAATAAGGCATGGCTATTTCCTTGTTTCATTACAGCGCTATCAGCACCGGCTTGTGCATACTCTTTTACTTAGGGCCTTATTTACATTCCAAGTATCAAGTGTCCAGATATGACATATTGGAAATGGCATCGGCATCTTTTGGAATAGCTTTCTCCACGCGAGTAATTCGTTGTTTTAACTTCTGTTGCGTCGTATTGAAGTCAGCCAGGAGCCTTGCAAATCTTGTTTGTAGGATGTCGACGTTACCTTCAATCCGTTCCAGTTTTTGCTCCGTTGCTTCCTGCTGTTCTTCCATTTTCTGCATTAGCACTTCATCAAGGAGATTATCCTTCTTAAGTATTTTTTTCCCTTTGTCAATAAGAATTTTCTTTGCATCGGGATATTGGTTTAGCACTTCCCAGAGATCATCTTTTGATAAACAGAATAAATCCGAATATCCCGTACTTTTGATATTGGCGGTTCGCCTGTTTCCGTTCTTATTACCAGGAATATTCAAAATGCTTATTTCACCAAACACACTACCCTCACTCAAAGTAGCAAACGTTGTTTTACCATCGTCTGACACAACTCCGAGTTGTCCACGTTTAACAATGTACATTTCCTTCCCAATATCTCCCTTTCGGCAGATGTAATCCACCGGACTAAAAACTTGAAGTTTCAATTTAAGCACCAGTTCTACAAGCAGACCGGGTTCACACTCCTGAAATAAGGCCACTCTTTTCAGTGTATCTAGATGTACATGTATTGCTATCTCGGCTTTTAACTTATCTGGTAGAGCCAACAACACCCCATCTTCGTTTAAAGATTGCTTATTAATCCACAGAGAGTCAAACCATTTTATTACCCTCTGTTCCAGCTCTTTTGAGACTTTCCTGAACTCCATGTATTGCTTCACGCCGTCCATCTTTTGTTGAAACTCGGCTCTTGTAGCGTTCATGTTTGTAATCATAGAGCCGACATTTCCCACAATTGTAGCGAATATCAGCACTCCTATTAAGAACTCTACAACTACAAACAGATATTCGATATCTAACTCTGGCTGGGGTGTTTCACCTATGGTTGTTAAAGTTAACGTGGACCAATAGAAACTGTAAATGTATTTTCTCGTTAACGGTTGGTTCTTTGGGATATTAATATCAGGATATACCCAACTGTCGGTACCAAAACCAACAGCATGCGATATTGCAAAATATACACAAGCGTTCCAATGGATAATGATCAATATATACAGAACAAGATTGAGAATTCGGAATATGTTGGTAAAATTCGTCCTTGTCGCAGTTCTATCAAAGAATTCTAGAAGTCTTCCAAATTTAAAAATTCGGTTAAATCGCAACTCCGGTGTACCAACGCCAGTGACGGTATAGAATAGGTCCGTGGGTATAATGCTGATTATGTCCATTTTAAATGTTTTGCCTTTTAAATAGTTTTTTCTCAGTTTGACAGCATTTGTGACGAGGAGACCGTCTTCAAGGTATCCTGAATAGAAAGATATAACAGTATTAATTTAATGTGTATACAATTATATTCTAATAAAAATAAGTATAAAAGTCGAACAGGAAATGCAGCTTTCACAGAACACAGTAAATCCAAATATACGCAAAACGACAAACATGAATGGCAATGTTAATAAGGAACAAAGGCGTATGACGTCACAAACACAAAAAGAGTTGAAAATAGGGTTCCCGCCTTGGAACGGTCAAGACAACAAAAAGCCGCATGGGTTTAAACCAGGCCTGGAATTCACTAACCATTCTTCAGACTATTCTTAGACTTGAGCTCAAGTACTCAAATTTAGTTCTCAAATATTCCCCTGACCTTTAAAGATAAAAACTCATATGAAGTCTGCTATTTATTAGTATGTATGATAAGTGTACATAGCAGCTTGTTATGAAGGTTTATCCTTTAAACTTGTAGAAAAAATTGCATACATGGGCTTAAGTCTAAACATATTCTCAAGAATGGTTAGTGAATTCCAGGCCAGATTCTAGAGTGCTCAACACGTCTAACTTACCATACTGTCATCCCAATAAAACGGGACAGTGTAAATGAAAAAATCCCCGCCATGAACTATTCTCTAACCAACAACGCAGCATTAACAAGCATTATAAGTAAAACACAAAGATGATCGTATTTATATAAATAGAAAAAGAAATAGCCGAGAAAGTCACAAATAAGGTTCTGAATGAATTGGTTGAAGGCAGAGCAATAAGAGAATAAATCATTGAGGCACGACAAAACAAGATTGCAGACATGCGTTTCAAAATGATGGGGTGATAACCTCTTTTGATAAACCTGTTAACAAGTTTAACAAAGAAAGTATGAAAGTGATCATGACCAAAGATCTTACGAAGTTTGTAAATCACGTTCGTAAATGAAGTTACTCTCGTCAGGTTGTGATAGTCCTTTATGTTTGGAAAGAAGATCAGGGTTACGATAATAACATTTTGCAAAGCTCTCCTAGTGACCATTTTGACGATGCATGTTATTCATTTTCTCTTTACTGTTTCTGAATCAATTGTGTAAAGAAAAGGATAAAAAAAAATCAAAAACGACATTGACGACATTGAGATATATAAAGAATACTGTGTATACAAGTATAACAAATATTCAATTACTCGTAATGAAAGTAGATATAACAGTAAAACATGAAATGCATCACTTACAGAACACAGTCAACCAAAACCACGCACGCATACAAAACAAACAAATACTAGGAGAGATATAAGCAAAAAGGACACTGGGAGTTTAAAACAGGTTATTGGATGAAACACATCTCAATCTTACCCTACTGTCATCTCAAACAAATGGGACATTGCAAAGGACATTGTAAAGGACATTGTAAAGGACATTGTAAAGGTTTTATCCTCTAACACATTATGCAGCATTTAATATGTAGTATACATATAACCCATTATCAAAACAATATCAGCCCGAGACACAACATATCATGTTCCTTTAAGGCAAAC
This sequence comes from Cyrtodaria siliqua, assembly GCA_037043455.1. Taxonomy (NCBI): domain Eukaryota; kingdom Metazoa; phylum Mollusca; class Bivalvia; order Adapedonta; family Hiatellidae; genus Cyrtodaria; species Cyrtodaria siliqua. The sequence goes on along the minus strand of JAWPHD010003023.1, from coordinate 47,566 downwards.
CGTTTGATGAATATGCTTTACTCCGTTTCGTCTTGCCCTTAACGGTTTTCCCCTTGATGCTCTGACTTCGGACGAGTCATCAAGTACATATGAGATTAGCTTCTTAGGTTTAACTTATTTGTTTTATATATTATTTACATGGACATTTTTATTTTTTTATTTTTCTTATAACACCTTTCTCTAATGTAAGGGGTTAATTCGGCGGGGATTATTTTTATTTACATTGTCCTGTTGTTTAGGAATGATGACAGGGTAAGAGTGAGGTTTGGTGCACCCGGTTTAAACTCCCCGGTGGTCCCTTTTGTCACTAACCATTCCAAGGCGGTAGCAGTGTCGTCAATCCTTATATGTTTGTTATATGCATTTTTACCGAATGTGTTTGAGATGTACTTTTTTGAATCACATTTGCTTTGTAATACTTGGAGTGACTGTATTCTGTGAATGCTACTCTTCACATAATTATTGTGTACATCAACATTGTTATAATTTTAACAACACTTTCGTGTCATATATAGTCAACAGACATTCAGTATTTGTGATAATACTTCGAACTTCTTATAGAACAGTCTTTTTCATATTTCATCTGTGTATACGCTTGTTTTTCTTGATAATTGTATTTATATTTAACATATTTTAAAAGTTGCATTAAACTTATGTAAATGCATTCACAATCATTGATTCTTTCCTAAGTTAGCCCCAACCCTTAGGGTCATCTTGCGACAAAATTCTTAAAATGTATTTTTGTGTTTGTGGTGTCCAGTACTTTGCTTATACTTGTCCATCTTGTACAGTTGTTGTAATTGTTTTTGTTTCGAATGTTCGTGTTTGGTTGACTGTATTCTGTGATGTTGGACTTGTATGTATCGTGTTCGGCCGTTTCCAAAGGTGCAGTGTGACGGCAGTAAAACGTCTCCCCGACAGTTATTCATTCGATCTTTTGATATCGCTGAGCCCGATACTTATATTAGATATCGGTGGTAGATTTTCAATTGCTTTTGTTTTCTTACTTAAATTTCGATTCGATGGTTCCACTACTCCGGCCGATAAAGGCTCTGGGCATTGTTTAACCACACATAGGATATGTTTTTTAATTTAGTCTTTTGGCTGTTACTTGTGATGCGCAGGGTTCATAACCGTTGCTCCCAACTAAATTCCATTTTGTTTATTTCACTATTTGGGGAATAGAATTTTGTTAGACGCCGCTGGACATGGGGTGTGTAATAAGTATAAATGTCGCTATGTCCACAGCCATATGCATGCCATCTTTGGGATGTTTAAAACTCTGTACTATTGAGTTTATGAATATTGAGTTCTGAACAACCCGGGGCTAGTGGGCGTGAGCGGTAGCAACCATATTTTACTACCGTTCATGATCAGTCTCACTGCACTATTTCGTATGTATCGTGTTCGGCAGTTTCCAAAGGTCCACTCTCATACTCTTTTGTATACCCTCTTTTAGTTGTAATTGGTCATCTTGGTGGAAAATCAAAACCGGAAAATTGGACATTTTGATTTGAAAGTAGCTACGAAATTTTGAATGATAGCTTTCATTTTTTTAATTGTACATGTCGGTTAATCTGTAAAAGTACACTTGTAAATTCCAGACCGCAAAGTATGCAAAACTGCTTCTAAAATTCTAATCGAACATAAAGGTGTACATTTTAATGTAAACATACACACATGTCATGCTACTTCTAATATACAGTTCATTTGCACCAATTAAACATTAATACTGTTTGATAACGAAAATGATTTGAAAAAGCAATAGGAAAGGTCAACACAATTTACTAAACAAACACGTTTTAATGAAAAGTCGAACGGTATTTTCAATTCAACAAAATTTAATCAGCATCAAAAAGCAATCCCGATGATAATGCTTGTGGCATCAGATTTATTGAATAATTAATCAAATTTATAATAAATACAGTAAATGGGATTCTTCGGAAGCAACGGACACAAACCAGGGAAATGAGTAGGAGATTCAGCACATATATGTGCAACTAACGAACAACAGTCTTACATATAAATATTATGTATATGAAGGGAACGTAACTAAACACATCTGAACACGTTCCGTGTATATTATAAAACAATGTGCGTAATGGACATCGTAGCAATACTTAGCATGAAAGTGATTATTTAATAAAAAAAAAAATACCGGTTGTAATGTTTCTTTATCTCGCTCTTGTCTGTTTTACATTTTATAGAGGATCTTACATGAGTACTCATTAATTATTGAATTTATTAACAAGTTGGCAAACTGATATAATGCGAGGCTCTTGCCGAGCATTATATCATTTTTGCTAACGAGTTTAATAAATTCAATAATGAATGAGAACGAATGTTAGATTCTATTTATCACATAATTCACATATCGACATGTATTGCATTTTGCCGGTCGCTTTAACACGCGAAACCGAAATAATCCGTGGGAATTGGATTATAGTCATTATCGATTTTGTTAACAGAGCGTACTAGGCTCATTTGCATACTTATACATCTAGCAGTATATCGAAAATACTAAATAGTGTTATTCCACTCCCATACCGTAAGTTATGTGATAAATTATGTTAATTATCATACCTTATGTTGCACTTCTACAAGTTTTGACATACAACATGCAGTTCTAGTAGTAGAACCTTTTAAGCACTACTCATCAAGCGTGCGTATGCCTTATTTGTATGATTTCATCAATCCGTTTGCTTTTGATATATCAGTAATGGATCTAACAAAAGCAGATGGATTGATGAAATAATATACAGAAGGGACAATCACGTTAAACCACGTTCTGGAAATAAATATGAAATACTATATGCTATGGTATAGTAACATCGGTTGACTATATCGATCATAAGATTAGGTGTCAAGGATTATTGACAGACTACATTATTTCGTAATTGGACTGACGACCAAGGGATATCTAGATTGTTTACATGACTTGAAATTCCATCCTCTAACGTTCTATTAGTTACAAGGCTGCATGTTAAGCCGCTCCTTGTAGTTCTCGTTTAAAAGGCTATTGGCTTGAAACGAGAAAATGATATTTTTCCAATAAGAATTTCAAGCCCAAACAAACCTATCCCCTAGATAAAAAAACTACATTACTTGGCTTGCAATAATATTAAAGCGTTGTTAATTAACGGCAGTTTACACAATTACACTAGTATGTGTAATTGCCGAGAAGTTTGCGAAACACTCATTTTCTTATTAGATAATGATTTCGTCAGGTATGCAACTATCGTTTATAGACAAATTTTTGGTATCCCTCTGGGTACACACTGTGCACCTCTTATCGCAGATTTGTTCTTGTATTGCTATGAAAGAGACTTCATGTTGAGTCTTTCACCAGATACTCAGGCCTTTAATGACACCTCTCGGTATCTGGATGACATATTGAACATTGAAAATGCTTTCTTTTCTATTAAGGTTAATACTATTTATCTTAAAGAACTTCAACTCTACAAAGCTAATACTTCTGATACTGTCGCTTCTTTTCTTGATTTACATCTCTCTATTACCAATGGCGAAATAATTAGTAACATCTGTGACAAGAAAGCTGGTTTTATTTTGATATTGTTAATTATTCCCTCTTAGATTGGGATGTTTCCCGAGCTACTTCTTTTGGAGTCTATTTTTCTCAACTTATTCGTTTTTCTAGAGCTTGTAGTCGTGTTTAGGACTTTAATATTCGTATTTGTATAACTAAGGAGCTACTTTATCAGGGCTAATGTTACTATTAACTTCGAAAATTCTTTTTACAATGTTATTATTGTAACTATGATCTACCTTTAAAATATGAAAGTTGTTTAAGAACTCTTCTGCGGAAAGAACTGTCACAACCTTTATTTCTAAAGTAACTTCTTAATATGCATAATCATAACCACTTTCATACACGCTTAATACATTTTGTGAAAAAGTTTATCAAAAGAGGTTACGACCCTATCATTTTGCAACACACTGCATGGTTAGTGATTGATCCATTTACCGTTCGCCACTATGATTTCCTCTTTTATTGTGCGATGAGCAGACAGAGTATGGACCCTATGGTGACGTCTACCTAAATCATCAAAGGACGGTAGCGTTTGATGTTAGTTATAAATCTTGACGTGTCGTACCCTTAACGGTGTGTTCTCTTGTTGCTCTTGTTTCTGCCAAGTCACTGGTAACTTGCTTTGAACCTTCTATGCCTTTTTATGTTATATATACACAATCATTTATTTTTTACTTACATTTCTATTAATGCAAATAAATGTATTAAATTATAAATACAAAGTAAAATATTTATACTGTCTATGATTTATATGTATTTGTAATGATATTCTTGGTTTTAAATGATATTTATTAATATGCAATAAATTGTAAATAGGCGCGATGACGTCATCAATCCAAGATGGCTGCCTCCGTTTGAGATTTTTTGCGAATTTTTAAAAGATTATATCACCTGTATTTTTATTATATTTTGATAATTCTTTCAGTTTCTTCCATGGTTTTTAAAGCCCTTTTAAATGAAGCTAGTTCCAGAATAGTGCAACAACCCCTTTAACATGTCACTTGTCTATTGCGTGCAAGTTGCGCATAACGTCTGAATGCAGACGGTATTATGTTTGACAATTTGTCTGTCGCTTGAAGTGGCGATTATGTGTCCGTGTGCATTATGGACTGTCAAATAACTTACGTCAACATTACAGTTCCACACCGTCATTTGTACGTCAACATTACTGGTCCACACGGTCATTTGTACGAAACATAATTAAGAACGATTGGCATACTGTCAGGTCTGGTCTGAGAGTTCGCGTGTAATCATCATGCCAAAACAACAGTTGACATTCGAGCTTTGCTGTTCTTGGACATCTCTTGTGAATTTTTCTGCCAGAGTTCCATGCGATTCTTGGAATCATGGGAAATTGGCGCAGTATTTATCCGTTTGCGGCTGTGCCGATAAATGGAATTGTAGAATATTTTCGGCGATTTTAAAAGTTAAACTAATGTAAAATGTGATATAAATTATGGTAAGAGCATCCCTTCATACTCGTGAAAGCACGTGGCAACTCTTGGTGCTAGGTGTTTACCTGATAAGCATGAACAATGAGTCAGATTCTGAATTTGCGAGCAACATATGTTGTTTTTTGTCGCACTCGTTGCATTCCTTTCAAAATCATACTGTATGCCTAGTTGAATGCTAACATATGTTTTGCGTGAATTGCATGCATGTGGTTATTTTCAGTCTGCGACAATTAGCTGCTTGAACACTTTCCTGTTCAAATTTGAACATCACACAATTAGTGAGTTCAAATTATGAACACCTACATGTTAAGGTGGTGTTCCAAATTTGAACAATCGTCCATTTGAACATGTTTTAGGAGTTCAAGATCTGAATCATCGTATTTGAACGCATACACGTTAATGATTGAACACTATTGATCAAATAGTGATCACTTTCAGAACACAGAGCGTTAATATACTGAACATCAACGTTAACGTTTAGAACGCTCGTTGAGCGCGATGACGCGTTCAATATTTGTTGCATTTTGTGTTCAAATTGTGTTCTGAAGTTTAACACTTGAATTTACTGTGTGTACGGAGGCTAAATAAAAATGTGAAATTTTACGCATTGATTCTGCTTATATATGTTCGTCGATTTGAAACTACTTCAAACGTGACTCATTCATATTCATGAGTTATTACCAGTTAAAATAGAGACTCTGTAGTTTTAAAGTATCCTCTGATTCCTCATACACGTATATGCAAACTTCAGCCGTTCCCTCTATAACGACGTAACCTCATTTGAAATCCGGATACCCGTGTTTGCATAATTCATGAATGTACTTGATTAAATTACATTTATTGCCCAGGTTTCAGAATGGCATCCTGTTCTATAGCTTTTATGCTTTCATTTGAAGCCGCTCCTTGATGTTTTCGTTTAAAAGACTAGTTTGCCATAATTGCTTATTTAATGGTTTTTAATGCATGACATCGTGTTTTGAATGGTTTTATAATTCAGTGGACTGTCCAACCTTGTTTGGTTTATTGTAAGCGACATTGCGTTGTTGTTATCTCGATTGACGGGTAACACTGCTGCTATACATACGGAGTATTCTCACGTTGCCTCTCGTTAATATACTGACGTTAAGCACGATAGATTAAACATATGAACATTGATGTAATTGTTTGAAGATATTACAAATGCAAGGTAACGACGTTATTTTCAATTTTCTTCTGTTATTTTCTTATTTTCTAAGCGAAGTATCAGAAGTAGCGCCCATATATTAACAACAACTTATTTCATTATACAAAGGTCTTGCTTTGAAAACAAATATAATGTTTTTTTTGTTTTTTTATAATTTAATATTTTATTTCACATGAAAACATTTGTAAGTCATATCATACAATAATGCATAACGATATTATCAAGATACATATATTCTATCAAACAGTATTTTATTCATGACATGTTCATAGACTTAACCAACAAAGATTTCCAGTGAAACAGTTTAGTTATGTAGAGAGTAGATGAAGAAAATAGTTCATAGAAGAAAGGAAGAAAAGTAAGACAGACACATAATACAGATGGAAGAAGTGAAAATGTACGATGAAAGAAGTAGAGTTTCGGTTTGTCTAATTTGGTGTCTAATAATTATACTTAATCGATCAGTTAATAAAGTTTCGCCATTTTGTTTCATGGGTCTCTAATTTATCGTTCGCAAGTGCTATACATTTTTCAATTTCGATTCGTCTGTATAGATAAGTCTTGAAACAAATAAATTTAGGAATGGTGTTTGTGCATTTATTTCTAAAAATAAAATACTTTCCACTAATAATCAAGAAGTTTTTTATAGTGTTATGCCAAAAGATATAGTGTCAAAGTTCAAATCTATGAATAGGTTTAAGCCGTAAATGTATGTTTTTAACTCCGACCAAAACGTTTGAGCAATATTACATTCCCAGAACAAATGATTTACAGATTCAATATGCATACTGCAAAAGTCGCAGAGATTGGACTGAACAATATTGCATTTGAATAAAAATTTATTTGTCGGTACTATGCGCATTAAATATTTATATTGAAATTCTCGGAGTTTCGTATCTATAGTTGCTTTCATTGGCAGCATATATATTTTTTTCCAGGTTAATGTAGTATTTGTAAAAGCTTCCCATTTTTTCTCTGATTTAATTTCTATTTTTCTGTCGATATTCATTTGATATTCATATAAAAATTTATTGGCCCGTTTAGCCTTTAACAATATGTTTAGGAGTGTCTCATCTCTTTTTATATTTACATTTTCTAACTTTAATTTTGACTTCCAATCTTTTGGTATACTTGATAGTTTAGACATATAAAATAAGAAATCGTGTTTAGAGATCTCATATATACATGTATCAGCTAGATCTTTAAAAGTGTAAAACTCTTTTTTTCTATAATCATATAATTGTTCTATAAATTGTATTCCTCTATCAAACCAGGACTTTTTGAAAATTGTTTTATTTCCTACTTTTATGTTTGAGTTATTCCAAATGATTTCTTTACCTATTACGTTTGTTTGATTTTGAAAGTGAATGTGTAAATATAATGTTTGGCATTTACAAATTTACAAGAATTGACAATGCTGTCATTGTTTAAACAAAACGTTGAAATGTGTTCACAAACGATTGTTATTCTCACATAAAACATTCATATTTTCGTAACTTGCAAAAATACCTTCCTTTTCCATGAAATGAGAGCGATTTTTTATAACCTGTACAAGTTAGTTCCCATCGTATTGGCTTATTTTTTATCACCAACCTTGTTTAAAATGACTGTGTAGCATTATGACATGTCATATCTATGTCACTTTATCATTGACCCGAGCATACACGGTTTTGCATCTTGTCTAATATAGAAATGACGTGCATTGCATGTGTTAAATTTATTTAGCTCAGTAGATCATATATCTCTCTATACTGCTGCACACCCTCACGGGTAAATACGAACATGTTGCGCGCCTGTAGGCAGGATAAATTGTTTAAAAGCTAGAAAAGGTGAGGAAATAGTGGGAAAGTTATGTTACAATTATAGTGTGAAAAAGATTAAAAGGACAAAAACAAAAACTACAGCATTTATGGTTTGATGTGGATGATGCGGATGACAGCATGCTTGAACTTATTCAAGATATGCATTACCACATCTGCTAGTAGAGCATTCCACTGTACTATGGCCTACTGTACTCATTTTGACTTTAAACCCGCTTGCATATAATTAAATAAAGTGTTGAGTTTTCATACTTCTTCCTGATTCTAAAATAGGTTTAAATATATTATTGGTGCAATATCATCGAATATCAGTAATATGCAAAAACAATGAGCTTAATACGTTTCTTATACTTAATATTAATGACTGAACACACGCAAGTTATGTAGAAATACTAAGGCGACGCCGCGAGGTTTTCAAAAATCAATATATAATGTAATTACAATGACTTTTTCGTAAATCTGTCACGGATTGATGTTTTTTATACGTTTTACCCGATTTAAACTGTCTTTGCGACTGACCGTTGCAAGGCAGTACCTTTATTGCCAACCCGTTTATGAGCTTTGTGTCTAAGCTATCAAATCTATTTATATTTATTTTGAACATATTTCTTTTACATCGATTGTGAAACAAGTCATTGCAACTTATATTTATCACTCTCGATCGCTTTCTGTGTAGAACCTGTACTAAGCTATGGAAATTAATTATCTTGCTCAAAAATAAATAACTTGGCCGCGGCGAGAATCAAACCCACGACCTATCAATCTGGAGCCCGACGTTTTATCACTGGAACACGTACTCCACTATATTTATATTTATTTGCTTTTTTAAAATACTTGTTTTCGGGTGGTTTCGTTCTTTCAATGCTACACTTCCTTTTGCATATCTACTGTTACTTCAACTATTCTTTCACTCTTTGTGTATGTATATATACACACAGTGCAATTTAAAAGTGTTACACACTTTATCAGAATAGATTAGGACCCTACCATTCTGAAACGCACTGCATGTTAGGTGTTTGATCAATTTACACTACGCGTTCCTCTTTGATTGTACAATGACCCGACATAATACTACTATATACAATGATTACTATACATAAATTCCATAGAGGATGGTAACGTTTAATGTATGTCTTCGTGACCTTTACGGTTTATTTTTTGTTGCCTTGGCTTATGCCAAGTCATTGAATTTCTTTGTGGCTTTCTAGTTGTTGTTTCTATAATATTCATATATACATGATCATCTTTGTGTTATAATGCCTGTTCGATTGCTGCCTAGTTTGTTAGAGGATAAAACCTGGCATTTATTTTTGTACACTGTCCAGTTGAATTGAGAAGACAAGAAGATAAGAGTAAGCATTAATGCAACCTAGAACTTGGTTTAATATTAATCAAACTTTTGAGCACAAGAATCGGACTCAGACTCAAAATCTCATTTTTTTGCAAACTCCATCAACACAAAAGTATGGGTAAGAATTGTGATTTTCAGACATTTTCTGTTAAATTACCTTTAAAATTACTCGTTTCTGTAAGTAAATATAGTAATTTGCTTATAAAATTGTTTTTGTTTGAAATTAAAAGAATTGAGATTTTGAGTCGAGTCCGATTCTTGTCCTCAACAGTTTAATGATTAGTATGCCTGGTTTAATCTCACAGAGGTGTTTTCGCCTCTAGCTGTTCCAAGGAGGTTCCATATAGGCTACCTTTTTGTTGGTTGTGTTCTGTGAATGCTACCTCTTTTGTTCAACTTTTATATCTGCGTGTATGACTAAGGTACGAGGTGGTTTAAGAAACGGCATATTTGTTCTTGCTATTTGCCCATAACGATAAGTAAGAGTATGGTATAAACTCTTAGAAAGGAGTCTTTAACTCATCCATTTGATTTGGTTCTAAATAATAATAAAATACAAACCTGTCCGAGATGAAACGAATATATCCATGATGTATATTATGTCACTGATGTAGTCCAGTGTAAGCCACAGCGGAAGGTAGCTATCCTGCAGTTCCCAGAACACACTTCGTGAGATTATAAATATAACATTGTACATAACGGCGCACGACACGAACACTAACCACCGTTAATAAAACGTGTCGGATGGATCGACGACGAAACCTTTCAAATATCTGAAAACATGAAAATAACATGATGACATTATTAAAATAATTACAATTATCACAAAAATATAAATTACTACAATAATCGACAAATATCAGTGCTTGTTTTAACTCTTACATATACATGGTATATATATATTTCCACACATAGCTCGCTATCTCTATTACCTACACCGATCATGTGAGCATGTATATATACATGATCATTTCGAAGGATTGGTGAAAAACTATTTTAACTACATATAAATTAACAATATACACTAGTTTTCCACAAAGCCCTTAAGTTAATGTGTTATACATATATTGCCTATTAATGCTGCCTTGCTTGTTAGAGAATAAAACCTGACGGGGATATCTTTAATCACACTATCCTATTTTATTGGGATGACATTAGGGTAAGAAACTTTTCTGCCACTGATCGCTCCAAGGCGGTAGCCCTATTGTGAACCCTTGTATGTTTGTAATGTCATATATTGGGTTTTATTCATCTTTGTATTTGTACGTGTTTAGGTTGACTGTGATTCTTGTATGCTACATTTTCTGTTCGACGTTTATAACCTTTTATGATATTGCTTGAAAACAAAACTAGTGTGACATGGGTGGTAAAATTCATTACCTTTGCACAATTTTATTACCGTAACCCTGATCTTCTTTCCAAATATTCTGTGTTTTACGTAGATTGCCTAATAGTGCTGCCTGCTTGGTTAGATAATAGTTCATGGCGGGGATTTCCTTATTTACACTGTCCCGTTTTATTGGGATGACGCAAGGGTAAGTTTGAGGTTTGGTGCACCCTAGAAGCTGGTTAAAAACCTCAGCGGCCTTTTTGCCACTGACCGTTCCAATGCGGTAGCCCTATTGTTAACCCTTTTGTGTCTTATTTCGCCTTTTAATTCATCTTTAAAGTTGTCTTTTACTTATGTATGTTTATGGTTGCCAGTCGTCCTTGAACGCTACTTTTTCCTGTTCGATTTTTATATCTAATTTTTATGATATTGTATGAAAGGGATTGCAAAGTTTATTGTTAGTTTCTTAGTTTTGCCATGTGGTGCTCTTAACATTTTATTTTCTGTTGCTCTGGCTTCTGCTAAGCCATTGAGTAATTGCTGCGTGACTTTCTAGGCGTTTGTTTTTTGCAATTATATACACATGGTCATCTTTGTGTTTGACTTATATTGCCCATTATTTTTCCATTGTTTGTTGGAGGATATATCATGGCGGGGATTTCCTTATTGACACTGTCCCGATTAATTGGGATGACAAAAGGGTAAGAGTGAGGTTTGGTGCACCCTATAACCTGGTTTATAACCGGTCTTTTTGTCACTGACCGTTCCAAGGCGGTATACCCGTTGTCAACATGTTCTTGCCTTGTGTCGCATACTTCGGTTTTATTACTGTTTGTTTTGAATGCGTTTTTTGGATTGTGCTCTGAATACTTGTCCTTGTAGTTACTGAATGTTTAGATCGCGTGTTTTATGTATATTGCCTTTTGTGGATGATAACTACAATTTCGACTATAGCATCTATTTGTTTGTGTTAAACAAAATTGTTTGACGCTTACTTAATTGATTGTTTGATCTCTTGTGAATCATTTCTTCTTTGAAGTTTCATTACCAGTCAAAGTGTTAAATTTGATGCACTATATGATGTGTTTTTGATTCAGTTAAGCTTAAATTGACACACGGCAATATTGATTTTGTAAATCAAGGGGTATCTCGTTAGTTTTTCTACATATATTGCATTTGTTTAATCATTACTCTTAATTAAGGATAGTATAAAGCAACGTGTTTTTGCGTATTACTAACTGTTGATTACATGCCACTAATCTCGTTTATTAAAACCTATGGTAGAATAGAAGACAATTAAAACTCAACATTATATTTAAATGTAAGCAAGCACGTTTAAAGTCAAAATGATACTGGATTAATAAATCGAGAGGCTGATAAAAACGCCAAGATTGCCATGTGTCTCTTGAAACGTAGCAGTACAATGCAGCTTTATGAATGCACATTTATGTTTTAAAGTAAGTTTCGGATTTATAGAAGCAGCTTTTCATTATTCTCCACACAAACATTAGCAAAGCAAGGGAAGTGCCCGAACTAATAATGTTAGAACGTGTGGCCGAAGGCGAGGACTCTTGCGGGAAGCGCATGCGCCCGGGAAGCTTTCTATCTGTGTTTGATAATTCCGGGTCTCTGAACCGCTTGACGTTTTACGGCAACATAAGCGTCCAGTGAAGCGTTATCGTAAAACCAAACAGAACGAAGCACGGTGTACACTAATCAGACCGCAGTATGATGACCTGAACGCCGAGCGAAGGGAGGCGTAAAAACAATAAGAACCAAGAGTGTACCCACACCGACACTGTATTTTACGGCTTTGTTCGAATGAGACCCTCCCAGTGGGGTCCTTGTTCCCCAGATCCTCTAAAGTAATGGCCACTGTTCCCCAGATCCCCAAAAGTATTTTCCAAAGTTCTCCAAAAGTATTTCATCCATGTTCCCTAGATCCCCTTAAAAGTATTTACCTTGTTCCCTAGATCCCCGAAAATGTTAAACACAGTTCTCTAAAAGTACACAATATTGTTCGTTTAATATCTCTTATAAATGTAAAACACATAATGTAGCCTTCTCTCAACTGCTTTTACCTTTTACACACCATAATAAAAACACCAGCGTTCTAAGACTAGGTTTTTCTAAGCCACATTTTTGTATATAGCCCCAGTAATAGGTACAATTATAACGTACAGATTCCTCATATTTTAATTCATTTTTTACACACCCCGGCCCCTATACCACCATCCCTCCCCCCAAAAAAGATGAAAATGACCTTAAATCACTCTCCTGAATATCTGAACAGCTACACTTTGGATAATTATCATAACATGTTATATGTTTGTCATTATTTGAACGGGTTGTGTTTGTTAATCATTAAACAATAGAAGTTTTTGTCAGAGTAAATACATCTTATTTTCAATATTTCTCAAACGAAAATCATTTTTGTAACAAGAGTTACATTCCTGTAAAGTTTTTGAAAATCCTTCAAGTAGTGTCAGAGGAGTAGCTGTCACAAGTTTTCCATATATAACCTGTGTAAACAAAAATAGCTGTTGGTGGCCATGTTTGTCGTTAAATCAATAATTATATGCAACAGTCGCCAACAAATTTTACTTTAAAAAACTTGTTTTTACCTGTGGTGGCCATCTTAAAGTTTCGACCAACTTGATTTTACTTAGGACAAACTAGACATTATGAACAACATTCCTATAAAGTTTCATGAAAATCAATTAAGTAGTTTCATGAGTAGTCGCCACAAGTTCTTCCTATATATACCTATACAACAAAGATGTCTGTTGGCGGCCATATTTCAAGTTGAATCAAAAATAATATTTTGGATAGGAACAACTACATGTCATGCCAATCAATTTGGTAAAGGTTCCGAATTAATAACCCTTATGGATTTTGAGAGGTAGTCACCAAAAAATTGTATTTTTAAAAACTATTTTTAGCTTTGGCAGCTATCTTGAAATGTCGCCCGACCTGATCTTTACTTAACTTGACTAGACATCAATAGTTTCATGAAAATCAATGAAGTAGTTTCAGAAGAGCAGTCGCCAATCAATTTTTCCTATACAACTATATGTAAACAAAAATGGCCATTGGCGGCCATGCTTGACATTGAATCAAAATGAACTTTGATTAGAACCAACTATATGTCATGCCAGTCATTTTGGTATAGGTTCAAAATCAATACCACTTGTGTTTTTTGAGAAATAGTCGCCACAAAATCAATATTTAGTGAAATGGTGGCCATCTTAAACTTCCAGCGTACCTGATTTTTTACTCAGGATCAACTAGACATCAAGAGCAATATCATGTAAAAATTCATTAAAAACCATTTAAGTAGTTTCAGGAGGAGTCCCACAAGTCCGCTAGCGGCCATGTTTGATATCAAATCAAAATTAATTGTGTGTAGGATCAACAATATTTCATGACAGTCAATTTGGTAAAGGTTTCAAATCAATATCCTTATGGATTGTGAGAAGTAGTCGCCACAAAGTCATATTTTTTAAAATTATTTTTGGCTATGGTGGCCATCTTGATTTTTTACCTAGGACCAACTAGATATCAAGACTAGATATCAAGAGCAACATTCCTATAGAGTTTAATACAAATACATCAAGTAGTTGTTGAGGAGTAGTCGCCACAAGCTTTTTCTGTATAACGATATGTAAGCTATATTGTCCGCTGGTGGCCATGTTTGACGTCGAACCAAAATGACTTTTTCGTCAACGACCAACATTATATCATGCTGATCATTTCAGTAACGGTCCCAGATCAGTATCACTTGTAGTTTCACAGGAGTATTCGCTATAAAACTTTTTTCTTAAACATCTATTTTTAGCGTTGGTGGCCATCTTGGATTTCACATCGACCTGAATTTCAAGGTTTCATGAAAATCTATTTAACAGTTTTAGATGAGTAGTCGCCACAGAAAAAAATGTTAGGGACGGACAGACATAGATGGACGACTCTGCACCACGGCATAAACTCTGCTGATCTGTGATGACGTCAATATTCACGTCAATATTGTGACGTCATCAGACAGTTGTGACGTTGTCTTGGGACCTGCACTTGACGGATTTGTCCCATTGAATCTCCGCATACATACAGAATTATTTTCTTATCTTTTGCTGATTCAGTCTAGATCATTCAATGTAATAATGCTGCTTTGCAGCAGGTTTTTTGTTTGGCACGCGTCTGACTCAGGATTATAGTTATAGTTAGGTTAGGGTTAAGTTTAAATTTAGAGAGTTAGGTTATAGTTTATAGATGCAGTTTTGAAAGTATTTCTGGGTAATATCCTCCAATTAGATATGCACCTCCCATGACCCTGATTCGCGGCAAAAAACTGACCGTTATGTGTTACAAAGAACGCATTCTAATATAATTTACTTTCTTTCGGATAACACTTTTTAAGAAATTACAATGCAAACACCGCAGCAAACATGGCAAAGATAACCGCTACAACTCGGTAGCTACTATTATGTAAATATCACATCCTCTTGAGGGTGTTAGTGGATATTATCAACCCGAGAATGTAATGTCGACAGAGGCGATAGCCGAGGTCGACATTATCATTTCGAGGGTTGATAATATCCATCGGCACCCTCAAGAGGATGTGATATTTATTTTATTATACCGAACACATACTCCTTATATACAAATATACTCAATAATGAAGAAAAAATTGTTGTTGTTGTTGTTGAATAAATTTATTTTTAGAACTGAACTTTTCAAAAATCTAGCGGCCTATATTTTGCGCTATCACCCGCTATGACGCGTGGAGGGTGAAAGCGCGAAATATCAACACGGCAGGGTATGGGGATTTTACATGGAGTGTTTACAGTGAGGTATAATAGTATTAAATGCACGGTAAAGCGAATACTCAACGTGATAACTTTTTTTAATACTCCACAACTTATTGGCGGAACACTTCTATCTTTTGTGGCAACATGTCTTACTTGATGTCGGAGATTTTTCGTGTCCGCCGTTCTGGTGTGTGAGACCTTGATTCTGTCTGTCCACCCATAGCAACACGTTCCAGAAATGAATCTGGTCGCTGTGGTAACGGCCGTGTTCCTCGCAATCGTCCGGACGCCCATGCTTTGATAACCTGCAAATAAACAGTACAATCGTTTGTATCAAATTTCGTAAAATTCATTTTGGCCATCTTGAAGGATGAACAGCCGTTTAAAGGCCTATGAATTGGGATCTGAAAATATTGGTTTTAATATTTTGATAGGTTGACATTATGACCTGCCAAAAAGACACACTCATTATATCTGGTTTTAATAACCTAAATAAAACCACACATCGTAAACAATCTGCACTGAAATAAATTTAAAAAAAGATAAATATAAAAGGCTTAAATGGACACATCTTGATATTTGTATCCTACATTATGTTACGAGTAAAATGTAGCAAGAAAGGAAGCAAAACCAGCCACACAAAATTATAATTAACAAATTTATTTACATAAATAGTCACTTGCAGAATATACAAATCTAGTTTTTCATTAATATCCAAGTTTTTGTATTAAGTCTAAATACAATATTCAAATGTTCCTTTAATTCACATTATGATACTCTCTGTAATCCAAAACGGTAAGTGTCTCTTTAATCCAAAACAATAAGTGTCTATTTAATCCAAAACAGTAAGTGTCTCTTTAAGTCTAAATTAAACATTTCCAATATTTCCGATGTAGTCCAAATATCCAATTTCACTGTTATTATGAATGAGCACAATATGTATTAAATCCTCTCACAACTATATTTTCTAAAAGCATCCAAATCAAAGTTAACTTTATTGAAGAATACTAAAATCTCAACTCAGCTGCTGGGATCCCAGGGTTAGCCTGTTTATATACGTCCCACTAAAACCATCCAATCAAAATAGTTTGAATTTCATTATAAATGAGTTTGCATAAACTAATTTGCATATACATTGTAAACATGTTTACATCTATTCTATTTTTAACTTTCTTCAAGGCCAAATCAATAATAAACACGCAACAATACATGTACAAATATAGATATACAGGTAACAAGCTAAATTAGCATCAGGATTTATGTATCCAGTATTATTTTGACTTTATAATTCTTTGCATATAATTAAATGACATTTTGAGTTTTGAGTTTTCTTTATTATTCTCCCATAGGTTTAAATATAGTATTGGTGTAATACAATCAACAACTAGTAATATGCAAAAACAATTTACTTTGAACTATTATAGTAATTGATATGAATGATTGGACAAATGCGGAAAATAACGAAATGCAGCAGGTTTTATACAAATCAAGATTGCCGCGTGTCATTTAAATATTAGAACTTCCATGGTATCACCTATAATTATAATAAATACACGAACAACATTAAAACATATTGGTTCGCATAATGCCTATAAGTTCTGAAAACACTAGAATCGATATTCCTGAATACGTATACATTATACGACTGAAAGGAACTACTATCTGCATTCATGAACGGATGATGTAATTAAGTGTTAAAGTTTTCACAAAGGTTCCACAGCACAGTTCTAATGTAGCAAATTTACTGTGATATATATTTAGTGTCTATTTAGTGCCTTAGTTCGGCCCATTTAGAGTTCGCCACTATGCTCTCCTCTTTGACTGCACCAGCCGCCTGTTAAAATACGTCAGAGTTTTAACTTGTTGAGCATTTAAATTGAAAAATCCTCGTTTATTTAATCACGGTATTTACTTTCAAGCTTCAGACACATTGTACGACTATTGTCAGTTCACCGAAATTCTGAATCAGGGAAAAAATAATTGTACTAACTTTTTTACCATAATATTTTACCGTAAGTGTGTGGCATCGTATATTACTTCTCATGAGCAGACTCAATTAAACCAGATATGCTACCTTAGTCTCTTGTTTGTGTTCATTGCTTCCGAAGGATCTCTTTATTGTATATATTCCAATTACACTACGTTTAGTGCAGTGTGGCGGCCATAAAATGTCTCCTCCCGCTATGAATCAGGAGTGTTATTAATTACTAATTTTTTGTTATCATCGAGTCCAATCAATATGGCTTTAAATTTGACAGGTGTTGGACTTTATTGTTAGAGAATTCCTTTTGATGGGATGTAGTTTTGTTTACAAAATACTGATAAAGGTGATCCTTGTCTATTTGGGCGCTGAAGACAGGCTAATAGTGAGGATTGTGTACACATAATATCGATTCAAGCTAACCTGTAGGCCTTATTGGCTACTGACCGTTCCAAGTCGGTAACCCTTCACCATCCTTTCTCTAGTATTAGTCTTTTTCATTATATACTTAATTAAATATTGCTGCATGTTTGTAGAACAGTGCGAACCTACGATGCCATTTCGTTTCGACAATGTGGTTTCTGGACCCTATGATGAAGCCTATCTAAAGTCCATTGTGACGGTGGCGTTTGATGTTTGTCTATGATCTTTCTTGTCGTACCCTTAATGGTTTATTCTCTTGTTGCTCTGGCTTCTGACAGGTCTTTGAGTACCTTCATTGTGGCTTTCTAGGCTATTGTTTGTTTGTATTATATTTACACGAGCATATTTGTGTTTTACTTATATTGCCTATTGATGCTGCCTTGTTGGCTAGAGATTAGATCATGGCGGGGATTTCTTTATTAACACTGTCCTGTTTTAATGGGATGACAGTAGGGTAAGTGCGAGGTTTGGTGCACCCTAGAACCGGTTTAAACACCCAGTGGCCTACTTTGCCACTGACCGTTCCAAGGCGGTAGCCCTATTGTCAACCTTTTTGTGTTTGTTATGTCGTATGCATTTATTGTTACTTCTTGTTTGTCTGTGTGCGTGTTTGTTTCTGTGTTTTGTGGTTGACTGTCCTCCTTGAATGCTACTTCCCCTGTCCGATCTTTTTATATTTATTTTTACTTGTTTATTACACTCATAATTAAAAAGATGACTAGTAAACATGTTTTCTTACCTTCTTCTCTTGGTCATCTTGATAGTGTTCTTTGCTTCATAATAGTAATATGATACAATACTTTAAACATATTCAAATTGCCTAGACACACAAGGGATAGCGTGACCCCTTGACAATATGTTCAGATTCGCTAAACTGATTTTTTTCTTTTATTAAATGTAAATCGATAGTGTGAAGGCATGTACTAGCTGTTTAACACAAAGCCAAGCATCAGGAAATGTAACCCGTCCTTTCATTTCTTCTATTGCGAAGTATTTAATTAAATTGACATAAAAAACATAATTTATAGGGTACCGTTCGTTTAAATACCGCCAACTGATATTTGCCGCTAGCAATCATACTAATTTCAACCGCTGGTGTTTTCCCGTTGTTTCCTTCATATATGATTTATTGGATCCGTCGGGAACAATTTGTTTAACTTGTTTAGTAATCTAATTCCACAGACTACCTTTAGAGTAAAACAGCTTGCGGATAATATGTTCTTGTTTCACGGAGACAACATAGAACAGTAGTTCCACGAATGATAACATATCGATATGTTACAATTTAAATTCTACATATACATATATATTTGTGTAGCGCTAAAGTTTACAGCTTTCCAGATAATTTATAAACATGCAAAAATGATATGAGATGAGCAAATATAATGAAAAAGAGAAAATACAAAAGAAAGGGTGGTGAAGGTAATGTTACGACTTGGAACGGTCAGTAGGCAAGAAGGTCTACAGGTTAGTTTGAATCGATTGTATGTGTACATAATCCTCTCTATTATTCTGTCTTCAGCGCCCAAATATACAAGACAGTGTAAACAAAACTACATCCCATCAAAAGGAATTCTCTAACAATAAAATCCACACGAAGAGACACTAACAAAAGAAACACTAAGATGTTGTAAAGCTATAAAAAAATCCAAAATAAGAAACATCTTAAGATGTATCCAGAATTGTACTGAACAACCTTGTCAGCATTTGCAGCCAAAGAGAAAACCAATCCAGAGTACGACCAGAAAACACGAAGGACGAAAGCTCATGCATCTACGTCCCTTTGTCGTGGTTTCAGTAGGTGCGATCATAGAGCCCCAAGAGGTTGTCCAGTCATTGCGCAAGGGAAAGTGAAACGTAGTGACTGACTGTAGAGGAGTCAATCACTAAACATGCAGTGCGTTGAAATACTAAAGGGTCGTACCCTTCTCTGCCGAACCTCCTGATTACTTTTGTAAAGTGGTCAGGAAAGTTTATAGACCACATCACCATAAAATAAGGGTTGTTATATTCCTAGGCGGAGACGAGTCATAACGTAGCTGTTGTACTTCTCCAGTAGGTTTTCGTTGCGCCGGTAGAATTTTGAGAAAAGATCTACGTAGTTTGTAATAACTTGATTTCGATCATTGAAGTCTATAACATTATTACAAGCTCTAGTAAAACGAATGAGCGGAGAGATATAAACCCCGTATGATGTAGTACGAGGTACATCCCCATCCAGGTGTGGATAGTTAAAGATGTTAAAGTTGAAGTCATCTCTCTTATCATAGATTTTAGTATGTATGAAATCATTAGAAATCGAGAGATGAAGATCGAGGAATGCTGCTTCAGTATCCGAACTGTTGGATTTATTCAACGTGAGCTCTGGCGGATAAATGTTAGTAACCATATGAGCACAGATTACCAATATTAAGTATGCCATCTAGATACCGAGATGTATTATTAAACGCATCAATAACTTCACGCTGTCTAGCAGGTGACAAACTTGATAAAATCCCTTTCAAGGCAATATAAAAACAAATCTGCGACAAGTGGCGCACAGTAAGTACCCATAAGTATACCCACAACCTGGCGGTAAACAATTTTACCGTATCTTATAACGATGTTATCGAGAAGGAAAGTTAACGCGCTACAAACATTAGCAAGTTCACAAATTATAATTATCAATAGGGGCGTTATTAAAGAAACCCCTGACATTACTACAAGCTAGAAAAGTTGTAACTTCTTTAGAAAATGTCGTCTGCGTAAGCTGAAGCAATTTATATTTGATGAGATTATTTGGTAGAGTGGTATATAGTGTGGAAATGTCGTAGGTGTTTAGAGAAGAGGCTCGAACATGTTTTCACCGTAGTTTATCAAGGACTCCAGAGTTTTTGATAGACCAAAACAGATTGATTCCTGAGTTTTCAAAAGTCTAACTGTAAAACTTAATAATATGTTCTTTAATCGCGGAAAGTCAGGAAGTCAATAGTGCTGATATATTGGTCGTGGAACATGAACTTGAATTCGCAATAAAACGTGCTTTGTATGGAGTTATTCTTTTGGAGTTTGGGTATCCAGTACATTGTAGAGAGTCTCGTCTGCTTACTATTTACAGAAACCTTTATAGTCTCCATAAAGTTCACATGCTTGGAAACAATGTCCTTTTCCAGCAGATGTTTTGGTTAGATAAGCAAAAGTGCTCGCTAGCTCTGCATTCAAATTATTCATATAATGTAAACGTCAGACAATAATTATATTGTTGGAAGCTTTGTCTGCAGGGACTAGAACAAATTTAGTATGCAGATTCTGAATAATCTTCTTAAGGTGTCGGTAAAACGTCGATGTTGTCTTTGCGCGTTCGTATAGAAAACGAGCTAATTAACAGGATATTTAGAAGTAAATTTGTTGATAAAATGTTTAGTTTCTTAAACAGTTATGTTTAAAAAAAACAAGCTTTTAAAAGGAGAAAAGTAGTCCAATAGAAACCACAGCACACACAACTGATCCAATAGAAACCACAGCACACAAAACTGATCCAATAGAAATCACAGCACACAAAACTGATCCAATAGAAACCATAGCACACAAAACTGATCCAATAGAAATCACAGCACACAAAACCGATCCACTAAGAAACCACAGCACACAAAACTGATCCAATAAGAAACCACAGCACACAAAACTGATACAGTAGAAACCACAGCACACAAAACTGATCCAATAAGAAACCACAGCACACAAAACTGATCCAATAGAAACCACAGCACACAAAACTGATCCAATAAGAAACCACAGCTCACAAAACTGATCCAATAGGAACCACAGCACACAAATGCAATATCGCCGTTGGCCCGCACTGCACCACAAGCCGAATCAATGAACAAGTTAACTAGTCAATATAAAGGACAGCACACAGCATAACGGGTGGTGAAGCCTGGATAGTTTTAGAGCATAACGAAACATGCGTACCGAAGGTATTCTTCAAAATGTCACAATTCATTGTGCGTATCTAAAATGTAATCTCACTCTCTATATATAGCATCATTTGTTTAACATACTTGTTACTCTCCTAAAGGTGTAACCTTATTAACATGCTGCTGCTTAGTGGATGCATAGACGCCATCGGTAGCAATTTGTAGCAATTTGTAAAAAATGTTCTTAATCGACCCCAAAGTGTCTGGTTATAAAAATATTTCTCGAGGAAAACGGCTTGGAAATTGTGCTTATTGTTTTATTAAGACACTAAACATGGTAAATAACAAAAGACTTCGTAATTAGCTATAATACACTAAACGGATATGCTCAATACGAGGGGTTTACATGAAATGTTTAGAAACGTGGAACTATTCTCGTATTATTAAAATTATAACATTTAACAGTTATGCAGTTGATTACTCTTTAGTGTTACCCCTATGACTATTATTTATGATGTTGCATGTAAACGTTTCTGGATAATCCTGAAAATATTTTTATGTTTCTGATGCATGCTAGTTTTGAATGTTCTGGGACAGAGATTTCTAAAAAATTATATGACAGTATATAAAGAGGCTTTGTGTGAGTTCTCATATTTGTAAAGCTCTAACATGTAACAGTTAAGTAGTATTACTGTTTACCCCTATGCCTATTATTTATGATGTTACATGTAAATGTTTATGGATAATTCTGAAAACATATGTTTATGTTTCCGTTGCATGCTAGTATAGAATGTTTTGGGACAGAAACGTCTGGAAAATTATATAACAGTATACAAAACGGCTTTATGAGATTGTTAGGTCAGTATATAATTAAAGTTAAAGAGACATTGTGGATTTATATTCACATGGATGCTTTTGGATTGAAATACATATTTTGAGAGGATTTATATTAAACAGACAGACTCTATAAACAAATACTGAAAAGGTGATCCCTTGGAAGCAACACACACAAAAAAGAGAGAACAGTAGCAGACTCGGTCTTATCGAGTATGTTCATGAGAGGTAATTATAAGATTCAGCACCTCTTACGCCTCCTAGCACCGGCTTAAGCCATATTCTACTTTAAAGCAACACAGAATGGGCTTGATGATATCAAAGGACCAGTAAATAGTAACTCTATTGATGATTTGTAGTCGGGGTAACTATTTACGGCCGACACACAGCACTAAACATACATTAGTGTGAATGTCAATAAATACTTAAAAGGTGATTCCTTGAAAGCAACAAACACAAACAAGAGAGAAAAGTGGCAGACTGGGTTTTATTGAGTCTGTTCATGAGTGGTCATTATAAGATGCAAAACCTCTCACGCCTCCTAGCACCGGCTTAAGCAATGTTCTAATTTAAAGCAACGCAGAATGGGCTTGATGATCCAAAAGGACCGGTAAGTAATGACACTACTGATTTGTACTTTTCTTTATTAATTATTTGATGACTTTCACTCATTCAGAACGTGTGACTGTAAATGGTGTTATGGTGCGGTAAATGTGAATGATTTCCTATAGACGCAATTTAAATAGAATACATTTGTTAATGTGCATATGTAAATAGCAACCAAATAATACTTTCTCGAAACATTTATACTTTCTACATGAATTATAAATAATACGAATGTATGTATTTTACGGACAAACCTCCTGCATCTGCTCTAAGAAGTCCGCAAAGACATTTGTTTCAAATGGGTAAAACCTGAGTATGATTCAAAATACTATTAACACATGAGCAAAGAAAAGAATATTTCATTTTCATATAATACTTTTTCTAAGACGATATATAGATACAGTCAAACCTATTGTAATTGAGACTACAACAAGGAAGAGCAAACTGGTTCATGTTAGCACTAGTGGTCTTTTTAATTATGATTGTAATAAACAAGTAAAAATAAATAAAAAAAGATCGGACAGGGAAAGTAGCATTCAAGGAGGACAGTCAACCACAAAACACAGAAACAAACACGCAAACAGACAAACAAGAAGGCAAAAGTAATATTAAATGCAAACGACATCACAAGCACGAAAGGGTTAACAATAGGGCTACCGCCTTGGAATGGTCAGTGGCAAAGTAGGCCACTGGTGGTTTAAACCGGTTCTAGGGGGCACCAAACCTAACACTTACCCTTCTTCGTCCCATTAAAACAGGACATTGTAAATAAAAAAATCCCCGCCATGATCTAACCTCTAACCAACAAGGCAGCATCAATAGGCAATATAAGTAAAACACAAATACGCTACAAAAAACAATAGCCTAGAAAGCCACAACGAAGATACTCAATGACTTGGCAGAAGCCAGAGCAACAAGAGAATAAACTATTAAGGGCATTAAACCATTAAGTAGGTCGAAGTTAATATCTAAGATATTCTAGATTAATGCCCTATTATTCTATTTCTATAATGGAAAACAATGTGTTAATCAGTCCTTTCTCTGAACGCTCTGATCCAATTTGAATAATTGAACCGAAGACAATTTGATCAAATATAATGTGATGCGTGTAACCTGTTAGTTAGATTACCGCTGCAAGGGAGAGGTTTTCATTTGGATGTCGATGTATCTGAGAGTAAAGCGACACAGAGAATAGTCTTGATCATCTTCGAAGCTTGCTTTTAAATATAAACGTCTTGACCATTTGTGCAGAGGAAAACATTGAAACCGGAACCACATCTCCGTATTTTGTTTTTATTAAAGTAAGTTTGACCATCCACATTTAGTTCGTCGATATAATGATGAATTTTTCTTTCTTTATTTATGAATTTATAAAACAGTGAAATATCTTTATGTTGTTCTTTCTGGTGTGTTTGTGTCAGCCAATCGGAAACGATACCAGATTCTCGGTAAAATGGCTGCCGCCTAAAACTGTTTACAGAAGAATGCTTCTAGATGTTTGTCTTAAAAAAACAACATCGTAGATTATGTGGACTACAACAGAAGTTCATTGCGTTTATTGTAATGTTAAGAAACGTAAATGTAATTTGATACGGATCTAATCAGTCAAAATGAGTAATAATCGTTTAGCAAAAAAACTATTTTACGATGATAATAATGCCGTTAAATGTAATTTGACGCGGATTAAGTTAATTTCGTTGATCGCTGTGTGAGAGAACCACAACCGAAACTCAATAAAGACAGTCCCATTCTTCAGTTTATTATATTACATCCCTCGAACTACGACTAGCTTGATGTATTCGTTATGATCAACACTTGTCAAGAGATGCAATATACAGTTTGTAATTTGATCTACGAGAAAACGTTAAATATAAGTTTACCATTGCGAATGTTACGAATGCAATTAGTCTTTTTATAACAAGGTTACGCATTAAAACGGTATATGATTTGGAGAAGGAATATTCTTTATGGTTAAATACACATGTTTGTGTGCGTGTGTAAACTTTTAGATGAGACTTTTTTTTAAATGTACAGGGCTGGCACCGTATCTTGTAGAAACAGAGACGCCAAAGACTAGAGTAGACGAATATTGAAAACTAGTTTTGACGATACCGTCATACATAAATAGGAACAAGATCAACTATGGGGAAAACTGGAGTAATACGCATGCTTAATTGGGATCTTTATGAGGGTCTAGGCGTCCGATTTAACACTTACATATATTGAACATTTCTATTGAAATGTGCCTAAGCAAAATGATTGAGCCTATGCAGTAGATATAAAGAAATATAAATTTCACAGAACACAGTCAACCAAAACAACCCATATTAAGCAAACTACAATTATCCTGCAAAATTGAGATTTGCGACACCACAGTCATAAACGGGTTGACAATAGGCAACCGCCTTAGAACGGTCCGTGGCACGAAGGCCGCTGATGTGTAAACCAGGTTCTTGGTGTACCAAACCTCAATTTTACCCTATTATCATCACAATAAAATGGGATAGTGCAAATAAATAAATCCCCGCCTTGCTATGTCCACTAACAAACTAGGCCGCAATAACAGGCAATATAACTATTACGCAAAGTTGATGAAGTATTTGTGAATATAAAAAAAAGCATGTACAGCCACAAAGCAAGTACTCCATGCCTTGCCAGAATCTAGAAAGACAATAAACCATTACGGGTACAACAAGACACGATGATTGAAGACACGCATTTACCGTGTCATTCATTCCTTTCAGGATTTAAGTAGAGGCCATTATAGGGTCCACAATATGTTTGGTCGACGCACATCAAAGAGGAAGGCATAGAAGCGAACTCTAATGGGTTAACCAATTAAACGTAACATACAGTGCGTTGCAACATGATAGGGTCATGGCCTCTTTTGATACATTTTAGAAAAGTTTAATAAAGATTGTATAAAAGTGATCATGACCAAGATTATTACGAAGTTTCTAGTCAACAAGGAAGTCAGGTTGTCCTTCTCCCAGAATAGTTCTTCAATTACTTTTATATTTTAAAATTAGATAAGCGTTACGATAAAATAAGTTTGCAAATGCTTTTCGAAATGTATTGCATGGTAGCACTGAGCAGCTTTAAACTATACAAAGGTTGAGGAAACTAAAGTACTCGACTTGACTACAAGCTCTAGAAAAAGGATTTAGTTGAAAAACATATACGCAAACGAATTTTCCCGGTGGACAATCCTCGTCTAAGCACGTTAAGTGGGGATAATGACGAGTCAAAAATAAAATAAAAAAAGGTGATATATTTTGCATATTTAATCTCCATTTTCAAAAGAGAGATGTATATTAAGCAAAGAAGCGAATTAAACTATTTATTGTTTATATTAATTAGCTTTGTTGAATTGAAATTCTTTATGATATATATTTTATTATTGAAGTTCTTTGTGATATATATTTTATTAACCATAGTAGAAAAGGAATGGTTGTCAATGTTCATTATATCGTCTAAATACCGAGAGGTGTTATTAAAGGTTTCGATGGCATCTGCCTGAGTTAGTGGCAAACAATCAACATGGAATCTCATTCATAGTAATACAAAAACGACCCCTTATTTAGATGGAACTT
Organism: Cyrtodaria siliqua; assembly: GCA_037043455.1. NCBI lineage: Eukaryota > Metazoa > Mollusca > Bivalvia > Adapedonta > Hiatellidae > Cyrtodaria > Cyrtodaria siliqua. The sequence continues at coordinate 20,740 of JAWPHD010003023.1, read as the reverse complement.
AGTTTGTACAGTAATATATGACATCGCGGGTTATGTTTCAGGGTTATTTAAGGCTTAAAGCATTTACGCTCGATTCCATTCTACATACGTATACGGTGATTTAAAATTTAGCACTGCCGGTTCTTGGCGTTGCCACGAAAGTGAAAACCAGTTATTACACATTCCTTACTGAGGTTGAACATGATGCTTATAACTGAAGTTGTCATAAACACAAAATGTGATTTTGTTATTCTAAATCTAACCTTTTCTAATCCAAACAACATACCGATTATATTGTTTAAGCGGCGGGGTTAGTCAAGTGTTTCCGTGCCGACAGTTAAAGTTTGCAAGTTCTTTACTCGACCAGCACCACCTTTTATAAATTGGGCGTTTAATGTCTCGTCAACCAAGCGATGCTGCGTTTAGTGTCTCGTCAACCATGCGATGCTGCGTTTAATGTCTCGTCAACCATGCAATGCTTCGTTTAATGTCTCGTCAACCATGCGATGCTGCGTTTAATGTCTCGTCAACCATGCGATGCTGCGTTTAATGTCTACCTAACTAAGCGATGCTGCGTTCAATGTCTCGCCAACCATGCAATGCTGCGTTTAATGTCTCGTCCACCATGCGATGCTGCGTTTAATGTCTCGTCAACCATGCGATGCGGCGTTTAATGTCTTGTCAACCATGCGATGCGGCGTTTAATGTCTCGTCAACCAAGGGATGCTGCGTTGAATGTCTCGTCAACCATGCGATGTTGCGTTTGATGTCTCGTCAACCAAGCGATGCTTCGTTTAATGTCTCGGCAACCATGCGATGCTGCGTTTAATGTCTCGTCAACCAAGCGATGCTGCGTTTAATATCTCGTCAACCATGCGATGCGACGTTTAATGTCTCGTCAACCAAGCGGTGCTGCGTTTAATGTCTCGTCAACCAAGGGATGCTGCGTTTAATGTCTCGTCAACCATGCGATGCTGCGTTTAATGTCTCGTCAAACAAGCGATGCTGCGTTTAATATCTCGTCAACCAAGCGATGCTGCGTTTAATGTCTCGTCAACCACGCGATGCTGCGTTTAATGTCTCGTCTACCATGCGATGCTGCGTTTAATGTCTTGTCAACCATGCGATGCTGCGTTTGATGTCTCGTCAACCAAGCAATGTTGCGTTTAATGTCTCGTCAACCATGCGATGCTGCGTTTAATTTCTCGATAACCATGCGATGCTGCGCACATTATTATTTTTTTCTGTGCAGGTAAACAACTGATAATAGGAGTATGTTGAATCAGAATGAATACACATCTCTCACTTTCTCTCGTTTTCTTTTTCTCTCTCTCTGGCTCTCTCTAGGAGATGCCCAAAACAACCTAACCCATGTGTTGAGAAGACGTTCAACTAGACGTCAATTCTCAATTTATTGAAACTATTTCACCTTAATCTACATATATACGACCAATACCAATGTAACATGCGGGTGTTTAAATGCCATTTGCACATTATCGTATTTGCATGTCTGATGAATTCAAACGGAAAAGAAAATCTTGGTACTTAGGAAGGTTTGTATTTACGATCAAACGAGTCGTAAAAGCTGAATAAAAAAGAGTTCTAAAGAGACATGCGGACAATCTACTTGTTAACTAGGGTCACAAGGGTCCAATAACAACGAACCTGAAGTTAGGTATGTACTATATCAATTGGGAGCGAAATATCTGAGCACCAGTTTGATCCACAAAGCAGAGTTAGAGAAGACGTTTTCTTTTCTTTAAAGAACCATAGGAATCCATTCGATAATAAGAGTAGGGCACGGTTCCCGGATTCCTATGTATCCTTCCCCTCTCTCTCTGGGGCGGCTCTAAATAACCTATACTGTGTTGATGAGCCGTTAAACAACATCCAATTCAATTCAATTCAATTCAAATCCAATTTCTTTTTGTACAAAGCCTGTGTGCTACACACAACCTAGTTGATTACGCATTCACACATTAAGCTTCATCCTACTGAAGCACAAACAATTCGTACAATTGGTGTACTTTTACTAACCTCCATCCCAAAACACCAAGTTGCAAAAAAACGTAGGTTAAGAACAAACTGATTAAAACGTGTCTAATGAGCTCATTTCTATCTGCAAATACTATTATATGTACATTGTTAACGTATGTTCATATTTCACGCAATAGTGCTTTTTTCTTCAATTCACAAATGAGAACACATTCTACCGCTAATACCGTGAGCTGTATCCCAAGGGAGACACCACACCAGCATATCTAGACATGTATTTAGTCTGAATAATGAGTCTACCATCAATTTAAATGAGAAAGCCAGCTAGTCACGAAGGTAAAATGATAATGTTCCGCCAATGTTTATGCGGAGAGACAACATTACTTCGACTTAAGCAGTCGTAATATATCTATCTTGAAGTTGTGAATACTGAACACTGAAGGAGCTTGGAATAAACAGTGGTCAGATAGCAGTAAGTATAAAAATGGTCCTATAGAAATCACAGCACACAAATGCATTGACACCATAGGTCCGCACTGCACCACAAAAAAAGAGCAAATTAAATGTACAATGAAAAGGACGATACACAACACAACGAATGGTGAAGACAGGTTTATCAACTTGGAACGGTCAATAGGGTAATAAGGCCCACTGGTTAGATTACATCGGTTGTTTGTATACGCAACCTCGCTTTTATTATGTCTTCAGTGCTAAAATTGACAAAACGGTGTTAATAAAAGTAAATCAAGGATATCTCTAACAATGAATTTCACATCCAGAGAAATTAGCGGCCGAAACACGCATATGTTATTGTTAAACTATATAAAACCAGGGAGTAAGTATACGGGGAGGAGAAACGGATCGTTTTGCCGTTTTATGTTGTCGCGCGTGTGTTTCACTACTGCGTGAAAATGACTACTTCTAGTTGTTTCGCGCGTGTGTGAAAAACAGCAAATTCCTATAATTTATTACACTTACAAACTCAATAAAGGTGTGAAATGTAAACATAAGTATTATTTATTCACATTGTGTCCTCTGATACAGAGCGTGGATGCGTTTACATGTATAAAAGCACATTTTACCAGATGGTTCCGTGTAACAAGATGGCGCCACACTGCGCCAAATAAAATATGGTGACAGTGTATAGCTATTGCAAAACAGATACGAGACTACCAGTTAATTAGGCATTAATAATAACAAAAAGTGAATAGTAGACATATTTATCTTTGTCAAGAATGTAATTTCAAGGTGGTGATTATAAGACAAAGCATAAAACGAGGTGATGAAAATGTACCGTTTGAGATATCAGGTGAAATTTTTAATTTTTCAAATTAAAAAAGGTGTGGAGCTATTGCAAACGAGATACGAAGTATGGATTATATTAGGCATTAATAATAACAAAAAGTGAATAGTAGACATATTTATCTTTGTCAAGAAGGTCATTTCGTGATGTTGATTATAACAGAAAGCCGTAAAAAAGAGGCTGTAAAAACTGCCTAATTTGAGATGTTGGCTGAAATTATAAATTTTCACATGTAACGCGCTTACGATCAATTAACCTGTATCGATAAAATAGTAAATGGCGGCGTTCTTGCGCGACAACATAAATCGATAAACTAGAGAGTTTATGAACCCGTTTCTCCTCCCCGTATACTTACTCCAAGATAAAACATATAATTACCTCAGGATGCATGAACAATAGTACTTAAAATACCGACATCAGTTACAGCCAAAGAGAAATCTGGGGTTATAATCCTGTAACAGATATTACCAAAAAGGCGATATACGGTTGTAATTAAACGTTACAGTTTTTAACTTATTCTCACGCAAAATAAATTATCTTACGGAGTTCAGAAAGTTTACCTTCTCTGCGGTCCATGAAGAGATGACATCAATATATACAAGTCAGTCTTAAACAACTTGGATGTGTTTATTTGTTTTGTCGAAATTTTATTTGCATAATCATAAGGAATTTGTGTATACTACTCATCTTTCTCTTTAGTGCGGATTCCGCGAATGTCTGTTGTATTTTTCAAACTGAACAAGCCAGTGCTCGATGATTGATTTTAGTTATATGCTATGTAGAAGAATTTAGCATCGAAAAACTCACGTTGGGTCAGTAAAGTCGTTCTTGACACACGATTAAGAACTTCACAATGTAGTTGTTTTTCAGTTTGATATGAAGCTTAACCTAGTTATTTCTCTAGCAAGATCAACCCATGCCGGCACAAATAATAGATAATTATGTAAGACAATCATTAAGGCAAATATAAAATTATCGTTCACAGAACGGGAAATAATACATCATTATGTAAGACAATCATAAAGGCAAATACAAAAGTGTCGTTCACAGAACGGAGGAGTCTACGGAGCACCGCAGGAGACATGCAGAAAAAAATAATTTAAAGCGTTCGCACGCTCTTCCTCAGCATTCGCACACTGTACTATAACGTTGGCACGCTCTACTAGAGCCTTCGCAAGCTATAGTAGAGCGTTCGCACGCTTTAGTAAAGCGTTCGCACGCTGTATCTAGAGCATTCAAACGTTGTAGTAGAGCGTTTGCAAGCTCTACTATAGCGTTAGGGTTCGCACGCTGTAGCTGTAACTGTAACTGCAGCTAGAGCATTCGCACGCTGTAGTAGAACGTTCTCACGCTGTAGTAGAACGTTCTCACGCTGCAGTAGAGCTTTCGCACGCTGTGGCTAGATTGTTCGCGAACGTTGTAGTAGAGCGTGCGAATGCTTTAAATCATTTTTTCTGCATGTCACGTGCGGGGCTCCGTAGCAGTCCAACAATCAGGCATTTTAAACAACACGTACGTGGAATATAATATACATTTTATCAAATAACATGTGGGAGTGTAATAAAGTCATGACGAATTTATCATATTACACTAGTAAATATAAATATGCAAATGTAGGTCGAATCATCGTTCGGTCCTTTTCTTTCAGCTAGTTGTACAGCGGAATTGCCTCGTCAATTTCTGCATCTGTAGCGGATTACGGAAATCGAGTAGTTCCGTTGTTCAGTGGCGTACGGAGAAGACCTAGTGAACATACGACAATATCATACAAACATATGACGTCATCAACCGACAACATATATATCGGCAGCTACAAGAGAGCCACAATACAAATGTTCCTTATCAGGCTTTTTTGGATAAAAACAATCTGACATTTGTGCCTGTTTAATATTGAATTTATATTCACTCGTTGGAGAACATTGATATGATGCTCGGTACAGCCTCGCATCAGATAATGTTATCCAACGAGTGTAATCAATATTAAACAGACACGAATGTAAGATCCTCTATACATGTACAGAGTGGGACATCACAAACATAAAAGGGTCTTCTGTGTATGTAGGAACCCCATTTGTTACAACGTCGCTATCTGTTGTAGCCGTCCGTAAAAGTTACAATATGTGTTCTAAGTGTTACACTAAACGTTATATGTTACAATCATACCGCAAATGTTACAAAATGTAGTTGTTATAAAAGTTACAAGGTCTACGCTATCTTTTACAATATTTTACTTGTAACAAAAGTTACAACACCTTGTCGTAAATGTTACATCGGCATTGGCATCATTTCATTTTTGGAAAGTGTTGGATTTTGCTACTACACTATATTTTTAATATTTATAAGTGTATTTAGGTAATTGCAACAACCTTATTTTGTTCATTTACGCTATTCAGCTAAACATGCACATTCACATGCATTGTGTATATGCGCATGCATGCATATACACAAAGCATTATACGAGGGGCGATTAAGAGTTCTCGGAAAGTGTTTCTAAATCTATTACTTTTGTTTGAATTCAGAAAAAGAAAATTCAAGTAATATAGATATACGTGTTGGATATAGGATTCAAACATAATTTTACATGATTTTAAAAAGAGCTCGAGCAATCGTCGCCATGGTAACGTAATCAGCCCGATTCATTTAAAAATCAGATGTGTGTTTTCTTTTACATAGGCGTATAGGCGTATCGGCGGCCAAAATGGTGTTATTTTGCTTGTTGTGGATATGACCAAAATATAATGCACTAAATATGAGGTTAAATTAATATAAGGTAGCTGGGTGATTCCCCTGCATCCCCTACCGCCGCAGAAATGTGAAATGAGATCCCCTACCCCTTATATGAAATTATGGATCCGCCACTGTTTTAGGATTTCAAAATTGTAATCTGCACAGAAAATGAATGCTTATTGTGTGACTGAAGCTCTTTTCATGGAAAACTGAATACGTGTACCGGTTTTTGAAGCGTATCGTTACCGTTTATGGTACTTAAACCTTTTTTACATACACATGAATACTATGTTTCAGTCCACCAAATGTGCGGTATTTTTGACGTGTTTCTCGATTGCTCGACTTATAATTTAAATGAATGCTATTTTCTTCAACCACAACCCACAAAAAAATAATTAATTTATTGATGCACATTCTTATGTTTCTTACCTTGAATTTTTATAACAACTAGTAATGTACATCTGTGGAAAAAAAATCAAAATTAAAGGGGCATATCGACGGTTTTATTCCAAACTTTTGACAAAAAATAAAAATGTCAAATATAAAAATTTATTCTTCATGGTGAACAAATAAATGAATGTCCATTTTATTACACTTTTCTTACCGAACGGTGTATAAAAGTATTAAAATGCAATGTGTCTACGTAGACAATCTCTTTTTTCGTGCTTAACATTTTCTATCGTTTTCCCTGCACAACAGATTGTCTTTAAACTTTTTGTACAATAAGTATGTTATATATATAGACAGAAAAGGCAAAAATAATGGTAGGTCACCATGATTGTTAAAATTTTAAAAAATAATTTGTAATGCCACCAATCTGTCCAAAAAGTTGAACAAGTCCATGAAATAGCTAAATAAGAAAATTTTGAAGTCTAATCATTTATTAATTGGTCACAATTCTGCTAAAATTGTATTAAAGTAATGAACATTTAATTACAATAACATTTAAAGCTCATCTTTATGTAAAACCTATATTTTTTACAAAATCTGTTGAGACCATTACCACAATTTATGCACACATTAGACCATAATGATACAATTTCTTTTTTTTTTATATTTCCCAATAATAGACTTTTTTAAAACTTTCTAAGCACATAGTTTAACATATATAAAAACAAAATGTGCAATAAAAATGATAGGTCCCCATGCTTGTTTAGAAAAAGAATTTGAAACCCTACCGCTACGCTAAAAGGCCAAGTTGTGTATGAAATTATATAGAAATGGTATATTTTCCTTTTTTGTTATGTTCCTAATAACAGAATTTGTTCAAACTTCCTAGGCACTTATTTGAACATATATTTAGACAATATATTCAATTAAATGTATAGGTCACAACGCATATTGAGATTTAATATTGGTTTTTGGGACCGTACCATATTGCTTAATTTTTTTAATTTTATTGGAATTTTTCCAAAATGCTATATTTTTCCTATTGTATGTATCTAATAATAGGCCTTATTGAAATAAAGACAATAAAAAATAAATAATAAATTAAATAAAAAAAATAAAATTAAATAAAAAAAAAAAAAAATAATGAAAAAATAAAAAAAATAGAACAAGACATCAAAAGAAACATTCCTGTAAATTTGTAGGTAAATCCATCCAATAGTTTTAGAAGAGAAGTCACCCAAAGAAAACTACAGCAAATGCCTTTAATATTTGACATTTCCCTCATAAAAATGGAAACAATTTTGACGAAAATATACATTAGACGTAAAACTTCTTTAAATAAAGAGCCAAAAAGTTAAAATTGTGACATGAAATTTTGCGTCGATATGCGCCTTTAATGTGTAAAAAATTACTATGTTTTTTGCTAAACCTCATGTTTTGTTTGCTAAAATGTCCTGCATTTGTTTCTATATATTTTAGTAAAGTTGGTTGACGGCCATAATGTGTAATGTGAATTTAAATTTACTTTTACTCTTATCAATTTTATTAGCTTTGTGTGTGTGCGTGTGTCTGCGTGCGGTTTTTCATACAATTATACTGTTCAAAGTGATTGATTTTTAAATAAAAAATAAATGTGACTATGATAAGCTTGTTTTTTTTGAAATTTATTCTACATAATGTCAATGTTCGTGATCATTTTTGGTGGTCTCATTTTATTGTTTAGATCATAAAAAACTAATCTAGATACTGAGAAAGTTGGTTTAACACATCATTTGATTGAACCAACGTAGACTTTACTGGTTGATGCTGCCCTGTTGGTTAGAGATTAGATCATGGCAGGGATTTCTTTGATTACACTGTCCTGTTTTAATGGGATGACAGTAGGGTAAGTGTGAGGTTTGGTGCACCCTAGAATCGGTTTAACAACCCCACCCCCTCCCAAGTGGCCTACTTTGCCACTGACCGTTCCAAGGCGGTAGCCCTATTTTCAACCCTTTTGTGTTTGTGATGTCGTTTGCATTTACTATTGATTTTGCCTTCTTGTTTGTCTGTTTGCGTGTTTGTTTCTGTCTTTTGTGGTTGACTGTCCTCCTTGAATGCTACTTTCCCTGTCCGATCTTTTTATACTTCGTTGTGTTTGTTTTCGGCACATTTTAGTCTATAGGCTACAGGCTATAAAAGGATAAACGCTTAGAGCGGATATTGGGTCTAGTGGTAACGCGTTTGACTGTCAATACAGAGGTCGCAGGTTCTCCAGCTGAAATTACTAAGTCTTAAAAGTCTACTAAAACGTAAGACCGAGGTCCCGTGTGTATGTGCTATACACTGTGCACGTTAAAGAAACCATTATTTTTAACGGATTTTGAGTTATGGTCCAAACAAAATTTTCCTATATAATATAGTAAATAAAGCAAAAAAAATCCCATAACTCCACTTTTACTTTACACAGAGTTATGATTCATGCACTCTGCACATGCACTCTCTGCCCTTAATCAATGTTTCAAGTTTCATTTGATTCTGTCGAACGTCTTTTTAGTTATTTAAGGTTCAAACAAAATTTTCCTAAAATAGTATATACTATATAGTAAATAAAGCCACAAAGTCCCATAAATCCACTTTTAGTTTACCTAGAGTTATGGTTTCTGCACTCTGTAAATCCACTCACTGCCCTATATCAGTGTTTCAAGTTTAAATTGAATCCCATAAATAGTTTTTGAGTTTTTTCCAGACAAAAGATTCATTATATACTATATATTGATTAAGTAATTATTAAATCAAGGGCCATTACTCTGGTGTTACTAAGGCGATTCCAACCATACGTCGGCAAAATCGAGTCCACATAGGGACAAACACTTGTACAAAATATTACTTGTATATGACTAATAGTTACCAAGATATGGCTCCGGACGGACGCACGAACGGACGGGGGATAATAACATACAAACGTTTTCGTCAATCAATGTTCCTCAAGCAGTCAAGAAGGCTATTGGGCTCATTGTTTTTCCTGTGTGTATTTGTGTGTTTTGTTATGCAATTTAATAACTACGCTGTTTGTTTTAAATATAGTATATAGAACCCATGACCCGCAGTCAATATCCGGAGGGTAGTTTCGCAATTGCCACTGCAACACGTTTCCCCACAGGTTGTTTTCGTGTGTGGCGTTGCTACCTGAAGATATATTTGGTTTGTATATACGTATCGGATTCTTTTTACGTTAGCAGTAAAATATGTATCCGCATGTTTTTCAGGAATGTGTATCTATTAATTTGTGAACTACAGTAGGTACTATGCAGTGTACGTGCATCTGTAAGTTTTTCTAAAAAAAGTGTTTCTTTAAATTTGCGGAATATTAGAAGGACTCATAAATAGCTTCCTTATACCATTGTTAGCCCACTTTTTCTAATTCATTGTATGATTGTTTTGATAACGACTGCATTAGACGACGTATTCATAATAACTGCAAAACACGACATATTCTTTCAATTATTTTTTGCTTTTCTTTGAGTAAAGAAATAATTTATTTTCGGACGAAGTGAGGGAGAAAAATAAAATACTACAAACAACACCAGAAATTCAAAATCATGAATCGCTCATGATGGTTTAGAAGTCTAGGACATATATGTATGTCATAGATTTCATATATATACATATACTTATATATTAAAAGTGACTATTAAAAGCGTACGCCTAATCCGCCTCTTCCTTGAAACCGCCTATGGAAAACATTCGTACGTACAGAAATGTGTGAAACACACTACTAAAATTTATAAAAATACTTTAATAGCATGTTTAAATACTGTTTACAAGCTTCGGAAATGATGCCAATGTCAGTGTAACATTTACGATAAGGTAAGGTCGTTGCAATTACCTAAATACACTTATAAATATTATAAATATAGTGTAGTACCAAAATCCAACACTTTACAAAGCTTCGGAAATGATGCCAATGACAGTGTAACATTTACGACAAGGTATTGTAACTTTTGTTACAAGTAAAAATATTGTAACAGATAGGGTAGACGTTGTAACTTTTATCTTAACTACATTTTGTAACATTTGCGGTAAGATTGTAACAGATAGAGTTTAGCGTAACATTTAGAACACAGATTGTAACATTCGGACGGCTACAACAGATAGCGATGTTGTAACAAATGGGGTTCCTACACCGTACAGAGTTGGACATCACAAACATAAAAGGATCTTCTGTGTTTGGAATCAGCGATTAAACCAATGTTATATATGTGTGGTCAATCCGTAGGGCTTTATAAAATACTGTTTGTTTAAATGGTGTTTTACGTGATTATCAGCGCACGTAAGGCCATAGATGACGGTCGATTTTTTTTGTGGTAGAGGCAGACTACCCAATATTTATTGGGAAGAACCAGTATTGTATACCTACCACCATTCGTAAGAATCGACACTCTCTCACTTGACAAATCGAGCTCCTTGTGGCATATATACCAGCAGAGGTGAAAGGCGAGAACGTTTTTGATAAAAGACTCGTTGAAGACGAAATTAGCTTTTATATAATATTTAAGAATTACACTTATCGAGGCGCGCGACAGATCACACAAATACATCCATTACATCAACATATTATTTATTTGCTATGTCAAGTCATAATTAGGTGAAACATGTATTTAAAACACCGCAAGTGAAATACATATGAGAAAATCGTGTATAAATGAATGAGTAGATGCCAGATCGCGTTGCAAACATCATGAAGCTCTTTTTGATTTATTATTCGCTTTTAATGGACATTCAATGGTTTATTGTTTAATGGTCGTACCCTAGATTGGATTTCTCTTTAGCTGCAACTACTATGGTTGTTTAGTACGATTCGGGATACATCATGAGATGTTTATTATGTTGTATGTATATCTTTAGTTTCTATGGATGTGGACTATTGTTAGGGATTTCCTTTTGATGGGATGTAGTTTTGTTTACACTGTCTTGTCTATTTGGGCGCTGAAGACAGGATAATAGCGAGGATTGTGCGCATATAAAATCGATTCAAGCCAACCAGTAGGCCTTATTGCCTACTGACCGTTCCAAGTCGGTAACCCTGTCTTCACCACCCTTTCTGTTGTTTTTTGTCTCTTTCATTGTAGTGTCAAGTCCTTGTTTGCAGTACAGTGCGGACCTACGATGTCATTGCGTTGGAACGCTGTTGTTTCTATAGGACCCTATTTATCATTTTATATTTCATCAGAAAACCTAATTTACCAAAAACAAACTGACAATAACTGAATGATTGATTATATTAGGGTTATACCTTATATTTTGATGAGAATTAGGCAGAAAGTCGTGATACGGGTTTTTATTCGTTCGGTACACGCACATGTTGCACCACGAGAGCAAATGAAAGGTGACAGATGAAGAAATGTTTACAGTTTCAATTATTTTCACTTCGATAAAATCTGTAAACCAAGCATAAAAGAGACATAAAATCAGCAGTACGTATAATGGCTGATTGAAAGAATAAATATTGCATTACTGGAGACACTTAATGTGTCGTAAACCCAAATGGAGCATAATCACGTTTTGTGTAACGTAGGATCTGTAGAAAGCCTGACCAGCTTATACCCATGAATATGGGATAAGGGTGTTTAAGATGTGCTGACTAACGATACTATGATTTCTTTGTTACGTATAGGATCTTATAAAAGAATGACGGCATTTACTCATAAATATGTCATTAATGTGTTTCGTTTTGTTAACTAACGGGAACATGATATTATAGACGCGACTTTCATGTTGTTTATACATTTAATACTCTTCGGTGATTGATATATATATATATATACCTAAAGGAACGTCGTTATTCGTACACGTTTGGCATTAGCAGATGTAGATGTTGGTGAGTGTGAATAAGACACATTTATAAATTAGCAAATATCGTTTGGAGAACTGTGATTAGCAGTAAACCAGTTTAAAATATACCAGTTTAAAATATACTATGGTTTGGCTGAATAATTATATCATAGTAACGGGCACCCTACTGGAGTGGTAGTTATGTTACCATTACACAATGTAAGTAGATGTCCGTTACCATGTCGTAGTGTGTCAGTATGTTACCGTGTCATAATTACCATGTCGTAGTTGGTCAACAATAGTAGATGTCCATTACCATGTGATAGTTGGTCAACATTAGTAGATGCCCATTAACATGTGGTAGTTGGTCAACAATAATAGATGCCCATTAACATGTGGTAGTTGGTCAACAATAATAGATGCCCATTACCATGTCGTAGTTGGTCAACAATAATAGATGCCCATTAACATGTGGTAGTTGGTCAACATTAGTAGATATCCATCACCATGTGATATTTGGTCAACATTAGTAGATGTCCATTACCATGTGGTAGTAGGTCAACATTAGTAGATGTACATTACCATGTCATAGTAAATCTATATAAGTAGATGTCCATTACCATGTCGTAGTTGGTCAATATAAGTAGATGTCCGTTACCATGTGGTAGTTGGTCAATATAAGTAGATGTCCATTACCATGTCGTAGTTGGTCAATATAAGTAGATGGCTGTTACCATGTGGTAGTTGGTCAATATAAGTATATGTACGTTACCATGTGGTAGTTGGTCAATATAAGTAGATGTCCGTTACCATGTCGTAGTTGGTCAATATAAGTAGATGGCTGTTACCATGTCGTAGTTCGTCAACATTAGTAGATGTCCATTAATATGTGGTATTTGGTCAATATAAGTAGATGGCTGTTACCATGTCGTACTTAGTCAATATAAGTAGATGTCCGTTACCATGTCGTAGTTGGTCAATATAAGTAAATGTCCGTTACCATGTCGTAGTTCGTCAACATAATTAGATTTACAATTTACAATTACATATAAGTAGATCAATGCAATTGAACTCAAAGTTGATGCTGGTTTTTAAGTTTGTTAGATGGATTCTGTATATATAAATGACATCATCTGTTGACGTGAGATAGACCTGTATCGAAACTAAATCAGTGGGCAATGTTTATCATTCTTACATTACATATACGATGAGTACCCTGTGAAGCGTAAGTAGGCCCTCTTTGATTTTAAATCTGCATTTAAGGCGGCATTAAGCTGCTGTAAAATCATGATGTCCCATTGAAGATTCGAGATGTTTAACGTCGCATATTTATGGACACACTTTTATTAAAGAATTTTCAATAATATGTCATTCGAATATAAAAGTGGGCCATTACTACAACTAATGCATTTTTTTATCGTTTCGTATTCACGAGTTGTAAAGAGCGCTTTACTGACAATGCAAACAACAATACAGTTTATCAGTCTGTGTTGCCTGTTGTGAAGATGCAAACAACAATACAGTGTATCTGTCTGTGTTGCCTGTTGTGAAGATGCAAACAGCAATACAGTTTATCAGTCTGTGTTGCCTGTTGTGAAGATGCAAACAGCAATACAGTTTATCAGTCTGTGTTGCCTGTTGTGAAGATGCAAACAACAATACATTTTATCAGTCTGTGTTGCATGTTGTGAAGATGCAAACAACAATACAGTGTATCAGTGTGTGTTGCCTGTTGTGAAGATGCAAACAACAATACAGTTTATCAGTCTGTGTTGCCTGTTGTGAAGATGCAAACAACGATATAGTTTATCAGTCTGTGTTGCCTGTTGTGAAGATGCAAACAACGATACAGTTTATCAGTCTGTGTTGCCTGTTGTGAAGATGCAAACAACGATTCAGTTTATCAGTCTGCATTGCCTGTTGTGAAGATGCAAACAACGATACAGTTTATCAGTCTTTGTTGTCTGTTGTGAAGATGCAAACAACAATTCAGTTATCAGTCTGTGTTGCCTGTTGTGAAGATGCAAACAACAATACAGTTTATCAGTCTGTGTTGCATGTTGTGAAGATGCAAACAACAATACAGTTTATCAGACTGTGTTGCCTGTTGTGAAGATGCAAACAACAATACAGTTTATCAGTCTGTGTTGCCTGTTGTGAAGATGCAAACAACAATACAGTTTATCAGTCTGTGTTGCCTGTTATGAAAATGCAAACAACAATACAGTGTATCAGTCTGTGTTGCCTGTTGTGAAGATGCAAACAACAATACAGTTTATTAGTCTGTGTTGGCTGTTGTGAAGATGCAAACAACAATACAGTTTATCAGTATGTGTTGCATGTTGTGAAGATGCAAACAACGATATAGTTTATCAGTCTGTGTTGCCTGTTGTGAGGTAAAGAATGACCGTTTGAAGATGCAGTAAGCGAGAATTCAAGTTACATTATACCGTCGCAATCTCCTTTTCAAATGTTTGAGTGCATGACATTAATGAAAGGTGACAGCTCTTTCAATACTGCTGCGTCATTCTGGGGTTATATACGGTGGCATAGAGGTGACATGTGTATGTTTTTTTTTATCTCGTGCGCACGAGATACTAAGTCGTGCTCACGAGATACTAAGTCGTGCGCACGAGATAACTAATTCGTGAGCACGACTTACTAACTCGTGCGGACGAGATACTAAGTCGTGCTCACGAGATACTAAGTCGTGCGCACGAGATAACTAAGTCGTGAGCACGACTAACTAACTCGTGCGCACGAGATACTAAGTCGTGCTCACGAGATACTAAGTCGTGAGCACGAGATACTAAGTCGTGCTCACGAGATAACTAAGTCGTGAGCACGACTTACCAACTCGTGCGCACGAGATACTAAGTCGTGCTCACGAGATACTAACTCGTGCGCACGAGATACTAAGTCGTGAGCACGACATAATAAGCCAATCAGAATACACTTTACATACAAGGATGCTGTTTGAAAATGGCTGATAGCAGAGATGATTTTATTGTATTATACTTTAATGCAGGGTTAACGTATGAAAAAATTCGGTTCCTTTTACGCGACCAGCATGATATAAACATATCACTCAGACATTTACAGACTGTTACGAGGATTGATGTTGCGACGAAGAATCTATAGTGACTCTCGTACTGTGGTTGACTTTATTAGCAACGAACTTGAACATTCTGGACCGCTCCATGGATACCGAGTCATACGTCAACGTTGCATAGCCAATGGTTTACGGGTACGGGTCAACGATGTTGCTACCATCCTTCGTATATGCGAAAGTTGCATAGCCAATGGTTTACGGGTACGGGTCAACGATGTTGCTACCATCCTTCGTATATGCGAAAGTTGCATAGCCAATGGTTTACGGGTACGGGTCAACAATGTTGCTACCATCCTTCGTATATGCGACCCTCGGGGTAAGTTCAACCTGACAAAGTAAAGCAAACACACCTGCCCTTACAAAACGTATACTGAAATTCATATTAGCTTCTGATACGAGTATGTACTTACACTACCCACAAGAATGCATTTGATTACTTCATACAGTGGTAGTGCTGGTAGTTGTAGTGGTAGTAGTAGTAGTGGTGGTTTTTACGGTGGCCGGTTCGTTCAGGTGAGCATCCGGAGAACGTATACATGTCATTTGAAATCAAACAAAAAGTGTATATTTTTATGTCCCCAAAAAATTGGGGGCATATAGATTTGCTCTTGTCTGTCCGTACGTACGTTCGTCCGTCCGTCCGTACGCCCCGAAAATGTTGTGTCGCGCGCTGCACCTTTATTATTTGACCTACAGTCACCAAAATTCAGACAAATGTTTATTGGGATGAGTTGTTATGCACCTGGGTTTTAATTTTTATATGGCACCAGTAACACAAGAGTTATGGCCCTTGACATAGTCAAAATGAAGGCATTTTATATGGCAAATTTGTGGCACGCGCTGCTCCTTTACTAATTGGCATACAGTCACCAAACTTCACAAAATTGTTTATTTGGATGAGTTGTTGTGCACCTGGGTTTTAATTTTTATATCGCACCAGTAACACCAGAGTTATGGCCCTTGACATAGTCAAATTTCTCTGTTTCTGACAAGGCGGTATTGGGGACATCGGTGTCTAGTTATTCTAAGATCCGTGATTTTATTTTTATTTTTATAACAGGGATACACAAATCTAGTGTAGGATTTTTTTTTCAAAATGTATATCCAAAAACCTAAATGTTCTAATTTTCTCATAGTAATTGGATTGGTATTATTTATTAACAGGAGTGGAAGCGCGGACTGCTAGAAGATTTCAACGACGGAATTATTTTGCAGCTGGACCAAACTACATTTGGCATCTCGACGGATACGACAAACTGAAACCTTACGGACTGTGCATACATGGATGTATCTGTGGGTTTTCTAGGAAGTTATATGGCTAAATGTATACCATACAAACAACAATCCAATAATTGTCGCTGGGTATTTGCTGGAAGTGTTAAATGAGTACGGTTGCACTCCAAGGATAATTCGAGGGGATTTTGGAACAGAGAATGTAGTAGTGAGAGAAATACAAAGGCATTTGAGGGCTGATGAAAATGCTTACATCTCAGGCTCAAGCACACTTAATCAGCAGATTGAGAGCTGGTGGGGCTACCTTCGACGCCAACATATTCAGTATTGAATGGACATATTCAAAACCCTCCAAAATGCAGGAGACTTTTCAGGGAGCGACTCAGACAAGTGCCTTGTGCAATTTTGTTTCATGGCTTTACTACAAGTAAATATAATCTTTTCAATTCTTGTATTTTATGGCCGCGTGTATAAGAAGTAAGAAAACTACACTGTTCAATAAGCATTTGTCATGTTTCTGGTTCTATTTAAAATGCTTTTATAATAATTTGATTTTTCATAATCAGTTCAAATGTTTCATTTACTATTTTCTATTTGACAACTGTACAGACAATACCAATTCAGGCAAGTTCGCCTGAACCAATATTTTTTTACGGTAATCCATCCATCATTGGCCCCATGTGTTATCGTGTTATTTCGGAAGACGTTCGTTAGTCACGGAAATTCACCAAGTAAGCAATACGACATCGTCTCCATGACGTTCGGCTTGAGTCGTGGATGTCCGTGGCAAGGCGGATGTAAGGCGGGAAAACACGATATAATGATGGATGGATTATCCTCAATGAAAAAGGGACAGTTTCAAACGTTTAACTTAAATGTTGAGTAGATATCTGACAAACATCTAATAAAAGTCCATCTAATAAAAGCAGATTTGTGAATAAGCTTAAAATATGGTTTAATTGATAGACGTGAATAGTGCGAACCATCAAACACCACAACGTCATATGTACGTTTAAAATTAAAAACGTGTGTTTCAATTTTGCGTCCCTCATGCTCATTTTCTCATATATTCTGTGCATGAAATGATGCGTGCGTGCGGATGTGTGTGAGCGTGTGTTTGTTTATTTGCTCATAACCTGGATACCTTTTAAATTATGGTCAATATATTTGATTGTTTGTTTGGATTTGACGCCGTTTTCAACACTGTTTAGGTCATATGGCGGTCAGACCACCTAGCCAGTGTTCCTGTGTTTACCAGTACTAGCCACTCTCTAGCGACAATGATCAATATATATGTTCGCACTGCGAAGGTTGACGTTATAGTGATCTTTATACCTCGAACTTTTTTCTTCCAATACAAACGCGCTAAAATATTTAAGAACACTTTTCTCCCAAACTCTCGTCTCGCGGTCCACGTGTATTATTATGTAGCACTTTGTTTCAGACCGAGCTTTCATTGGCAGCAACAATGTGGAACAACCATTCAATCAGAAGGTCAAGAAACCAGCACGTTCCATTTGGTCAACCAAACAGGATGTACAGTTTTCCTAGACTATGGAACACTACAGACTATTTGTGGCCTGTATCAAGGGATGACATAGATACTTGTCGTGGTCGAGTCCAGTTTCGTTCGACAGTATGCTGCGCACCTGTTATGTATAACGTGTGTATAGACGTTATGGCGAAAGATAGCCTTCTTCCACCAAACACTGTTGATGAAGCTGTTAGGCTATTTCAACATTTGAGGAGACGCATACATGTCATTCACATATAAATGAATCATAAATATGTGGGAAACTAACATGTCATTAAAAAATGACGACTTTTGATAATAGCGTGACAAAAGAAGAAATTGCTCATAATGAGCAATTTCTCCTTTTGTCACAATGTTTTCATCTTTAATTAAATATTAAAACAGTTATTCATAGTGTGTTTTGTTATTTTACGTAGATGTTTTCAAAGTCGTCTGCTGCAGATTTCTTGTATTGTGGAAAGGGTAAAATGTGAGTTTTGCCTTGTGTTTCAGACTCCTGGTAGAGACTCACAACAAAGAGGTGGGATTGATGTGAACAGAGAACAAAACACTGGAAATAAGAAGTGTTGTTAATTAGGAGTCCATTTTAATCAACTCTAATTAACCGTTCATCGATGTAGTTTTTTCTGTCCGCTTCTTGTGATTGTGTGAGCAAAATGCAAGGCCACCTTGTGGAGAGTTGTTCTAAACCAATCCCAGGGCTCCAGATAAAGGGGGTCAAATGTTATTGTTTCGATATAAAATATCCCATAATTCTCATCATTCAAATCCTATGTTGTGGGTACTCATTAGAATCGTCTCGTCGACGAGACGATTCTAATGAGTACCTACAACATAGGGTTTGGATGAGTATAAAGAATATACCATGAGAATTATCTGGAGCTCTGCTTGAATCCTCTAGTCTGCTATCAGCTTACAGCTTGTTTTAACTAAGTGTTGATATGGAAACAGAGCTGGTGTTATAGAGACTACCAAACAACATATTTATCTCTGTTTAGGGCACACTGAAAAATTGACTTGAATTGCGTCAAGCAAAATGGGGTCTTAATGCATCTGCGTAAAGTGTCGCCCCGGATCAGCCTGTGCAGTCCACACAGGCTAATCCAGGACGGCACTTTCCGCTTCAAATGGATTTACACTTGGAGTAAAGCTTCTTGAAACAGAAATTCACTCAAAAGCGGAAAGTGTTGTATACTAAAGCTACTTTCCACAATGCCAAAAGATTTCTGTTTCATAGACTACCCTATATCTCAATACCCCGGAGTCAGTAAGCGTGAGTCTGAATCATTTTGTATGTTCTTTGAAGCCAATACAGGCTGATCCAGGTTGATACTTTACGCTGATGCCGTATTGTTGTTTTCAACTTATGAAATAAATCTAGTTTTACTGTTTTGTTTATAAAGCTAGGTAATAATTTAGCCATTACCACATATCCATTTTTTATGCCTCTGCAGCAGAAAACTTTTTAAAACATTGTGAGACAAAAACATTTGTATGTTATGAGCAACGGCTCCATTAACCACAAGGTTTTCAAAACCATCCAAACATGCAGATTTTCTTAACATGAGACTTTACCCTTTCCCAGATGCAAACAAAAATTTAACATGTCTGCAGTAGCATGGGGAAAGGAGAATTTGCTTGTAACAAGCAATTTCTCTATTTCCCACCTTGTTTTATAATCAGTAACCATTCTTACAATTGAAATTTTGTTTGTTCGGATTTCATAATCTTTTCTTGTGATGCTTTAAATTTTGAAGACCCTGTAAATGACATATCAAGGAATGTGTTAACCATTTACTCCATGAATACGCATTTTAACGCATCTGCAGCAGACGACTTCAGAAAACATTGTGACAAAAGAAGAAATTGCTCGTAACGAGCAATTTCTCCTTTTGTCACAATGTTTTCTACTCTATCTCAAAATGAAACTATTATTTGGCGTAATTTACTATTATCGTCTGCTGATGCTTTCAATTTGCACCCGTTACAAAATTCCGTATGGGGTAATGGGTTAAATTATGTGGTAATGGGTTAAATTATGTGGTAAAGGGTTAAGTCGTCCTTCACTGTTGTCTATCAGCCTATCCACTGCCTGCAAGAAACACAGATGTACTTGGAATATGCTTTTGCTCTTGCATATTGTAAAGGTGTGGAAGATTTGGGAAAGAGAAGCAAATGCTAGTTAAAATGAGTTGCTTCTTTTCCAACAAAATCATTCAAACTTGTTGTCTGTTTTCAGAGGAAAGATTTGGACCAGTACTGAGTCTTGGAATATTGTCGATTAACTTAAGTCACCACTTTCTTAACCATTTCCCTGACATGTCATGTATAGCCTCTTTAAAATTGAAAGTCTCTCATGAAAAAAATAGAAAATCTGGACAAATGAAAGTATAATAGTTTTTATAAGCAATTTCCCATTTTCCCACACTGTTTTCAGAAGTCGTTTGATACAGACATGTCAAAAGTTGTCTGTATCTGGGAAATGGTTAATTTGTTTATTTAACATGGTTAGCTTACAAGCTTTTGTGAATAGCTAAAACTGCTATATTGTCTAAATCCATGATTACTCGCAACCTCGCAACCGTATTCTCTGTGGCCGAGACTTCTTACAAGGCTGCCATTTTCCTCTCCCATCACAATAACTGAGAATGGG